>QJPP01002301.1:0-365778 GCA_003996215.1 Jaltomata sinuosa
ATAGACTCTTCCAAAAATGGCTAAGAAACTTGGAGTCCCTATCACTAACAATGGTGCGAGGTACTCTATGCAATTTAAGCACATGAATCACAAACAAAGATGCAACATGAGATGCATTATAATATTTATGGCATGGAATAAAATGAGACATTTTAGAAAATCTATCCACTACCACAAATATACTATCATGCCCTTTTTTTGTTCTTGGAAGTCCCAATATAAAATCCATAGAAATGTCCATCCAAGGACCAAGAGGGGTAGGGAGAGGTGTGTACATACCTTGGGGCCGAGTCTTGGACTTGGCTTGCTTGAATTCGAGGCATTGTCCACATAGCTTCTCCACATCATGCCTCATTTTTGGCCAATAGAATTGTTCCATGAGAATGGCAAGTGTTTTGTTGACACCAAAGTGTCTCATCATTCCGCCACTATGAGCTTCTTTGAGGAAGAGATCCCTTCATGAACTCATAGGCACATACACTTTTCCATCCTTGAACAAATAACCATCAATCATTTAGAAACGTTTCACAAGCTTCCCTTGGCCAAGTTCTTCACAAACCTCCTTGAAGTCGAAGTCCTTAGAGTAGAACTCCTTTAAGCTTTCAAAATCCATCATTCTATAAGTCAAGGTGTTAACCAATATGAACCTTCTAGACAAAGCATCGGCAACCACGTTTTCCTTTCCTTGCTTATAGTGGATCACATAAGGAAATGTTTCAATAAACTCAACCCACTTATCATGGAGCTTGTTCAACTTTGATTGGCTCTTTAGATGCTTTAAGGACTCATGATCCGTCCTTATCACAAACTCTTTGTGCCATCGATAGTGTTACCAATGAGCCAACACCCGCACAAGTGCATACAACTCCTTATCATATGTTGAGTAGTTCAATAAGGCCCCCTTCAGCTTTTCACTAAAGTAGGCCAAAGGCTTACCTTCTTGCATCAATACTCCACCAATGCCAACACCCGAAGCATCACACTCAATTTCAAAGGCTTTATGAAAGTCGGGCAATTGCAACAAAGGAGAAGTGATCAACATAGATTTCAACTCTTGAAAGGCTTTCTCTTGAACATTTCCCCAAATAAAGGGTGTATCCTTCTTGATCAATTCGGTTAGAGGAGAAGCAATAGTGCTAAAGCCTTTCACAAAGCATCGATAGAAACTTGCCAATCCATGGAAACTCCTCACTTCGATTGCATTAGTAGGAGTTGGCCAAGATCTAATAGACTCAACCTTCTCATCATCCACCTCTACACCATTGGCACTCACCATGAACCCCAAGAATACCACCTTCTCTACACAAAATGAACACTTTTTGAGATTTGCAAAGAGCCTTTCTCATAGTAGAACATCAAATACTTACCTTAAATGGCCAACATGCTCCTCAATGGTCCTACTATAGACAAGTATGTCATCGAAATAAACGACAATAAACTTATTGATGAAGAGTTTAAACACATGGTTCATCAACCTCATGAAAGTGCTAGGGGCATTAGTCAAGCCAAAAGGCATAATTAGCCGCTCATACAAATCAAATTTGGTTTTGAAGGCCGTCTTCCATTCATCACCCGGGTTAATACGAATTTGGTGATAGCCACTTCGAAGATCAATCTTAAAAAATACACTTGAGCCACATAGCTCATCAAGCATGCCATCAAGTCTAAGAATAAGATGTCGATACTTCACCATTATTTTTTTGATGGCTCTACAATCAATGCACATCCTCCAAGTATCATCCTTTTTGGGAACAAGGATAATCGGTATAGCACAAGGGCTAAGACTCTCTTTGACAAGTCCCTTTTCAAGGAGTTTATCAATTTGCCTTTGTAACTCCTTAGTCTCCTCCAGATTACTTTTATATGCTAGACAGTTTGGAATTTGAGATCTGGGCACAAAATCAATTTGATGCTCAATACCCCTCAAGGGTGGCAATCCATCGGGCATCTCTTCGGAAAATAAACCCTCATATTTTTGCAAAAGAGATATGATAATACTAGGCAAGTTGCTAGTATCTTGGTTAGCATGTAATAATAGATCCTTGTTGACAAGGCACACTAGAAAGCGTTCCTCATCGACACCTTTCAAACAACTACTTGGCTTAGCTATCATGCACATCTTGTTCTTCTTCTTAGCCAAGTCACTTTCCTTTTCTTGCACACTTGTAGAGCTTGTACTAACATCCTCTACCAATTTCATTTTCTCCCGGAGCTCCTTCATGATCCAGTAATCTTCACTAACTTGGTAGGTAGTTAAAGGAGCAAGAGAGAACTTTTGACCATCAAATACAAAGGAATACTTGTTGGTTCTCCCTTGATATACAACATCTTTATCAAATTGCCAAGGTCTTCCAAGCAATATATGACAAGCAAGCATAGGTACAATATCACAAAGAACTTCATCTTGATATTTACCAATGCTAAATTTAATACTTACTTACTTGAGGACCTTTATTTCACCGCTTTCGTTGAGCCATTGGAGCTTGTAAGGATTAGGATGCTTCTTGGTGGGAAGTTGCATTCGTTCCACCAAAGTGTCACTCACAATATTAATACAACTCCCGCTATCAATGATCAAGGCACAAATCTTGTCTAGGATCTTGCATCTAGCATGAAACAAGTTTTCCCGTTGATCAAGCTCCTCTTTAGTAATAGCTCCCATAATCCACCTCATAACACAAGACAAATTCATGTTTAAGGTCAATGGCTCATCATCTTCACATTCTAGAGGCAATCTTGCATTCATAAGCATAGCAAAGTTTGGCCTCTCTTCTATCCGCCCATCCTCATCATTCAAAGGTGTTTTATCATCACTTTTTGGCTCATCATCACCGCTCTCTTCACCACACTCCTCATCTTCTTCAGTATGGTACCCATCCTTGTAAGCCACTATAGTTCTCCAGTGGAACACTCACTAGCAATGTGCCCCCTTCTTTGACATCTAAAGCATTGAACGGTAGAAGGACGAGGAAAGATAGATTTCGATTGATTACCTTCCTTAGCCTTGTCATTCTATTTTGGCTTGAGTAGCTAGACCACTACCCTTTGTATACTCCTTAGTGGTAAGGGCATCCAAAATATTATTGGTAAGGAATATCCGCTCACTTTGAATCCGCCATTCAAGAAATTCTTCCAGATCACTACTACCTTTGAAGGTTGGAAGAGTAACCTTGATGGTATTCAAACTCCATTCATGGTCACCATGATCTCCTTGTCGATAGCCATACCTATCATCATTGTGGACACCATATCTATCACCTCGATACCCATATTGATCACTATTGTGATCATCAAACCATTCACCTCGATCTCTATCCCTTTGCCATCTTGCACCTTGGTTCCGACCATAACCTCCGGTTTGCACTCTATCTCTAGGTGCACCATAACCTTGTCGGCCACCATATTGAGGTCCATCATAATACCCATTAACATTTGCTCCCTCAAACTCTTCGTAGAGTGGATTGTGGTGGTTATCATGGTAAGGCTCTTGGGTTTGGTGATATGATACATGCAAGTTAGCATGTGATGCATTTCGAAGTGGAGTTCGGTTTTGGTTTGCTACAAAAGGACGGTCCTCTTGTAGCTGGTAATCTGGGTGAGCGGGGTTTTGTCTAACATTGTTCGGATAGTTAGACATTTGGAAAGGAGGTTGTTGGTTATGTGGAGTGGGGCTTGGGTTGTTATTTCGGGGGTTGCATAACTCACGTGCATGCCCCGGGTTAATAGTCATTGAGGAACTCGTGTTCCTATTTGCTCCCGAACCATGAGTGGTATGAGGTGAGTCCTTGTTGACACCCAATTTTTACCCTCCACATTACGAATTAATCTTGAGCCTTTTTGAATTTTAA
Source organism: Jaltomata sinuosa (assembly GCA_003996215.1). Lineage (NCBI taxonomy): Eukaryota > Viridiplantae > Streptophyta > Magnoliopsida > Solanales > Solanaceae > Jaltomata > Jaltomata sinuosa. Next base: position 3,849 of record QJPP01002301.1, read on the forward strand.
ACAATTTTGAAATAATTATTTTGAAAAAAAGGATAAAACATTTTTTCAAATCAGCTTTATAATAGTTTTGAGTAACAATTTATATCTTTCATATTTAATTATGTGGAATTTATATAATTTTACTTAAAGAACTTTTTAAAGTTTTATTTCATAAGAAAATCCTTTTAAAAGATTAAACGTTTGATTTTCCTTCAAATTAATTCAAACAAGAGATTAGTTGAATAAATCAATTTCATAATTTTAAAATGAGGTAATTGTGCTCTAAACATGATCATTATTTCAATTTGTTCAAAATTTTAAGAAGCTCGAATGGTTGATCGTAATTAATTCATCTATATTCCAAATCTAGTCTAATTCTTTTAAATTGTTTAAATTTTGGCCAAATTTACCTAAATTTGTTTAAATCGACTATCTCCTAAACCTAAAAGTGGCCATATTTTGCAAAATGTTGCCATTCCTTAAATAGCCTTTATAAACAAGCTTCATCCAAGAAGTTCAGCATCAAAATCTGAAGGTTTTCCAGCACCGAGAAGATCACCAGTTGTAGCAAGTCCGAGGTGGATTAATCCCCAGCTATGACAGATTTCCTGAAACATCATTTCCAAACTCCCCAGCTAGGATGGCGAAAGATCTCCAGAGTCCACCAGTAGTATGTCAGAAAACGTTAAAGCCTCGAGAAAGGACATTCGTTGAGCTAGCACATGACATGACGGGCAGAGACCTTTTCAAACTATCCTTTTTCAAAACCTTTGTTTTCCAAAGAAATTGTTTGAAAAATCTTTACAATATATTAGTTTTACTCCTTTATAATTTGACTTTGTCTTATGTCTACCACGACCCGGGGAGTCGAAGATGATGAGTACCCAAGAATGGAAGCATTCAGAAGAGATAAAGCAAGGAGCAGAAGATCGAAGGAGGTCAACACAGACCAGTTTTGGCAAAAAACTAACAATTTTTCTGTGGATGCAGGTTGTCCCCAAAAGTATGTTAGAAAACAGTCCCTCATTATTAAACAGGTTCAATGAAACACAACAAGACCAGACACCCCAAAATTTGGCAAGAAAATCCAAAGCAGCGGAAAGAAGCCAAAGATGGCAAAAGTCCCTAGAATGGGTGAATCTTCTTGTAGTTCATAGAAACTACCAGATAGAGAGAGACTGACAACGTCCTCAAGTCCCCAAATGGATCAGGACATTTCGGTCGGTTTTGAATTGGGACACCAAACAAGAGATCGACGTAATTCTTTGTCAATCCCCGATAAGTCAAAAATTAGCACGAACAGATGATGTTCAAAGATGGTATTTATGGTTGTCCCCAGAAATGAACACGACCATTTCAAATAAAAGTCTGTTTTGATTAGCTTCATAAACGTCATCTTTAAAGTTTTTCAAATTTGACTGTGGTAGCTAGTAAGAACGACACCGTGTCTACTAACCATTTGCCTTGAGCACAGGTATCTATAAAGGAGTCGACATGACAAAACAAAGACCAGAGGTGATGTTTTCTACGACTTTCCCATGAGCCATCGCATCATACGAAACTACATTGCATCACATTTTGCATTCATATTGCACCATGTCACATTGCATCATGCTGCATTACATCACATTGCATCATACTGCATTACATGGCATAAGCAATATGTCGCATCATATTATGTCATATCACACTGCATCATATTATATTATGTTGCATTGTATTGCATGGAATCATATCGCAGGAACCATGCCATGAGGGCCATCATATTTGCCTGTCGAGAGGACCATGCCACGAGGGCCATCATATTTGCATATCGCAAGGACCATGCCACGAGGGCCATCATATTTGCATGTCGAGAAGACCATGCCACGAGGGCCATCATATTTGCATGTCGAGAAGACCATGCCACGAGGGCCATCATATTTGCATGTCCCGAGGACCATGCCACGAGGGCCATCATATTTGCATGTCGCGAGGACCATGTAACGAGGACCATTGCATGATCATCCACATTATCATTCAATATCGCAGATACACATCCCCTGCGAAGACTATTTCCCTCTACCATCCGGTTTCAAAGAGGATGACATTCATAAGCGTCCCTAAGTTGCACTTGCTGCACAGGATCGACCCTCGGCATGCTTATATCTGAGATCGTGTGAGACGGTGGAGTCTAACATTGAGGATATCATTATCATCATTATCATTATCGTCAATCATTATGCCAAGTCTGGCATTCAACATATTTATATCCAATATCGCGTAAGACAGAGGAGTCTGACATTGAGGGTATATTTGCTCATTTATTATGCCAAGTCTGGCATTCAGCATATTTATATTCGATATCGCGTAAGACGGAGGAGTCTGACGTTTAGGATATTTATGCACTCTTATTCGAGAGCCTCGATTGCTGGAAGAGACAATTATATTTGATCGAGTGGCAAAGGCCTTATCACCATCCGATAATCAAATACTGCTTGCCATCGAGGTCGAAAGCATATAGTCCGAGGGATGTCTGTAAGACGCCATCCAAATTGGACGATGAACTAGATTTCCCCAAAAATTAGAAGGCCAAAGGTCATCTGTAAGTCACAGTGATATCTGAAACCGGATAGTGTGCAAGATTCCTCATGTCACGACCCTACCTATCGGGTCGTGCGGGCGCCTACTCTAACCGCCTAGATAGACGAACCCTTACCACCCGTCTCATAGGTAACTTACGGAAATTAAAGTAACCCATTAAATTAATCCATTTTATACCCGAGGAAATCCCTTTTTATTTAACATGTTCAGAAGGTAGACTAATAAAAACTTACAGAAAGACTTTTACAACACTTTTAAAACACCCTCCCTAGGATCTAGTCTAAACAGGTACAAGAGCTACTATAAGATGACACAAGAGGAAAAAGACACAACTTTTACCCTGGGAATCGAAGACAGAAGCTGTTGGAGATCCTTATCGCCGTGAACCTATGAAACATCACCAACCTGCAACCAGACTATACCAAAAAGGTATAGCAAAAGTAGAGTCAGTACAAACACACGTACTGGTAGGCATCATCGATCGACCCGAATCCACTCCTACCATTATATGAGAAAATAGGAAAATACATGACTGAAATTAATATAACTTGGTTCCCATCCTCCAATGTTCTTCCGCTGCCGACTCTCTCATTCTCAAGACTTCCGAGTCATACTAACCTTAGACTCCCCAAGTCAACTAATCTTGGACTTCCCAAGTCTCAATATTCTAGACTTCCCAAGGAACAATACCCTAAACTTCCCAAGTCAACTAATCTTGGACTTCCTAAGTCTCAATATTCTAGACTTCCCAAGGAACAATACCCTAGACTTCTCAAGTCGCCTCACCCTTCACCGATGTGCATGTCCATACCTGGACTACCCTTCTCTTACCTAAGTCCATTGTTCTAACTATCCTTCAGACTTAGCCCGGCTAACTGCCCAACTCAACCACTTATACTCGTAACGTTACTCACCAGGGTCCAACCCTCCATGGATCTCTAGTAAACCTTCTAATATGTTTGTGACAACTAGAACCACAACCCAGACTCTCAGTCTTCCTCCCAGTCTATCCACCACGTGAAATCCACCTACCAACCCTTGCTATATTTAACGACAACACTAGAGTTACATCTAATTCCTTTTTCAGCACATGACCCGGACCCTCCAGGTATCCCCTTAACCACCCTCAGTGTTAACAGCTACCCCGATCTACACCGAGACCGACCTTAGTCATTAATCACAATAAATCCCCGACCATCTAGGAATACTCAATGACGATGACCTGCAAGCATATATACATGAATAACCTCCCCTTTCTCTTATAATGACCCACCCAGGATCTCTTCTAAACAACACCTAAGTGTCAATGATCAACCCGATCTAACTCAAGACTAAAACAACAGTTATACAGAAATTCCCGGCCCCTCAAGGACCACCCATTGACATCATAATTCACCAACAACCCGGTTCACTCAAGGAACCAATAACAATTATCACATTTCAATAAGCAACCCGGTCCACTCACGGAACCAATATTAGTCAATGCAACACAACAAAAAAAATGCAATGATGCAACAAAAGTAAACTCGTACCATGCGTGGTACCCGAGCCAACCGTTAGTATATTCTGTACCAGTCTTGGTACCCGTGCCAACCATTTGTTATACCCATACCAGGAGTGGTATCCAATCCAACCGAATGTCAATAATCCACAGTCAAATGCATGAACAAACAACTTGTAAACCAACAAGCAAATACCGTTCAAATCACAGACTGTAAAGCAGGAACCTTAGACATTCTACACAACTTCGCTATGCAATGTAATTCATACAATCACTTAGATATGAAGACACGAATATACAACATTTACAGAAATCGTAAGCCATCACCTACCCCATTTCGGGTACAAACGCGAACCATCAATTCCCGCCCGAAGACTATCCCCGGTTCACCCTTATTATTTAATCACATGTGTAATGACCCTTTTGGTCATTTATGCATTTTTGCCTTTCTTGTATCGTTAGAGATTTTTTGTAGCGGTCCTAAGTCATTTATGGCTTGCTGGGACTGGTGGTTCGGTTCCCTGGCCGTTCGATTGGTCGTTATGATCAATTCCTTGTCTTAGGAGCTTAGTATCAAAATCGTGCGATGGTGAATTGCGAATCTAAATTTAAGAATTTTATTAACATCGCGCGTATTTGAAAGTATTTTATTTTAAAGTTGAATGTGGTAAACAGTTATATTTTTATTGTCTTCCTAAAATATTTTAAAGGTCTATGAAAAATACTTTTGTTATGATATAATTTTGTACGTATTTATTTTATAAGGTTTTTATACATTGTAATATTTTAACGGAGATAGTAAATTTAGTTATGTTAAAAATTATTATTATAATATAGTAGGTTTTATTTGAAATAATTTTTTATTAAATATGACATATTTAAAAAGTTATATTTATTTTATCACGAACATATACAATACCCGTGTATATAAGTACAAAATCAAATATTATGGTGTGACACCTCAGCTCCACGTGGGAGTAAGGTAGTACATCAACCATTAGTCATTGCCAAGTGTTTCCCTTCACTAAAATCATTTCAACTTAAAGGCACTTATGATCATTTCAACAATTTACAAAATGTTAATTGCTGCCAACTTACATATTACTTCTTTCAATGATATTTTCACTCATCATATTTGTGCACGTTAATTCGCTATGCTCTAATGAAGATTTTTGAGGGAAAATTATTTTGACACAATATTCGGTCAACGAAAGAAAATCGATTACCTACGTCAAATTATTCAGGCCCGAGTTCAAGTTTGATTTCGTTTCGGAGCTTCTTTTCGGAGAAGTTCGAGCTTGTCATCGGACGACAGGTAGGTTATGGTTTAAAATCCCTAGACTTAGCATATATCGGATAAAATTGTACTAGCTGGCATCCTTGGGCTGGATTATTAGGTTGGTACCACAGACCCTGACCGCTTTATTCATGTCCGCGTACTTTTGTTTCTCCGTTGCTTGTAGCACTTGCCGATATGTTTTATTTACCCTTGTGGTCCTGTGAGGCCTTGTTGACTCTGGAACATAGAATGTGGGATATTGGGAATGTCCGCGAGTCCCGGGCATAGAATTATCCTTCTAGGCTGGTTATGCTTGCTGAGTAGCTATGGACCTGTGCAGGGTCGATAGGTTGATTGTGAGCTGCTGGGAAGCTATTATGTTTGATCATACCATTTCCATGCATATAAAGAGGTTTTCTCCATGTTTTACTACGGTTTTGGCTTTGGGCCTACTGGCACTATTTTCTAAACCTTGCATGGCCCCGGGGGCTCATTTTTAATGGAAATGATTTGGAAATGGTTTGATTTAAATTGTGAATATTCTTGGGTAAAAGAAGGTAAAATTATGATTTATATCACCAGTTTTACAATTAACGCTAGACTCGGCAGGGTCGGGGTGCTAGTTGAGTTTTCTTGCTACTTGAGATAATTTTAGCCTCGGTCGGACCGAGCACCTGAGATGACTTTCTACTGTTTAGACTCGGTTATGCCCGGGCACCCTTGGAGGGGTTTTTGAGATATTTTCCTACTACTTTAGTCCTGGACAGGGTCTGGGCATGCATATTCGAGACTAGGTCTCTATCTTGAACCCGGACTTGCTTTCGGATGACATGTTTTGATACTGAGTTTTAGTATGGTGTCTGGGACCTCCATGGACCTTTCCATCTGGGCCAGGGGCTGCGGGCTGCGTGTGCCGGAGGAAGGGTATACGGTGGAGTAGAGGTATACGGGCAGTGTCCTTCCATGGAACCTACCTGCTGGGCCGAATCGGCACCGGAGGAGGTACATACAGAGATACCATTTCACTTGAGATCTTCATGCATCATATCACTCATTGTTTGAGGCTCCACCCTTGTTTGTTGTTTTTTGATTGTACGCTCCGGTAGTATGGGATACCGGAGGGTTTGTTTTCACTTGTTTGTGTTCCTCGGTAGTATGGGCGGCCGGGGGACTGTAGGTAGACTCTTGCTATTTACTTACAGAATTGTTCCCTGTTACGGTTAAGTATGAAATTGGTTACTACTAGACTGTTAGTTCTGGATTTGAGATTGATATGATTAGTTGAGTTTGATTCATGTCTCTGAGCATGCCTATCATTACTCTTTCTCTCTTCTTTTTACACTTAGGGTTACCGGTATACCGTCCATTTCGTAAACTTATTATGTATACACTGTTATTGCAAGGACCCCAGGTGCGTTATTTCTTACTTTCACATGTGCCTATGGTGTATATATTCGACTTGCTGGCCTCACATGTGGTTCTGTTGATTTCCCTCTAGGCTAGTTCCTGTGTACCTTTCGTTGATTTCTGTGATTGCTTGCTTCTATTCTATCTGTTACTATGCTTTTATCTTATATGTGCCCAGTCGGCCTATGATACCTACTGGGTACCTTACGCTTCACATTTGGTGCTCACTCTACCCCCCTACATCTTTGGGTGCAGATCCTAGCATGGGCCATCGTCGTTAGATCAGTGTGATTCGTACTTGGAGGTCTGTTGGGGACTACTTCAGACTGAGGGTGAGCTCTTGGCGATCGGAGCTTAGCTTTAGTTTATCTTCGGCTTTATGTACTCTATTACCATTTGGAGACATCTGTATATGTTGTTTTGAAGAGTTTGTATTCCTTGTATGTAGTTCTGACTCTATACTATGATACCAAGTCTTAGGGTTTGGTTTAGTTTCCGCAAATGTATATATATATTCCTGTTATCTATTATCTTCATCTTGTTCCCTTACTTTTTCTTATTAAACTATTCTCTCGCTTATTTGCTATTATATATTTTGGGTATGATTGGAGAGCGGCCTTCTGAGGTAGCACAAACATCCGCTCAGGGGGCAGCCCTGGGTGCACAGAGTTCAGGAGCGCAGCCTGCTACTATGGCTCCCCGTGCGGAGGTCATTCTGGTTCCATCAGTTGCACAGCCTCTTGCTCCTCGCCCAGCCATGACAGAGTCAGAGCAAAAAATGTTGGGTAGGTTTTTTAGGTTAGCACCTCCGAGGTTTGCTGGTACTTCTGGACAGGATCCACATGACTTTATTACTACCTGTGAGGAGATGTTGCATCATTTGGGTTTGTTGGAGACTCACGGGGTTGGTTATACTACCTATCAGCTGGAGGGCCTAGCGAAGTTATGGTGGAGGGCCCATGTTGCTTGTAGACCACCATCGTCACCTCCTTTGACCTGGTCTGAGTTTTATGAGGCCTTTATGGCCAAGTTCCTACCTCACAGTGATTGTGAGCATCACAGGGAACAGTTTACTCACCTTATGCAGGAGTCTACGACTGTCTTGGAGTATGAGACCCGTTTTCATCAGCTAGCACCATTTGGAGTGATGATCATTCCTACCGAGGCAGATAGGATTCACAGATTTGTATGGGGTTTGAGGCCAGAGATCAGGCAGCCAGCTGAGATATTGATTGCCGGTGGTCGGTCATTTCAGGCTATCGTAGACTATGCCCACACTGTGGAGGACTTACAGCGACATGATCAGGGGTCTAGAGATAAGAGGCCTCGATATCAGGGTGGCTACAGTGGTTCCAGATATGGTGGTAGAGGTTCTGTCTAGTGGGTCCGGGCTTATCAGCCACAACAGCACCAGAGTCAGTCCAGCCGACCTGTTCAGGCTTCCCTTCAAACTTTCGGTAGTACCCAGTTCAAGCAGGGTCAGAGCAGCCATCAGGGATATAGCGGCTAGTCTTCGAGGGTTACAGTTTCTGGGGCATCAGGCCGTGGTGGTTATACGGGATCTGCTGGTTCATCTCGATCGAGTAGGCCGCCAGGGGCTTGTCTTACTTGTGGTGTGATTAGTCATTTTGCTAGAGATTGCCCTCAACAAGGTACAGTTCAGTTGGCCGAGCCTTTACGAGCAGTTCAGCCTCCGACTAGAGGGGGTAGTCGTCAGGGTAGAGGTGGTGCTCCGCGCGGCAGAGCAGGTGGTAGGGATGGCGGTCGGGCAGGTGGAGGTCGTCGTCAGTTTTATGCGGTCCCTAGGAGACCAGAGGCAGAGGCCTCAGATGCTGTGATTACAAGTACGATTTCTGTGTGCCATCAGCCTGCTATGGCTTTATTTGATCCTGGATCCACTTGTTCATATGTATCTGCCTACTTTGTGCCTTGTTTGGGGTTGGCTAGTGAGCCATTATCTGTTCCTGTTTCTGTTTTGACCCCAGTAGGAGATTCTTTAGTAGTGGATCGGATTTTGAGATCTTGTATGCTATCTATTGGTGATTCAGAGACTTGGGGTGATTTGATGATTCTTGATATGCTAGATTTTGATGTGATACTGGGCATGGACTGGTTATCCCCTCACCGTGTGGTTTTGGATTGTTATGCCAAGACCATTACCATAGCTGTGCCCGGTGTATCCCTGGTTGTGTGGCAGGGTTCGGTTAGCCATGCACCGTCTGGGATCATCTCTTGTCTTCGATCTAGGAAGTTGATTTCCCGTGGGTGTTTAGCTTATCTAGCATATGTTCGAGATGCTAGTGCTGACCCTACGTCTCCTGAGTTTGTTCTTGTGATTAGAGACTTCCTTGATGTGTTTCCTACCAACCTGCCAGACCTTCCACCTGAGAGAGATATTGATTTTGCTATTGAGTTAGAGCCGGGCACCAGACCCATTTCTATTTCTCCTTATCGTATGGCTCCGGCTGAGTTGAGGGATCTTAAGGAGCAGCTCCAGGATCTGTTAGCTAAGGGGTTTATTAGACCGAGTGTGTCACCTTGGGGTGCTCTTGTTCTCTTTGTGAAGAAGAAGGATGGGTCGATGCGCATGTGTATTGATTATTGACAGCTGAATAGGGTGACAGTGAAGAATAGGTATTCGATGCCGAGGATTGATGCCTTGTTTGACCAGCTTCAGGGTTCTGTCGTGTTTTCAAAGATTGATTTGAGGTCCGGCTACCATCAGTTGAGGATTAGGGCGGAGGACATCTTTAAGACAGCGTTCAGGACATGTTATGGCCATTATGAGTTCCTGGTGATGTCTTTTGGGTTAACTAATGCCCCCGCAGCCTTTATGAACTTGATGCACCGGGTTCTTGGCCCGTATTTGGACTCATTTGTGATAGTTTTTATAGACGACATCTTGGTATACTCGCGTAGTAGAGATGAGCATGAGCAGCACTTGAGGGTTATACTCCAGACTTTGAGAAATCATCGGCTTTATGCCAAGTTCTCAAAGTGCGAGTTTTGGCTTGAGTCAGTTGTATTCCTAGGGCACGTGGTGTCTAAGGATGGGATTAGGGTTGACCCAGGAAAGATTTCTGCGGTTTGTGATTGGCCTAGACCTACTACTGCTACTGAGGTCTGCAACTTTATTGGATTTGCAGGTTACTACAGATGGTTCGTTCAGGGATTTTCTTCCATAGAAGCACCCTTGACTATGCTGACTAGGAAAGATGTCCCATTTCAGTGGTCGGACCAGTATGAGGATAGCTTCCTGAGGCTTAAGGCCTTATTGACTTCAGCTCCAGTTTTGACTTTGCCGATTGAGGATCAGAGCTTCTCCGTGTATTGTGATGATTCTGGGGTTGGTCTTGGTTGTGTGTTGATGCAGCAGGGTCGAGTAATAGCATATGCGTCGAGGCAGCTGAAGGTTCACGAGCGCAACTACCCCACTCATGACTTAGAGTTGGCGGCGGTAGTTTTTGCGCTCAAGATCTGGAGGCATTACCTATATGGAGTTTACTGTGAGATCTTCACTGATCACCGTAGTCTTCAGTATATCATGAGTCAGCGAGAGCTGAACTCTAGGCAGAGGAGATGGGTCGAGCTACTGAAGGACTATGACTTCACTATTCTGTATCATCCAGGCAAGGCAAATGTTGTAACGGATGCCTTGAGCCGGAAGGCAGCGAGTATGGGTAGCCTAGCTTCTCTCTCAGTTTCAGAGCAACCGTTGGCCTTGGACATCCAGTCCTTGGCTAACCAATTGGTTAGGCTTGACTTGTCGGATCCTAGCAGGGTTCTCGCCAGTGTTGAGGTTCGTTCTACTTTGATTGATCAGATTCAGAGCCGTCAATTTGAGGATCAGTAGTTGTGTGACCTTCATGATCAGGTTGTTCAGGGTGAGACCAGTCGGGCTACTCTAGATTCAGATGGGGTTCTAAGGTTTGATAGTCGCCTTTGTGTTCCGAGGATTAGTGATTTGATTCAGTTGATACTTCATGAGGCACATTGTACTAGATACTCCATTCACCCTGGCACAACAAAGATATATAGAGACTTGAGACAGCTTTACTGGTGGAGTGGTATGAAGCGGGATATAGCGGAGTTCGTATCCCGATGCTTGAACTGTCAGCAGGTTAAGTTCGAGCACATGAGACCCGGTGGTTTGATGCAGCGACTTCCCATTCCCGAGTGGAAGTGGGAAGGGATTACTATGGACTTCGTTGTTGGTTTGCCTCGTACGTCTCATAGGTTTGATTCCATATGGGTGATTGTTGATAGGCTGACTAAGTCAGCACATTTCTTGCCGGTTCAGACTTTTTATGGTACAGAGAGGTTAGCTCAGAACTACCTTCGTGAGATTGTTCGGTTGCACGTGGTTCCAGCTTCTATCATTTCAGGCCGCGGCACTCAGTTCACATCTCAGTTCTGGAGGGCAATTCAGCGAGATTTGAGTACAGAAGTTCAGCTTAGTACTGCTTTCCACCCTCAGACAGATGGCCAGTCCGAGAGGACCATTCAGGTCCTGGAGGACATGCTTCAGGCATGTGTTCTTGACTTTGGAGGTTCGTGGGATCAGTTTGTGCCTTTGGCTGAGTTTGCTTATAATAATAGTTTCCATTCGAGCATTGGCATGGCACCTTTTGAGGCCTTGTATGGTAGGTGTTGCAGATCGCCAATTGGTTGGTTTGATAGTTCTGAATCTAGGCCACAGAGTATAGATTTGCTTCGAGATTCCTTAGACCGAGTTCGAGTGATTCAGGATAGACTTCGGGCAACCCAGAGTAGGCAGAAGAGCTACGCTGATCGTAGACTTCGTGCCTTAGAGTTCAGTGTTGGTGATTCAGTATTCCTCCGTGTATCGCCCATGAAGAGTGTGATGAGATTTGGTAGGCGGGGCAAGCTTAGCCCTAGGTACATTGGCCCATTCGAGATTCTCCAGAGGGTTGGTAGTGTTTCCTATCAGTTAGATTTGCCTCCGACGTTTTCATCTATGCACCCGATTTTCCATGTATCGATGTTGCGGCGGTATGTTCTAGATGAGTCTCATGTGTTGCAGTGGGAGACGGTTCAGGTGGATGAGAGTTTAGACTTTATTGAGGAGCCAGTAGCTATTTTGGCAAGAGATGTCAGGAGATTGAGGTCTTGGGAGATCCCGGTTGTCAAGGTTCAGTGGAGGCATCGTCCAGTCGAGGAGGCTACCTGGGAGCCCGAGAGAGATATGCGGGCTCAGTATCCGCAGCTGTTTGAGCCTTCAGGTACTCCCTTGTCCTTGACTTTCGAGGACGAAAGTCCTTTTTAGTAGTGGATGATGTAATAACCCTTCCGGTCATTTATGCGTTTTTGCCTTTCTTGTATCGTTAGAGCTTTTCTGTAGCGGCCCCAAGTCATTTATGGCTTGCTGGGACCGGTGGTTCGGTTCCCTGGCCGTTCGATTGGTCATTATGATCAATTCCTTGTCTAAGGAGCTGAGTATCAAAATCGTGCGATGGTGAATTGCGAATCTAAATTTAAGAATTTTATTAACATCGCGCGTATTTGAAAGTATTTTATTTTAAAGTTGAATGTGGTAAAAAGTTATATTTTTATTGTCTTCCTAAAATATTTTAAAGGTCTATGAAAAATACTTTTGTTATGATATAATTGTGTACATATTTATTTTCTAAGGTTTTTATACATTGTAATATTTTAACGGAGATAGTAAATTTAGTTATGTTGAAAATTATTATTATAATATAGTAAGTTTTATTTGAAATAATTTTCTATTAAATATGACATATTTAAAAAGTTATATTTATTTTATCACGAACATATACAATACCCGTGTATATAAGTACAAAATCAAATATTATAGTGTGACACCTCAGCTCCACGTGGGAGTGAGGTAGTACATCAACCATTAGTCATTGCCAAGTGTTTCCCTTCACTAAAATCATTTCAACTTAAAGGCACTTATGATCATTTCAACAATTTACAAAATGTTAATTGCTGCCAACTTACATATTACTTCTTTCAATGTAATTTTCACTCATCATATTTGTGCACGTTAATTCGCTATGCGCTAATGAAGATTTTTTAGGGAAAATTATTTTGACGCAATATTCGGTCAACGAAAGAAAATCGATTATCTACGTCAAATTATTCAAGCCCGAGTTCAAGTTTGATTTTGTTTCGGAGCTTCTTTTCGGAGAGGTTCGAGCTTGTCATCGGACGACAGGTAGGTTATGGTTTAAAATCCCTAGACTTAGCATATATCAGATAAAATTGTACTAGCTGGCATCCTTGGGCTGGATTATTAGGTTGATACCAAAGACCCTGACCGTTTTATTCATGTCCGCCTACTTTTGTTCCTCCGTTGCTTGTAGCACTTGCCGATATGTTTTATTTACCCTTGTGGTCCTGTTAGGCCTTGTTGACTCTGGAACATAGAAGGTGGGATATTGGGAATGTTCGCGAGTCCCGGGCATAGAATTATCCTTCTAGGCTGGTTATGCTTGCTGAGTAGTTGTGGGCCTGTGCAGGGTCGATAGGTTGATTATGAGCTGCTGGGCAGCTATTATGTTTGATCATACCATTTCCATGCATATAAAGAGGTTTTATCCATGTTTTACTACGGTTTTGGCTTCAGGCCTACTGCACTATTTTCTAAACCTTGCATGGCCCCGGGGGCCCGTTTTTTATGGAAATAATTTGGAAATGGTTTGATTTAACTTGTGAATATTCTTGGGTAAAAGAAGGTAAAATTATGATTTATATCACCAGTTTTACGATTAACGCTAGACTCGGCAGGGCCGGGGTGCTAGTTGAGTTTTCTTGCTACTTGAGATAATTTTAGCCTCGGTCGGACCGAGCACCTGATATGACTTTCTACTGTTTAGACTCGGTTATGCCCGGGCACCCTTGGAGGGGTTTTTAGATATTTTCCTACTACTTTAGTCCTGGACAGGGTCTGGGCATGCATATTCGAGACTGGGTCTCTATCTTGAACCCGGACTTGCTTTCGGATGACATGTTTTGATACTGAGTTTTAGTATGGGGCCAAGGACCTCCATGGACCTTGCCATCCGGGCCTGGGGCTTCGGGCTGCGTGTGCCGGAGGAAGGGTATACGGTGGAGTAGAGGTATACGGGCAGTGTCCTTCCATGGAACCTACCTGCTGGGCCGGATCGGCATCGGAGGAGGTACATACAGAGATACCATTTCACTTGAGATCTTCATGCATCATATCATCAATTGTTTAAGGCTCCACCCTTGTTTGCTTGTTTGTTGATTGTAGCTCCGGTAGTATGGGATGCCGGAGGGTTTATTTTCACTTGTTGTGTTCCTCGGTGGTATGGGCGGCCGGGGGACTGTAGGAGACTCTTGTTATTTACTTACAGAATTGTTCCCTGTTACGGTTAAGTATGAAATTGGTTACTGCTAGACTGTTAGTTCTGGATTTGAGATTGATATGATTAGTTGAGTTTGATTCATGTCTCTGAGCATGCCTATCATTACTCTTTCTCTCTTCTTCTTACACTTGAGGTTACCGGTATACCATCTATTTCGTAAACTTATTATATATACACTCTTATTGCAAGGACCCCAGGTGCATTTTTTCTTACTTTCACCTGTGCCTTTGGTGTATATATTCGGCTTGCTGGCCTCACATGTGGTTCTGTTGATTTCCCTCTGGGCTAGTTCCTGTGTACCTTTCGTTGATTTCTGTGATTGCTTGCTTCTATTCTGTCTGTTACTACGCTTTTATCTTATATGTGCCCAGTCGGCCTATGATACCTACTGGGTACCTTATGCTTCACATTTGGTGCTCACCCTACCGCCCTGCATCTTTGGGTGCAGATCCTAGCGTGGGCCATTACCGTTAGATCACTGTGATTCGTGCTTGGAGGTCTGTTGGGGACTACTTCAGACTAAGGGCGAGCTCTTGGCGATCGGAGCTTAGCTTTAGTTTATCTTCGGCTTTATGTACTCTATTACAATTCAGAGACATCTGTATATGTTGTTTTGAAGCGTTTGTATTCCTTGTATGTAGTTCTGACTCTATACTATGATACCAGGTCTTGGGGTTTGGTTTAGTTTCTGCATATGTATATATATATTCCTGTTATCTATTATCTTCATCTTGTTCCCTTACTTTTTCTTATTAAACTATTCTCCCGCTTATTTGTTAGATAGTAGCCCATTACTAACTGTCCTGGGCTTCGAGAATTGGTTCTCCTACTGGGGGGTTGTAGGTGTCATCATGACCGAGAAATCGGGTCGTGACAACATGTAACTAGTGTTTTCCCTTTTACATAATCCTATAAGCAGCTACATGATTTCCTTTTTCCTAACCTTAGCAAGACCGCCACTAAGTTTCAAGCCATAAACATTCCTGAACCCCACCTAGGGGTTTCCTATTCCCGTTTCCCGTGGCTCCCAAGCGCTTCCCCGGTTCCCCGAACCTCATCGACATACTAGTCCCTTAACCTATCATTTAATCATACCAAGATGCATATTATAGCTACATAACACAGACCACAAGACCAGCCAATTACCCGTACATCTTAGAATTAACACAACCAATCCTGAATCCCCCAGACTCCGTGCTCGGAGGCCTAAACATGGATTCTTCATTTCCACTATACAAAAAGCACAGAAAGTAAATAGGTTTAACTACTCATGAAACCTACCCTACCTGGGTGCCAAGCAGCTGCAAAGGTGCATTTTTTGCTCCATAAATGTGTTCCCGGCTGAACGGTGGTCCTGGAATCCGCTGTTCCACGTCCCTTCAGCCATGACCCCTCCTCTTCATGATTCCCCAGCCTTGGAGCAGCATGAGAGGGTTTTTGGAGGAACCCTCGTATGCTTTCCAACTGAGGAGAAGAGACTTTTTAATAAAATTTCATCACAAGCTACTACCCCCCGTAACTCCGCAATAGCGGTCCACTCCTCTGCTATAGCAGAATAAATTACCGCTATAGCAGAATGATGTCAGCCCGGATTATTTCCAAAAAATTAGAAATTTTCTATGACATCACCCTACTTACCCCGAATAAATTTTTAACCATTTTACCAAAATTTATGAAATCGAGAAAAATTAACATAATGACGGACCCAGTCGTTACAATAGATACCAATTTACCCATCGTTCGTCCCCGTACGATCCCGAATAGAACCAGGGAGAGAAACTAACCTGGGACTCTCACTGTCCCAAGTGCCTGCGATATTAACGAACCTACGCATGTTGTCTAACCTTTCCATTAAGAGCCTAACCGTCCCGAGGGAAATCTATTATTACCTCATCCCGACAAAGAATTTTCGAGCCTCACAAGGACAATTTCACGTGTTCCCATTTCGAGCACCCAAGAATATTCAGGGCCTCGTGTCTTGTTGGAGTGGATGAATTTGAAAAGACCTGGGTGAACTATTCCCGTACCAAAGCTAACTGGCCGTCCGTTGTAGCGAATATTTCATCGCTATAGTGGTCCCGCTATAGCGGACAACCAACCGCTATAGCGAACAGCCGACCGCTATAGCGGTTGGCAACATAATGAAATTGGGGAGAAACGGATTTCTCTCCTCATCCTCCCCACATTCCTTTCAAAAACTCTACTCTCTCTCCCGATCATCCCACTCCCAACGTTGAAATTTCCAGGTAATAATCGTAATCTCTCCTTTTCTTACTCTGTTGCACGATTTTGTACGTGAATGTGGTAGAAAACTAGGAACTTGTAGTATATTGAAGTGGGTTTTTAAACTTGAACTTTTTGGTTGGATTTTGTCGGATTCCCGAAGCATGGACGCTTCCCTTACATTTACAATGCCTCCAAGGCATTCTGGGCGTAAGGATTATGCTATTATTGGCCAAAAATGGGCCAAAACTGGGTGGGAAAGCGAAGGGTTGTTCTTGAACAAAAGTAGTGATTAGGGAAATTTATTGGGGTTATAATGCCCAAATTTCTGTAGAAAATAGCAATGGGGTACTTTAGGTAGGTAGATCTGTACTTGAAATGACAAAAATGGAGTTTTTAGACTAAGGGGTGCCATTGATGCACCCCTTGAAGGTCCGAGATGATGAAGACCGTTATAGCGGTTGGGCTCCACTATGGCAGTCCCGCTATAGCGGTACCCCTCCACTGTAGTGGTTCCTCTACGGCGGATGCACCATCCGTTATTGTGGAAGGAAGCAAAACAGTGGCCTTCTCAAGCCAACACTTAGAAAAATATTTCCTCCCTTTTTTCGTTCTATTACTCTTCTAAACCCTTCTCCTTCTTACCCTTGCAGGATAAGACGAATGGCCGAACAACAAGTGCATGATTATGACTATGAGCGATTCCCCGATGAAGCTAGTCAGGAGAGGTTCAGGGATTATTGAAAATTCGGCTTCTGCTATGAGAGAGGCTGCCAAATGACTGGGTAGATGGAAAAGCGGCTGATTCCACTGCCGAGTTTGAGAGTTCAGGTGGGACACTTTGCTAGTGGCTCCTTCTCCCACGCTAACTGGCTGGGTGCGGGAGTTCTATGCGATCTTCCATACGGTCCGCTGGAATGAGCTGAATCCTACCATCCGGCTACGAGGGGTGGACATCCCCGTGGATGCCCAGACCATTAATGAGGTGTTAGGTGTGCCCCACGTCTCTAATGAGGCATATATGGCTAAGGCTCGGCTATGGGACATGACTTGGCTAAGGAATACTTTGGTGGACCCCGCTTTCAGGGACAAGGTGTACTGTGTCAGCCCCGAGGGCATTACTAGTGTCTACTTCTTCTCCGAGGCTAGAAGGTGGCTGAACTTAGTATCCCAGAGGATCCGTCCGTCAAGAAATCAAACTGACGTGACCTATGCCCGAGCTTTGGTGATCGCTTGTGCCATGCAGGGGATTATCATGAATGTGGGAGAGTAGATCATCTCGGAGTGGAAGGAATTCTACGGTGGTCACAGGAAGGGCCCTTATTTACCTGGGCTGGTCTCGGAGATGTGTAGGCGAGCTGGTGTGCTTCAGGACCACACGGACTCAGAGGTGACCATGGACGAGCCCTTTGACTCTGTCCGGGTGAAGGACATCTCCAAGAATAAGAGGAAGATTGATGAGGTAGGGAGCAATCAGCCGGTGGAGGAGGCCGATGATGATGATGAGGATGATGACACTCCTGCCCCTTACCAGTCCCAGCCCCAGCCCTCGATATCTAGAGCCCAGCTGGAGAAAAATCTAGCAACTGTCCGGAGGTTCATAGAGGATCTCAATGCCGGAGGCGCAGCCTCTCACCCTTCTGATCAGGAACTTGCAGCACTCCGAAGGGAGTTAGAAGAAGAGAAGAGGAAGAGATGCTCCCGGGACTGTATGTTTGCTCGGATGTGGAAGACCATCAAGGTCATGTTCTCTTGTGCTGCCTCAGGTCAGGAGCTTCCCACCTTCGAGCCCGAGGACGTGCAGGAGTTCCCCTTTCTGAGCGAGGATGAGGCCTAGGACTACCCCCCTTATTACTAATTTACTACTGTTTGGGTTGCCCCCGTTTGGGGCATGTTTAAGAATATATTTCCCCTTTCCCCTTTTTACCTTGGCACGTGGATGCCCGTGTTAGACACTATTTTTCCTTTTTCCTGCATATATATATACACAGTCTTGCTTTTCCTGGGTTTTACACAGTGGTTTTTTTGTTAATACTTGATTTTATCTTGTCCCCGAAAAGGAACAAAAGCAGGGGAAAATAGGCAGGCTTACTGTCTCGCTGACCTCTGCTATAGCAGTTGGTCATTTCGCGATAGCGGTCTCGCTATAGCGATCCCAACGGTAACCGTACAGAAACTTCAAATTCTAGCTAAAAACACTCAACCCCCTTCTCGGTTACAACTATCCCAACCTGTGAGTCCCGCCATGGTCTTAAACCACCCTCAAGACCATTCCTGGCACTGAACGCATTAGAATCAGGTATAACACGTCATGAAACACATCGAAATTTACAAGGAATTCACAATGATTAATTATTTTCTGGCAACATTTTCCCGCTATTACACACTAATGACTCCCTCGTTCCCAACCAAATTTCCGACTGTCCTGAAATCGAAGCTTCCCTACAGTCATAGTTCCCAATCCCTTATCATCTTAACCAATAATAAGCCCCTTTTAACACGTAGTACCACCCTTTAGATCTAGACATTTAACAGACTACCACAGTCTAAAGCACACAAAATTTCCAGTCAATGACTCTCTGTAGACTCCATGCACATCATTTAAATATCTACACCCATCCCAATTAAGTCATACAAGGTTGTACACACAACAATTCAATTTCAAGTCACAACACAATCAAATCACCACCAATCAATTCACAAGTTTCACCCCTCATTCGTAGCACGGATGACCATTAGCCGGTTATCCATGCTTGCCACAGCCTCTCAGGCCAGATACCAATTGGAACCTTCTCGGTTCCAATTCCTCTTACTTGTCCTATCGTAACTGAAGTATGGAGACCTCATTTACCTTGCTAAGATACCAATTGGAATCGAGAGATACCAATTGGACTCAACTCATACAAGCAAGTATGAACCGCATGAAAGAATGAAAGAAGGGTGACAATTCCTAGAGTGCCTTATAGTTCCCCAAAGATTAGATGTGGACGTCAACACACCAATCCGTAGGACCCTATTCACCACTTTGCTCTTGTACTGGGAGACCGGTAACCTAGGCTCTGATATCATCTATCACGACTCAACTTACCGGGCCGTGTGGGCGCCTACACTAACCACCTAGATAGACGAACCCTTACCACCTGTCTCACAGGTAACTTGCGGAAATTAAAGTCACCCATTAAATTAATCCATTTTATACCCGAGGAAATCCCTTTTTATTTAACATGTTCAGAAGGTAGACTAATAAAAACTTGCGGAAAGACTTTTACAACACTTTTAAAACACCCTCCCTAGGATCTAGTCTAAACAGGTACAAGAGCTACTACAAGATAACACAAGAGGAAAAGACACAACTTTCGCCTCGGGAATCGAAGACAGAAGCTGTTGGAGATCCTTATCTCCGTGAACCTATGAAACATCACCAACCTGCAACCAGACTATACCAAAAAGGTATAGCAAGAGTAGAGTCAGTACAAACACACGTACTGGTAGGCATCATCGGTCGACCCGAATCTACTCCTACCATTATATGAGAAAATAGGAAAATACATGACTGAAATTAATATAACTTGGTTCCCATCCTCCAACGTTCTTCCGCTGCCGACTCTCTCATTCTTAAGACTTCCGAGTCACACTAAACTTAGACTCCCCAAGTCAACTAATCCTGGACTTCCCAAGTCTCAATATTCTAGACTTCCCAAGGAACAATACCCTAGACTTCCCAAGTCAACTAATCCTGGACTTCCCAAGTCTCAATATTCTAGACTTCCCAAGGAACAATACCCTAGACTTTCCAAGTCACCTCACCCTTCACCGATGTCCATGTCCATACCTGGACTACCCTTCCCTTACCTAAGTCCACTGTTCTAACTATCCTTCAGACTTAGCCTGGCTAACTGCCCAACTCAACCACTTATACTCGTAACGTTACTCACCAGGGTCCAACCCTCCACAGATCTTTAGTAAATCTTCTAATATGTTCGCGACAACTAGAACCACAACCCCAGACTCTTAGTCTTCCTCCCAGTCTATCCACCACGTGAAATCCACCTACCAACCCTTGCTACATTTAACGACAACACTAGTGTTACATCTAATTCCTTTTTCAGCACATAACCCGGACCCTCCAAGGATCCCCTTAACCACCCTCAGTTTTAACAGCTACCCCGATCTATACCGAGACCGACCTTAGTCATTCATCACAATTAATCCCTGACCATCTAGGTACACTCAATGACGATGACCTGCAAGCATATATACATGAATAACCTCCCCTTTATATTATACAGACCCACCTCGGGATCCCTTCTAAACAACACCTAAGTGTCAATGATCAACCCGGCCTAACTCAAGACCAACACAACAGTTATACAGAAATTCCTGGCCCCTCAAGGACCACCCATTGACATCACAATTCCACAACAGCCCAGTTCACTCAAGGAACCAATAACAATTATCAAATTTCAATAAGCAATCAGGTCCACTCACGGAACCAATATCAGTCAATGCAATACAACAATAAAAATGCACTGATGCAACAAAAGTAAACCCGTACCAGGCGTGGTACCTGAGCCAACCATTAGTATATTCTGAACCAGGCGTGGTACTTGTGCCAATAATTTGTTATACCCATATCAGGCGTGGTACCTGAGCCAATCGAATGTCAATAATCCACAGTCAAATGCATGAACAAACAACTTGTAAACCAACAAACAAATATCGTTCAAATCACAGACTGTAAAGCAGAAACCTTAGACATTCTACATAACTTCCCTAACCAATGTAAT
Organism: Jaltomata sinuosa; assembly: GCA_003996215.1. Taxonomy (NCBI): domain Eukaryota; kingdom Viridiplantae; phylum Streptophyta; class Magnoliopsida; order Solanales; family Solanaceae; genus Jaltomata; species Jaltomata sinuosa. The sequence continues at coordinate 24,984 of QJPP01002301.1, forward strand.
TCATACAATCACTTAGATATGAGTACAAGAATATACAACATTCACATAAATCGTAAGTCATCACCTACCCCGTTCTGGGTACAACCATGAACCATCAATTCCCGCTCGAAGACTATCCCCGCTTCACCCTTTTTATTTAATCACATGTAACTAGCATTTTTCCTTTTTACATAATCCAATAAGCAGCTACACGATTTCCTTTTCCCTAACCTTAGCAAGACCGCCACTAAGTCTCAAGCCTAAACATTCCTGAACCCCACCTAGGGGTTTCCTATTCCCGTTTCCTGTGGCTCCCAAGCGCTTCCCCAGTTCCCCTTACCTTCCCGACATACTAGTCCCTTAACCTATCATTTAATCATACCAAGATGCATATTATAGCCACATAACACAGACCATAAGACCATCCATTTACCCGTACATCCTAGAATCAATACAACCAATCCCGAATCCGCCAAACTCCGTGCCCGAAGGCCTAAACATGGATTCTCCGTTTCCACTATACAACAAGTACGGAAAGTAAACAGGTCTAACTACTCATGAAACCTAGCCTATGTGGACGCCAAGCAGCTACAACGGTGCGTTTCTGGCTCCATGAATGCATTCCCGGCTGAACGGTGGTCTTGGAATCCGTTGTTCCGCGTCCCTTCAGCCATGACTCCTCCTTCTCATGATTCTCCAACCTTGGAGCAACATGGGAGGGTTTTTGGAGAAACCCTCGTATGCTTTCCAACTAAGGAGAAGAGACTTTTTAATAAAATCCCATCACAGGATACTGCCCCCCAAAACTCTGCTATAGAGGTCCAATCCTCCGCTACAACAGTTCCGCTATAGCAGAATAAATTACCACTATAGTGGAGTGACGTCAGCCCAGATTATTTCCAAAAAATCAGAAATTTTCTATGATGTCACCCTACTTACCTCGAATAAATTTTTAACCATTTTACCCAAATTTGCAAAATTGGGAAAAATTAACATAATGATAGACCCGGTCGTTACAGCCCGAAGCTTGACAGTCTAAGAGTTATCTATAAGATGCAGCGATATCTGAAATCGGATAGTGTGCAAGATCACCTAAAGATTGAAAGTTCAAGGGTAATGTGTAAGTTGCGACAATGTCCACAATTGGATGAAGTGCAAGACTACCAAAAAATTGACAGTCCAAGGGTCATCTATAAGCCGCGACATATCCACGTTGATTTTGTGCAGGACTACCTAAAGGCTATCAATTTAAGGGAAATCTGTAAGTTGCGTTACATCCAAGATCGGATAAAAGTGCATGATTACCCAAAAAACTGGCAATTCGAAGGACATCTGTAAGCCGCCTCTATCTAAAGTCGGATGATGTGCAAGATTACTCAAAGTTAATGAGCTAAAGGCATCTGTAAGCCACCTCTATCCAAAGTCGGATGATGTGCTGGATTACCCAAAGCCTGACAATTCAGGGAATATCTGTTAGTCGCGTCGATTCGGATGATGCGCAAGATTTACCCTAAAAGCATATGCAAAGACTACTGTCAATCACGTTCAAGAGAATGCCGCAAACGGTTGCAAGGACCGTCACGTCAAACGGCCACAAAGGTCGCCTAATTAAAAGATCACCATAAAGGTAACCCAATTTGATAGCTACGATGGCTATCACATTTGATTGTCATGAAAGTCGCTATTTCCTAAGATAGAGACAAGAAAAGACGACATCTTCCTCAAGAAGCAACAAACACAAAAAATGAGGTACAATACTATCTCTCTTTATTGAGCTACTTTACTACTAACAATTTATTTCAAAGTATTGTTGAGAACATACAAGAAAATGAAAATCTCGAACCAGAACAACAGGTACAAAATACGTCAAAAAGACGTCACCACACGGGATTCGAACATAACCCAAGGATGAGGTATATAAAGAAAACTACCTCTTCAAATGGAATTATGTCACTACTAACAATTTTGTTTTAAGATGTTGTCGAGAGAATCCGAAAAGGATGAAATTCTCAAAGCAAAACCACAAGTGCGGACTACACCAAAAAAGATGCATCACAACGTGGAACTTTTTCTTAGCAGCAAACTTGGACATAGTCTGAAGAGGAATACCAAACTCTTTGGACGCGAGCTGAGGATCGACTACCACCGCCATCCAACCACACCCCTATCAGAAGGCATGTGAGTATTTTCTATCTTTGGGTGTTAGTTTCACATCCAGTGTACCTTCTGAACTCACGCTGGAAACAATATTCCTTCTTTTCGAATCCGGGAGACGATACACCTCGAGCTTTGGAAATTATGTCTAGGTAAAATCTTACTTATGGGTGTAAAGTGCACCACATTCATAGTTGAGAGGTTACAAGCCTCTTTTCTATAAGCTCAAATTATTTGTCACTCATTCCGAGCCAAAGGTTGTCTTAACATAAAGATTAGATTTTCTACCGATTGAGTCGAACTACAAGCAGCCTGATTCCTAAGTCCTGGGATTTGTAGGCGGGCTCTATTTTGAAACTCGGTTGCATTCCAAACCCCCCAATCCTTACTCCCCAGCTTTCCGGTCTCTCCATACTCTGAAACCAGGATAGTTTGGAATTCTTTGAAAATCGTGCATAAAATCAAGCGCCTTGAACTACAAGTGGCCTGAGTTCTCATGTAACCTGAGATATGTAGAAAACTCGATACCGGAGTTCAGATATGATTCCTTGAAATTTGTGCTAGAACCTACCACTTTCTGAAGATAAATCTGTGGTCGGATAAAATTGGGAACGTCAATTCCCTTTGCCCAGGGTTTATTACATTCACTCCACCCAAAGGGAGGGGCAGTTGTTGACACCCAGTTTTTACCCTCCACATTACGAATTAATCTTGAGCCTTTTTGAATTTTAAACAATTTTGAAACAATTATTTTGCAAAAAGGGATAAAACATTTTTTCAAATCAGTTTTATAATAGTTTTGAACAACAATTTATATCTTTCATATCTAATTATGTGAAATTTATATAAGTTTACTTAAAGAACTATTTTAAAGTTTTATTTCATAAGAAAATCTTTTTAAAAGATTAAACGTTTGATTTTCCTTCAAATTAATTCAAACAAGAGATTAGTTGAATAAATCAATTTCATAATTTTAAAATGAGGTAATTGTGCTCTAAACATGATCATTATTTCAATTTGTTCAAAATTTAAAGAAGCTCGGATGGTGGATCGTAATTAATTCATCTTTATTCCAAATCTAGCCTAATTCCTTTAAATTTTGGATGAATTTTCTTAAATCCATCTAATCGGTTATCTCCTAAACCTCAAGTGGCCACATTTTGCATTCCTTAAATAGCCTTTATAACCCTTACATCAGCCAAACGATTTGGGCCAAACAATAATTCAACCCGCCTCAGCCCAATCTTTCGCTCCTGACCCAGCCCAAACCCAACTCTCACACCCTATATTCCTCTTATCTCTTTCTCCTATACTCAGATACCAAACACCCCTTTACCTTTATCTTCTCTTCTCTTCTTAGTTAACAGGCGAAACCATAGCCGCCGCCTCCATCGTCCAGCTCTCCCTCATCTCTCCGTACCCCCATAGCGTGCCTAGAACGAGATTTTGTACCAAGATGGTACTGAGGAGGTAATGTGGAACGAATCTGTGCCTCCATCATCCTTGTTGAGAAATCCCGCTCAATAATTGTACCAAAGGGGTACAATCCACCAGCTGTTAGCCTTATCCTCTCAGCAAATTCGAATTTCCTATATGAAATCTCCGAAAACCCCCTGGAAATCTACCATCCCACATCGAAATCAGACCCTCCAAAATCCTAAATCCTTTCCTATATAAACCCCACTATTTTCAGTGTTGGGGTAATGTTTTTGGATCTAGAGAAACCCTAAAAAGCTTGAGGAAGCTCGGGGATCCTTTGGCAAAGAACTCAAAGTTCTTTTCATCATTTCAAGGAAATCCGAGTCTGAGGTTTTGATTTCGGCAGTGGTAGAGTAAGGTTCCCACAAAGCTTGCCCGTTACCGTTCGCTGCCCTGAAAAAGGTGAACCCTTCATCTATTCTTTTCGTTCTTTTCTTTTTGTTTATTTATCGTGATGTAAAACTATGTTCTTAGAGATATCCGTACTGGTTTTAGGCTGGTTTTATCTAATTTAGTATTAAAATGGCGACTGAAATAGTAAAACTCATCTGTTGAAATGATGGTTGAGTGTTAAAGTCCTGAAGTTTTTTTTCTGTTTTATTTTCTATCTTCTTCTCATTTCAACAACCATTTTCTATGTGAATGTTGATATGCTATATGTGATTACATATAGGTGTTACTTCATCATCACCCATTATAATTTATGTGGATTGTGCAAACTAGGCTTCGTCTGAATAAAATTTCAAAACTTTCTTTTAGATAAGCATGATTGTACTCGAGTGTTGGGTTCTGTTTTACCTTATTTGAATCATGCCAAAGTTGAAATTTCTTTTCTTCGCCTAAAGACTAAATGGATTTGTCAAGTTTGAGGCTTTAAAAGAAGTAATTTCATTCACCGTCTTGTTATTGGCTTGATTAGCAATCTCTTGGCATGATCTCATAAATTACTTGTCTTAGCCTTATGTGCTTTCTGCGTTAGGATGTGATATATGGTGTGCAAAACGTTGAATCTCCATTTGAGTTTCATGTCATGCTCAAGCCGCATCATTTAGAATATTGAAAGTCATTGGATTGGTGAAGTTGTTAAATTGTTTGGCTTGATTAATGTGTCTAAGTGCAGCATCTTGGACTTGTCCAGTTATGGTCTTATTATGCCATTAGTTTAATTGATAAACTTGAGTAATTCACTCTTCTTTCACCTGAAGTCTTCTCCCCATTTGATATTCAATTTGTTGTTTTGCACAACTCCTCGATAAGACCAGTTCTGGTTGTTGCTGATGAATCTGATTAAGGGAATAATAAAACCCAATCCACTTGCCTCATTGTTTGAAAAGGGAATGTTTTGATCATGTTCTTCCTCAATGAGTTGACAGATAGCTATATTTAAGAAATGTTTTTGGTTGCCTCATTTTGAAATATTTTAATCTCAATAAGTTTGTAGTAGCTCACGTTCTGCACCATCTGGTATGGAATTTCCTACTTGTTGCATAAAGTAACTATATAGCCTTTCACTTTAGGTTCAGTTTTCATGTTCACAATATATGGTATGATTTCTGTATTTTTCCCTCTGCCAAGTTATCCTAGCCTAAATATTACTTTGATAACCTTTTAAGATAACATGCTTTCTTCACATGATCTGAATATGGTGTCCCTCTTGGATTTAATTGCTTGTACCCTTTATGAATTGCTGAAATGGCTTTGAGCCAATGTTAACATTCACTAAGCATTAGAATCTGCACTCATTTGTTTAAGCCAGTTCTCTATTGCTAATCCCTTTCTTTTCTTTGTTTACATGTGATGTCTCCGAGTTCATTTCGGACTCCCTTTCCCTTGCATTATGTTGGGCATGGGAGACCAACACTTCATTCTTTCGAGTCAACCCAACCGAGTCCTAAAAGGGCTGATTTCACAAAGCAAAATTTGGAGCTGGTTACAACTTGAAGACAGAAGCAAAATGGTCTCAAGACCCATGTAAACCAGTATAGCGACATCAGTCCAATATGGACAAAAAATTGAGGATAATGGGCTAAAGCCCATAAGTAGGTGCAATTGCAGCAGCCCAAGTGGGCCTTAAAGCTGAGGAAATCGGACTAAAAAGTCCAAAAATGTGGTAGATTCTGGGCAATGCCCAATTAGATCTAGGACAGGTTTTAGTTTGGACAAGAGTCCAATTTGATTGAGCAAAGGCTTAATCACTCTTCCTCCCTCTTTTAATTTACTTGTATAAGTTTAGAATTATTTGTATGCTTATTTGAACACTAACATTTTCATTTAGTGAATTATCCCCAAAAGATGTGAACATTTCTTGTATAAACTCTTTAATCACTTATTGTTCTCACCATGTTAGAAATATTGTGCTTTTAAAATTGTCAAAGAGCAAGCATGTTTTTCCTTTCGTTTAAACAAACTCTTAATGTGTTTTCATTTTCAAAATACATGCCAACTTTCTTTAATAGTCTCATTTACTTTGTTTTTCCGAAATCAGATTAAAACAAGATATTTTAATACAAAATGTTTTTCTCAAGTTAGTAAACAATAAGTTATTTTTTCAAACAAGTCCGGATAACCGCGAGTTAGCGGATATCCTGAGTGCCTTCAAAATCTTCTCGGGATATTAATTTGAACCCTTACCCTTAGTCTCTTAGTTTCTAAATCTTTTACTGTTTTAAGACTTTAGAAATTATTTTATAAGTTTTTTCTTGGTTTTTACTTTCATAAAACTAAGTGGCGACTCTTGCTTTTAATTGAAAACATTTTGAAACTCTTTAACTAGATTTTTTCGAAATGATTTTTCAAACGAGTCATTTTTACCGTAAAATAGTCCTCTAGATTAGGACTCGCAACAATCACCATATGATCCTCCATATGATCCATCCTCCCATTAATGAGAGTCATGCCTCCACTTAATTCCGCTATCTTCCCATTCATGTCCGCTATCTTCCCATTCATGTCCGCAATTTTTCCATTCATATCCGCCCTTTGCTTTGTGCTTGAGGCAAATGAGGCCTCCATATTAAAGGACCCGTGTCCTTCATAAGCACTATCAATACCTTTTGACATCATACCTGAAAAATTCAACAAACGAGATTAGTAGCAAAGGTTCCTCACCCTCCCGTATTTGGACACTCACTTACCTTCTAGGCGTCTTCCAAGGATTGATAGTGAACTCCCCTTGCTCAACCAAGTCACAAGTCACCTATCCTTTGTGGAGGAATGTATTCTTATTACCCGAAATACGGACGACTCAAAATCAAACGGACGGAGCCAAGAAGGTTTTCAACGATTGCTTAAACGAGAAAAGCTTCACAAAGAATTGGTACGAAATGAAATGGACACAAGAGATCTAATTACAATCAAGTAGAACAATACTTGTCGTAAGTTAGTCTTAAGATTTCTAGATGATAAGAGAATTAAAGAAATGAAACAAAGAAGATTAAACCTGAGATTTGTTGGAGCAAGTCGATTTTATAACTGTCCGTGGGTGTGCTGCGATGTGCGAAATGCACTAGGTAAAGTGCCCAATGCACCTTAATTCGCACAACAAAACAGAAAACAAGTCCCCCTGGTGTGAAGTGCTGGTGTGAAATGCACCAAGCAAAGTGTTGGTCGCACCTCACTTCGCACAGCACCAGGCAGAACACCTGAAGCCCCTGCGTTTGTACTCGTTTTTCAGCTTTTGTACCTTTTCCTTCTTAGTACTCGCCTCTTTTGGTAAATTTCCTTGATTACAAACACAAGTACCTTTTTACTTTACTCCTTCTTTGGATCAAACACTTTTATTTCACCTTCTTCTTCAACAATCACCTTGAGGAACACCAAGAACACCTATGAATTTCAAATTTTTTAACTCTCTCAATTCAACTCGAAATGACTCCAAATTTTAAACGTAGCCTCCCCTCAATATAGAGAACAAAGTCCGATACAAATTAGAATAAAATCACTCCAAATTGAAGAGACCCATTTTATGTTCTTCAAGTTCTTCAAAACCCAAAAATGGTAGATCCTTCAAACCTCAACCAAATTCTACCAAACTAGAGATTCAAGCTCCCTATGAATAGGAGATCAAAGCCTAATAGGTTTGAAGCCTTCAATAAACCAAAATCTTGAACTTGCTCTTCAAGCTTCTTCACCCAACAATGATAATATCTTCAATTCAACTCCAAACAAGTTCAAATCTCAGATCTAGACTCAATTGATATTAGAGAACATAAATCTAATATCAGCTTTTCAAACAAAATACTAGATCAACAATTTTTTTTGTAGAAATTTTCTAAAAATGTTTTTCAACCTATTTTTTAAAAAAATTCAGGTTTATGAACCTAGAATTAAGAATTGTGAGAACAATCCGTTAGCCTAAGCTCTGATACCAAATGATAAGATCTCGATTAGGGAGACTAATCGAAATCCAAATGCAGAAATTAAATAAGCAAAAGATATGTGGTTTATAGCCTATTATCCTAGTTTATGGGCAACAAAGGGCTTTATACCTTCACATCTCAATTGAACTTGTTTAACAAACAATAACCCCTCAATCAAACAAAGAGACAAACAAATGAATCCACAAATGGATGACTCTATGATCAATTAAGCAAAGAAGTTAACAAGCAATCAAAGGAATCCACTCCTAATCACTCAACTAAACTGTTAGGAATCCACAAAACAGATTTCTACAACTAGATTAGCTAATTGGGAATCCACCCAAGACTATAAACTAGAGTATCAACTAGAAGCTTTCAAAGTAATTCAATATTCATCAAAATCTGCCTAGCTAAGGGAAGGGAACCCCTATTTATAGCTTTACATAAAGGCCCAAAAGTGACCTTGAAAGATAGCCCAACATGGGTCCAACGTCCTTGAGGTGCGATGGGATGTGCGTTTGGCACCTCAAGAAGTGTTGGTCGCACTATGCTTCACACCTTGAATCAGAAGCTCCTCTGCAGCCTTGTGCGATGGGGTGTGCGTTTGGCACCTCCAAAAGTGTGTGTCACACCTTTAAAATAGATCACTAACAGCCTCATCTTCCCATGCGATCATCCACAAGTTGTAGATCTTTGTGTTAGAGCACACAATTCATACATACAGCGGAAGCATGAGTACGGATCATAAACTTACATGATTTACAGATAATATAACTAAAAACAAAAATCAAAAGATACTTACTTGTTCAAGCTTTCACTGATTTCGTTTAACACCACGGAATCCAGAATTGATGCCCCCGATCTACAGTCTTCTACTATTTCCTGATCAACCTTCTAACCAAAACTTGGGTGGACAAGTGATTTCATTTTCAGAAAAGGATGATCTTTGGTAAAGAACAACCACCTCTTCTATGCATAATTTTCAACTGAAATTGAATTTGCATTTAAGAGCGTTGTTTAATTCACCATTAACACACAAAACGTTTTTCCATAAATATGCAAAAACGTTTTTCTCCATAAATGGGTAAAATAATTTTGTCCGTAAATATCCTTAAAATATTTTTAATACTCCTTAAATATTTTCTGATTTAAAATATATTCTATTAAAACAAATATTTAGAAGACTAGTAAAATAATTTACTTCTTTTGGAGTACTCCTTTTCTTTTCAAAAATTTGATTAATTAATCAAGTATAGTAGGGACCGTAGATTTATTAACTGAGGCTTTCAATTATGATATTAATTCGCAATTGAATGAATTATCATACCATGATAAATTATAAATTATTCCACTAAGAACCTATAATTGCACTCCTAGATTTAATTTCGAAATCAATCATTACATCTTATTTAACCCTCCATGTTAGAATTATCGACACCAATCGATTAAATTAAATTTTTGAAGAATTTAATTCATTGATTAATTCAATCTTTTATTTTTATACTTAACTTATTTCACATGACGAATATTAAATCCACCTGCAGGGTTTTCACGTGAAAACTTATAAGCAACCATAAAGGGGTGTCTTCTATCTCAAGTCCGAGACATGATTCTATCAACTAATTATTATTTCACTAATGTGATTTGTTATCATCCAACCTATTAGGAATATATCGACTCATAATAGAGTCTCACCTTTTAATAGATTAAAATAATAAATTAAACTACATAGATTATAATAATTATATCAAGATTAAGAGTATAAGTACATGTAATGGACTAGAGAAGTTGTTTACTAATATTAAGAATATAAACAAACATCTCTACTTGGTCCGTTCAATACATACAAAATGTACTAGCACAAGAAGTCAATATATTACCACTCTCATAATTAATATCAAATTATATTTAATCTTATGCTACAATCAACAAGATATTTGTCCTTCCTTATCTCTGATTGTGAACAATAATTAATAACTTATAAGAACCGATAATTTTAATCTTTCGTGCATGAGTTAAATAACTCCATACACAAAATTATCTACTGTATAAGTAAATGACACGCATGTTGACACAATGATCTATTCAAATAAAGACTTTATTAAATTATGTAAATGAAATAAATAGTCTTTACATGGATTGAAAATATAATACTATAACATAAACTACATGGTTAATAGTATATCCCATCAATCTCCCACTTAGACTTATAACCATGCATTCACAACTCTAACACCCATTTTTTCCACATGCTTATAAAAAACCTTCTGAGTTAAGCCCTTTGTAAATGGGTTCGCCAAATTGTTCTTTGACTCAATCTCCAAAACTCTCACATCACCTCTTTGAGTTATATCCCGAATCAAATGATACTTTCTCTCAATATGCTTACTTCTTTTATGGATTCATGGTTCTTTCGAGTTCGCAACCGCCTTGAACTGAAGGAACCACTCCAAGCGCTTTCAGAAAGTTTTCGAGCCAAACAGCCTCCTTAGCCGACTCAGAGGCAGCTACATATTCGGCTTCCATGGTGGAATCAGCAATACATGATTGCTTGATACTCCTCCATACTATGGCTGCACCTCCTAAAGTAAACACATATCCCGAGGTAGATTTTCTAGAATTTTTATCTGACAGGAAGTCTGAATCTGTATACCCAATAGGTACAAGATCATCAGAGTGAAAAACAAGCATGTAATCCCTAGTCCTTTTCAGGTACTTGATTATATGCTTAACTGTAGTCCAATGTTCTTGACCAGGACTAGACTGAAATCTACTAACCATGCCAACAACAAAGCAAATATCAGGTCGGGTGCACAACATAGCATACATGAGACTCCCTACAGCAGAAGCATAAGGGACCGCCTTCATTCTTTCTATCACATCGTCCGTTTGGGGCGACTGGTCCTTTGATAGACTAATTTCATGCCTAAAAGGAAGGAATCCCTTTTTGGAATTTTGCATACTAAACCTTGCAAGAATAGTGTCGATATAAAGTGCTTGAGATAAGCAAAATATCCTTTGTTTTTTATCTCGCTTGAGTTTGATCCAAAGGATATGGGCCGCTTCTCCCAAGTCTTTCATATCAAAACGCGAGGACAACCACTCCATAACAGAATTCAACATGTTCAAATTATTTCCTATGAGCAAGATGTCATCTACGTACAGAACCAAAAATGCTACTCTGTCTCTATCCCATTTCTTGTATATGTATGACTCATTTTCACATTGATCAAAATCAAAAGTCTTAATCGAATTATAAAAACAAGTATTCCATGCCCTAGATGGCTGTTTTAATACATAAATGGATTTCTTAAGTTTATAAAACATGTGTTCATTTCCACTTTCCACGAAACCTTTTGGTTGTGTCATATAGATGCACTCATCAAGACTTCCATTTAGAAAAGCCTTCTTGACATTCATTTGCCAAATCTCATAATCATAATGAGCAGCAATGGATAAGATAATCCTAATGGATTTAAGCATATCTACCGGCAAAAAAGTTTCCTTATAATCAATTTCTTCTTTTTGAGTGAACCTTTTCGCAACAAGCCTAGCCTACTTTTCCATCCACACCTCTCTTTTTCTTATAGATCCATCTACAACCAATGAGTTTGACTCTCGTAGGTGGTTCTACAAGTTTCCATACTTGATTTGAGTACATGGACTCCATTTCAGATTTCATAGCAATAATTCACATTTCAGCATCTTTATCATGTAGTGCTTCAGCATAATTAAGGGGTTCTATAACTCTCCCACTACGATGACTAGTCACTACAGGATCCACTACATCAGGAATCACATTCTGAACACCCTGAATGTTTTTCTCCATAATTGTTGGTTGCTCGACATTACTCCCACTACTTTGAGGTAGTGAGATGTCAGGAGTTTGCTCAAGCGCAACCTCTTCTGCAACCTCTTGCCTATTGATATTTCTCCCACTGCGTGAACGCAATGGTATGTCAATAATTATTTGCGAAATTCATTCTTGTGTTTAGTTATTCGTTATTCTATTGCTTAGTTCCTGTAAAATAATTTTACTTCTAGGAACATGGTTCATTAAATAATCCTCTTCCAGAAATTTGTTATTTGTCGAGACAATTACCTTTTGTTCCTTAGGACAATAAAATAAAACCCCTTTCATTCCTTTTGGATATCCAATAAAAATGCATACTTCTGTCCTAGATTCCAATTTATCCATTTTCCCTTTCAGCACATGTGCTGGACAACCCCAAACTCGAATATGCCGCATACTAGGAGTGCGCCCACTCTACAATTCTGATGTATGAATTGTTAGAGCACACAATTCATACATACAGCGGAAGCATGACTACGGATCACAAATTTACATAATTTACAGATAATATAACTAAAAATAAAAATCAAAAGATACTTACTTGTTGAAGCTTTCATTGATTTCGTTTAACACCACGGAATCCAGAATTGCTTCCCTCGATCTATAGTCTTCTAATATTTCCTGATTAACTTTCTAACCAAAACTTGGGTGGATAAATGATTTTGTTTTCAAAAAAGGTTGATCTTTGGTAAAGAACAACCACCTCTTTTATGCATAATTTTCAACTGAAATTGAATTTGCAATTAAGAGCGTTGTTTAATTCACCATTAACACACAAAATATTTTTCCATAAATATGCAAAAAAAAAATCTCCATAAATGGGTAAAATAAATTTGTCCATAAATATCCTTAAAACGTTTTTAATACTCCTTAAATGTTTTCTGATTTAAAATATATTCTGTTACAACAAACATTTAGAAGACTAGTAAAATAATTTACTTCTTCCGGAGTACTCCTTTTCTTTTCAAAAATTGTCACGACCCAACTCGTCGTGAGTGACACCCACCCAACCCGCAGATGAGCGAACCAATAGAGTTCCACCCTTTCCTAGACTAACAGCCTAAAACAAGCAAGCATCAAAGTAAACTAGCAATGAAAATGAGATCAACTACTCAAAATACTTATCATAATTAATAATTTGCGAAAAATCCACCTAGGAACTGAAAGTCATCGTACCAAACATCAATACCAAATCTAGAGTACGGGGATGCAACCCCAAATAAAATAAGAATAGTTTTTAAGTCCGAACAAATGGACTAAAACTCTAATGATAATCCTAATGTAGCTCGAATCGACAGCTCACCCTTGAAGATCGGAAACGTCGGTGCTAAATCTGAGGTCTCGTCTCAGCCGCTGAAAGATTTCCTGTACTTACCAAAAGAAATACAAGTGCAGTATCAGTACACCACCACTGTGTACTGGTAGGATCATCAGCTAATATTCAAGAAAATATTATATAAATAGTACACAAAATCCAGTAACAAGTATGGCAAATATGCAACAATATCACAGGAATCTCTAGACTACAGGTCTCTACCTAGCTTGTTACCGCATGAATCCATCTCTTACAGTTCTGTTCCACCAACAAGAATAACCATAACCACACCTTACCATCTAACTCGGACCCACCCTGGAATCCTCTCTAGACAACTACCACAAGAAGTAATTACCCGGCCTAAACCAAGACCAATTCAACAGTCATACAACAGTTCCCGGCTACTCAAGGACCACCAATCAATAGCACTTTTTAATAACAACCCAGTCCACTTATGGAATCAATATCAAGTATCACATTCAGTAAAATAACCCGGTCCTCTCACAGAACCAATATCAACTAATGCAATACAATAATCAATGAAACAGTGCAAGATACAATAAAGTAAACCCGTACCAGGCGTGGTACCCGTGCCAACCAAATGTTATACCCGTACCAGGCGTGGTACCCATGCCAACCATGTTTCATACCCGTACCCGGCGTGGTACCTGAGCCAACCGAATATCAACAACAACAATCAATAGAATGAATGCACACCCCTTGTAAAGCCAACAAGTAAAAACCATTCAAACATAGAATGTAAATCGAACTTAGACATTCCACACAAATGCTCTAAGCAATGTAATGCACACAATTACTTAGACAACGAGTACAATGAATATACACATTTGCAGAAATATGAAAGCCATCACCTACCTCGAATATTCCAAGCTCTATTTAACCAGAGCTTTCCCGTGTTCCGGATTCCTCTCACGTTCTTGGTCTAAAAATAACACATAATGCATACAATTAACATACAGGCCTGTACATTACCCGAATTATACCAAATCCCCAAACCCCGGGCCACCCATGATCATTCCACCCTTTTCTCGAGCTTTTCCATCGCTAATTCTCCTAGTCTTATCATTTTTTACGGACAAAACAGGAAATTAAACAGTCTATGATCATTTTAACGTACCTAAATCAACACCCAAGAACATACATGTTCGGAACCCCCTTCTTCGCCGAATTTCCCTCCTAGCAATTCTACCGCATAGTAAACGTAGTACAAAGTGTGGGGAATGAAAACCTTACCTTAGGAATGATTTTTGGCGGAGGAATGAAGAAAATCACCTGAATTCACCCAGCCCTTCTCCCAAAACAAACTTGTGAAAATCTGATGTTTTGACAGCTGTTTCTGCATTAAAAACCCGTCAGCCCGCTATAGCGGTCTCCGCTCCGCTATAGCAGTCATCTGCCTCTATAGCGGTCTTAAGTGAGTTGACCGCCGGTATAGCGGTAATTTCTAACGCTATAGCGGTGGTCGCTATCGCATGTGACAACGCTCTTCACGGGCAGAAAGTCCATAAATTTGCCAGTTTTGGCCATTTCACAACACACTTGGTTCCCCCGATGTCCCGAAATAACCCATCACGTCAAACGCGATTCTGGGAGTTCTACTTACCCAAATTCGATTCCGAAAAGTCTCCCGGACTCCTTTATGTCTTGGCTACGTGGAAAACTAGTTCAATCCAAGAACCTAAATCCATTTTTACCCGGATTTCCCTAGACTCTACCTCGCTCCAAAATCGGCCGAGGTAGCCTAGCCCAGAATTTCAAACTTTCAAACCCGGAGTTTTCTAACTCTAAAACTTGGCACGATTGAACTACCCGTAACGACGGACCCGGTCATTACAAAAATTTGATCAATTAATCAGGTATAGTAGGGACTGTAGATTTATTAACTGAGACTTCCAATTATGATATTAATTCACAATTGAATGAATTATCATACCATGATAAATTATAAATTATTTCACTAAAAATCTGTAATTGCACTCCTTGATTTAATTTCAAAATCAATCATTACATCTTATTTAACCCTC
Organism: Jaltomata sinuosa; assembly: GCA_003996215.1. Lineage (NCBI taxonomy): Eukaryota > Viridiplantae > Streptophyta > Magnoliopsida > Solanales > Solanaceae > Jaltomata > Jaltomata sinuosa. The sequence continues at coordinate 40,167 of QJPP01002301.1, forward strand.
CATGTTAGAATTACCGACACCAATCGATTAAATTAAATTTTTGAAGAATCTAATTCATTGATTAATTCAATCCTTTATTTTTATACTTAACTTATTTCACATGACAGATATTAAAACCACCTGTAGGATTTTCACATGAAAACTTATAAGCAACCATAAATGGGTGTCTTCTATCTCAAGTCTGAGACATGATTCTATCAACTAGTTATTATTTCACTAATGTGATTTGTTATCATCCAACCTATTTGGAATATATCGACTCATAATAGAGTCTCACCTTTTAATAGATTAAAATAATAAATTAAACTACATAGATCATAATAATTATATCAAGATTAAGAGTATAAGTACATGTAATGGACTAGAGTAGTTGTTTACTAATATTCAGAATATAAATGAATATCTCTATTTCGTCCGTTCAATACATACGAAATTACTAGCACAAGAAGTCAGAATATTACCACTCCCATAATTAAGATCAAATTATATTTAATCTTGTGCTACAATCATCAAGATATTTGTCCTGCTTTATTTCTGATTGTGAACAATAATTAATAACTTATAAGAACCGATAATTTTAATCTTCCGTGCATGAGTTAAATAACTCCATACACAAAATTGTCTACTGTATAAGTAAAGGACACACATGTTGACTCAATGATCTATTCAAATAAAGACTTTATTAAATTATGTAAATGAAATAAATAGTTTTTACATGGATTGAAAATATAATACTATAACATAAACTACATGATTAATTGTATATCTTATCACCTTGATCTACGCTCTTCAATGGTCTCCAATGCCTCTTTGTTCATGAATAGAGCTTGTAAGGCTTAGAGTTCTTTTGCTTGGCTCCTAGTGAATGGCCTCATAGGGGTTGTGCCAGGAGATATCGTATCAGTACCCGGATAAAAAAATCTCTAAGATTAGAGTTGATAAAATATCAAGTTAGGGTGAGCTTGGATGAAATTTAGTGTCCTATGCCTTGGAGATGGTCGGGGCTTCCTGGTTTGTTGTATGATTAGTATCGAGTCCAATTATAAATAGTCAAGGGGTGTAGATGTTATTAATTTCAGCTTTGAAACTATGTAGATGTTAGTAATTTTAGCATATCTCATTGTATAAAGATCTTTTTTTGGTAAACAAATATATTTTTTAAAGATAACATATAGCTCTACAACACTTATGTTTATATCAAAAGCTGTTTTTATTGTTATGGGATTAAAAAAGGAGACGCAATATAAGGAAAGTTCTGCCTAATTATTTTCATTTAGAAACCTTCTATGTACTGCTGTTAGTATTTTGAGCATATCCTTTTGTAAGAAACATATTTTGTGATGGTTCTTGACTCCTTGTAACCCTTAGATATGTACCTACAATTTTTGTGAAAACTATAAAACCTAGTTTTATTAGTTACTTATTTAAAATTGAGTCACAACATAAGGCAGTCAGGCTTTTCAGATTTACTATTTTGAAAATTTGGTGTGATTTTCACAAACTAGGCTCACTTTTGATGTCTATCTTGTTTATTTTCACCTGCTAAAATCACTGAATATTAAATAAATATTTAATTGTGTATTCAAGATGTTTATACTTTTGTACAAGCTAAAAAAATTTATTTGAGAAAGTTGACGCATTTGTTGGTCTATGATTTGAACTCTTCAAATTGTGGTAGGACTATTTATGTGCTAAAAAGTCAAGATTTGTGTATAACTTGAGCTTGTACTCTCATTACTTGCTGAAATATATTTTTTTAATTATCTTGGAATTTTCATTTGCTTTCTCGTGACTTTATATCGTCTTATTGGTATTTCTGAATTATTGTGAGATATTCGTTAATTCGCCCACTTGTACAGATTGCTTGATTATTTTGTATTCTTGCTGGGACTTTTTCCTTCTTGTGATAGTGACAATCACTGTATCTGAATGTCTCTTGATTCAGATCTTTGGCCATCTTGACTTTGGATTTGTGGTTCGTCTTAATTGTGGATATTATCCATTTAAGTACGAACTAGAAAGTCATTTTTAACATGGTTCTTGGTTCTCTTGATTATTGAATTTTGGCCCTACTTGATACAGGACTTCGGTCCTTATTGATATTTGATTATGCTTGGTGTGACGACATGACGTATATATTGAGAAAAATTTATTATTTGGCTTTTTAAGTCCGCCATCAAATCCCAGGGCTCCACCCTAGACAGGCGGTGGAAACTACCAAACTGGAGTACGGTAGGGGAAGAGAGAATTTCCGGTGGAGCGGTGAAACGCGTAGAGATCGGAAAGAACACCAACGGCGAAAGCACTCTGCTGGGCCGACACTAACACTAAGAGACGAAAGCTAGGAGAGCGAATGGGATTAGATACCCCAGTAGTCCTAGCCGTAAATGATGGATACTAAGCGTTGTGCGTATCAACCCGTGCAGTGCTGTAGCTAACGCGTTAAGTATCCCGCCTGGGGAGTACGTTCGCAAGAATGAAACTCAAAGGAATTGATGGGAGCCCGCACAAGCGGTGGAGCATGTGATTTAATTCGATGCAAAGCGAAAAACCTTACCAGGACTTGACATGCTGCGAATCCTCTTGAAAGAGAGGGGTGCCTTCGAGAATGCGGACACAGGTGGTACATGGTTGTCGTCAGCTCGTGCCGTAAGGTGTTGGGTTAAGTCCCGCAACGAGCTCAACCCTCGTGTTTAGTTGCCATCGTTGAGTTTGGAATCCTGAACAGACTGTCGGTGATAAGCCGGAGGAAGGTTAGGATGACGTCAAGTCATCATGCCACTTATGCCCTGAGCGACACACGTGCTACAATGGCGAACAGGTTATTCCAGCTCGATACCGTCAAGAATTCTTGACTATTGCATGGGAACAGGTTCATCTTCGAAGTATTTTTCCTTTTCAATATTTTTCTATTGGAGCTTCCCTCATTCCTTTTATCGAACATAATGATGCGAATCGAGCTTTAATGAGTTCTAATCTGAAATAGTTCTATGAACTGTCTTGACACTTGAGCCTTTGAATGTCGAATTTGATACTTGTAATATACTTATTTACTTGATTTCCATTTATATGTTACATTTGAGCTATCAATAATTTAGAAGGGAATTAAAAAATCTAATGTCTCCAAGCCCAAAGTTTATACACCACTAGCTTTATACTTAGTGATAGTTATTTTCTATCGTAGGTGGCGTTCGAAAGAATAATTGAAAATGGCCACTTGAAGTAGACTTTTTGGAGCTTTTAGAAGATCATATTTGCGTATAGACATCTACATTTTGTAGTAATTTTGGTACTATACATGATTCATGTGTTACACATATGTATGTAATTTTGGAGGCTTATTTGATCTGAGACCGTAGCTTATAACTTAGATTTTTGTAACTTGTTTGGCTGTTTTAGGGTGTGTATGCCTAGATTTTGTAATGTACTAAGCTTATATTTTATTTTTTAATTATGTATAAAGGAAGAAATAGCTATCTTTTGATACTCAAAAGTTTGGTGATAATTTATAACATGAGTCTATAGTGGTGTAAAATGACAAATAAAATTTTGTACGGTACATGCTTTATTATTGAAGAAAAATTTTACCATCACAAATTGAAACTCTTATATTATTTTTACTCCGAGAATATATTAATTATTAAATGACAAATTATTTTACCTTTAATTCTTTTTGAATGGGACTAATTTCACTATTAATTAATGATAAATATCTTAAATTAAGCTATTTTAACATTATAAGTTTTATATTTAATTTTATTTTGAAAGTGGCATCTTCCCAAGAGGATCGCTACAACTGGTACCACAAATTCATCAACAAAGTCCCAATCCCTCAAGGTTTTAAGAAATCTCAACACATCAAAATCAGTATTTAACATGTAATAACCATCCTTTTATTAACTTTACACCCAAAAGTGTCAACTTTATCAACTCTCAATTCACTAGCTAACTTATGAAATAACATAATATGCAGCTTATCTACATTTATTTTCAAAAGTTAAAGACTAAATATTTCATTAGCATATCTTAGCTTAGCGTCTGATAAAAAAAAGCCCCATAATGCATTTGAAGTGTAACTATTGTTGAACTCATTTTCCTACCATGTTTGCAAAGTGACAAGAATATATTAATATCAAAAAAAAATTGACTATTGTTTCTTTACACAAATTAATAAATAATACAACAAATGCCCTATTTTTTAAAGTAAAAAAGCTTCCAAGATTTCTCTATTTTCCATTAAAAAAATCCTACAATATTCTAATATACTCCATTGGACCACTAACAAAAACAATCCCCGATACAATTCACAGAAATAAGAGAAATATCTCAAATAAATTAGAAATTCTATAAAAAAATCTTAGAATCTAATCGAAATCATAGAATATACCATGGCATGCATGACACTACTACAAATGTCTATTACACTTAAATTAGTTAAGTAACAAAAAAAAACCAAAAATTCAAATGATAATTACTACAAAATACCTTAACCCGTAAATCTGGCAAACTCGATGCTGACAGACCAAACAAAAAATGAAAAACACAGATATAAGATAAATAAACTGAGAAGAGGTTAAGAAAGTTACCAAAATTGCATGTAAATCGTACTCAAACACCTTTAAATCACCAAAAAGACGTGGTGGTGAAGGACTGAAATCGGGGTGAAGTGGTGGGTCTAATCGAAGAAAGAGAAAATTAAAATGTTGGATGAGGTTATTTCCCTTTTTAACATCTAATTTTCTATGTGACATTTTAAAATGATGTGAAAATTGATATGTAGTCGACTTATTATGCGCACCACTGAGATGTCAAAAAAGAACTTTAAAAAATTAAGTTTCATTGGGTTTAAGTGTTCAATTGGCAAAGTTAAAAGTGCAAGAATCCAGTTGACAATCCGGGACAAGTTTAAGAGTCTCTCAAATCATTTAGCGAAACATGAAATATAATTTATACCCCTTCCGCTTCAATTTCTTTAACTGGGTACCCAACTTGAATAATTTATCCAAATTTGTCATCCTTATTATTTTCCTCCTCTATGCAAATCACATTTGTTAACTCTATTTCTTATTATTTTGTTCAATATATAAAAGTCACATTCATTAACTCTAATACTTAATTTTTTTCCGAAACTGATCAACTCTCCAAGAATGTCAAAGTTTTTTTTTATGAAGTTGAAAAATATCGGGTAATGGATAGTAGAGCATGAAAAGAAAATAAATGGGGTTGTCAAAGGGGATGACATAAATGGGGTCATTTTTATAAAAATAAAAATTTTAGGATAAAATTTGAAAAAGAAAAATATTATGAACGTGAGAAAAATGAAAATTAAAACAGATTTTGAGTGTTTTTAAAAATAATTATGATCAAATATTAATTTTTAGATAAAGTGAAAATAAATCAGGAAAAAAATAAATAATTTTTGTAGTCAAACGGGTTCTTAATTAGCGATGGTTAATGAGTGCGCATAAGTGGCCACTTGGCCTGCGATGTACTACTTTGTTTGGTGTTTTAATCAAGAAAGAAAGAGAGTAAGAATGAGAAGCAAAGACAAAAAAGAGAAATAGAAAATGACAAATAGTTTAGTGTTTGTAACGCATCTGCTTAGTAAATGTCAAACTGTTTGTTTTGGGATTGGAATTGGAATGCACATTTATATATAAAGATCCCCTATAATAGTGAAAACTACATAAACATCCCTATATTTATTATACTCTCCGTTCATTTTTACTTATCCACTATACTAAAAATAAATATCTAATTTATGAAATCAAGAGATAATTTTATACTTAATTTCTAATTTACCTTTATCATTAATTACAGTTATTTCTCTATTACATTTTTCAAGACATTATATTTATTATATTCAAAGGGTGATATAGTAAATTTACCCTTCTATTTATAGTTTCTTAAAAAGTGTGCAAAGTCAATAGTGGACAAGTAAAGATGGACGGAGGGAGTATTATAAGGAAAAAGACACCTCATGGCTATTCGGCCATATTATTTCCACCAAAATGGTCATTTTCAAAGTTATGTCCTGGGGTAGTCACTCGACCAAACTTTTTTTAATTTATAGCCTTTGGGTATAGATGTGTATAGAAAATTATATAATTATTGTATAAAATATGTATCTGCATAAAATGTGTATAGAAATTAAATTATTATATAGAATATGTATTTGTATAGAATATTATAGAAAGTATATTTGATTGTTAAAAAAAACAGAAAAAATAGAAGAAGAATAAGATATAATTTTTTTTGATTGTTTTTTAAAAAATACACTATTTTTATATATAATTGTTAAAAAAATAACAAATAAAAGAGCAAAAAAGAGCAACAAAAAAATATATATATTTAATTATTAAAAAAATAGAAAAGCTATTTCTTTTTTAAAAAAGACAAAGCCGAAAAGAAGAAGAAAAAACTAGTGAAAAAAAAAGCTCCAAAAAAAAAGAAAGAAAAGATGAGCGGAAAAAAAAGAAAAGAGGCAGAAGCGAGAGAAAACTAACAAAAAGGTCAAAAAGGCTAGAAAATGAAAAATCAAATTCAATGGTCATTTGGTTGGTAATATTTTGGTCGAATGGTCATATTTGTCTTTATCCTTATTTATTACTCCCCTCCGTTTTATTTTGTTTGGTCTAATTTTTTTTAGTCCGTTTAAAAAAGAATGTCTCTTTCCCTTTTTAGCAACTCTTTAATTTCAACTTTTCACATGACATGTTTAAGACCACAAGATTAAAAATCATTTTGGTACATTTAATATATCTTTAATTTAATATTACAAGATCTAAAAAATCTTTTTTATTTTCTTAAATTTCGTACCAAATTAAAATATGTCAAATAAATAAAAACGAAGGAAATAGTTATATACAAGAAAGAAGAAAAAACTAGTAAATAAAAAAGCTCCAAAAAAAGAAGAAGAAAAAATGAGCGGAAAAAAGAAGAAGAAAAGAGGCAGAAAGGGGAGAAAAGTAAACAAAAAGGTCAAAAGGGCTAGAAAATGGAAAATCAAATTCAATGGCCATTCAGTTGGCAATATTTTGGCCGAATGATCATATTTGTCTTTATCCCTATTTATTAATCTCCCTATTTTATTTTGTTTGGCTTAATTTCCTTTTTAATTTGTTTTAAAAAGAATGTCTCTTTTCCTTTTTAGCAACTCTTTAATTTTAATTTTCCACATGACATGTTTAAGATCACAAGATTAAAAAACACTTTGATTTATTTGACATATTTTTAATTTAAGACCACAAGATTCAAAAAGCCTTTTTTATTTTTTTAAATTCCGTACCAAATTAAAATATGTCAACTAAATTAAAACGGAGGGAGTAGTTATATACAAGAAAGAAATTTGCATGGGCAATATAACTTGAGTTGTTCTTTTGTCCATCTCCACTTCCGATAAATGAAAACTTGCTATATATATAACATTTATACACCCAAGTTTTCTTCTTCTCCAACTTCCACCCACTCTCTCTCTCTCTCAAGTTTTCCATATCTATGTATAAAGAAAAAATGGGATTTCTCAAGACTAAAGGAGAGATTTACAAGGCTGTTGAGGATGTTGATGTTGGTCCCAATAGTAATGAATTTTATCTCCAAGCCAACGTCAAAGGTTATGTTCATCTTAAAACTTATTTTGCTTTCTTTTCACTTTCAAATATGTATCTTTTTTGATTCCGGTAAAATTTAATGTTAGCTTTTTCTCTTTTAATTTGATCCTCCGCTTCTTTCATTGTATGTCTTAGAGCTTGTTTGGATAAATTTTAATCCCTGTTTTAGTTTTTTTAGGTGTTTGTCTGTTTGGTAAAGTAAAAAAATAATTAAAAAAAGCTAAAAACTGATTAAAAAATGCTAAAAGCTAAAAGTTGGTCTCCTTAGTTTTTTGTTTTTAGCTTAAAATTCTTTTTAAGTTTGACCAATACATTTACTCTTTTATCCCTTATAATTTTTCTTAATTCCAACACTATCCTCGCTTTTTGTCCCTAAAATGTATGGAAGTACTCTCTTTTCTCTTATTCTCATCCCGCTTATCTATCTTTCTTTTTCTCCTACAACAATAGGTGTTTAACAACACTTGTTTACCAAACACATTAGCAGTTTTTTTTTTCAATTTCAGCACTTTTTATCTACACACTTATTTTCATCTTTTAATCACATTACTTAAAAGATACTTTTTTAAAGCAAATTCAAACAAGCTTATCAAAATTAATTAAATTAATAAATAGGTAGATCCACTCAAAAATGACTTAGAATGAGATGAGTTGAACAATGGATCATAATCCCAACTTCTACTTAGTCTTTTCTTTATTTGTTTCTTATAATTACTTTAATTACATGATAAAATCTTTTTCTTTATTATAACTATATATAACATATAACATATCAAAGAAAAAAATATATCATTTTAAAAATTTGACAAAGTTTCTCATTAATTAGTCAATTGGAAGTACATATTTAGTCCAATTAGTGAAATTCTTAGATCAACTGAATTAGGGAAATCAAGATGGATTGAGTGAATAAATTAACAAATTATTAACTGCCAAACTTGAAGGGTGTAGTCATGTTTTCAAGGTCTAATTTTGTCATCCCTAATTTTACTGGACGGTGTGTTTTTTTATTTATTTTTTTAGAATATTGTGGTTATACATAAATTAAATTGGAGAAAATATTTAAAAAACTTTTGAACTATTCTATATACAGTTCCATTTTCTAAAGATTGTCCTTATAGATGTTTTGCTTCACAAAGTGTAGGATCTTATGGAGTGTTAAATGATCAGACCGAGTCAATAAATAAACGAGTTATTTACCTAAAGGTTATTTGGATCGAAATGAGTTAAGGTCAAGATGGGCTAAACAATTGGTTATAACTAATAACTCAATCTGTCAATTTTACTAAGTTTAAATTATTTTATTTGATTTCTTGATTAAAAAAGTTCTGTATTGTGATAAGCTATATCAAATTAAAAAAAAATGATAAGATTTCTCAAAGGTTGGTTTGGACAACATTAATCAAGCCAACTTTTAAATGAGTTGAATTGGACAAATCAAAATGGATTGAGTTAATAAATAAATGAGACAGAACGAATCATATTTTTATGGGCTAATTTTACTACTTTAAAATCAGCTTTATTTTGGAACTAAGAATTTTTATTACTTTAAAATCATCTTAGGGTTTTATTACTTTAAAATCATCTTTATTTTGGAACTAAGAATATGACAAATAAAGTGGTCCTGAGAGAGTACCTTTTACCACTCCTTAAGAAAAATATTAACTAGAATGTAATTTGACTAAACTATCTTTATTTATTACGCCTTTCTATTTAATACTTCTCTCTTTTGCACTATATTAAAATCTCTCCATATTTATGATTAAGGGTAAGATGGAAAATAAACAATTAATTATATCTTATTTTTAAAATAAAAACTATTTTGGACCATCTATTTTTAATAAAGATAAGTAAAGTGGTGCAGAGCGAGTATATACGTTTCAACATTTATTTAATGAAAAAGCAACGGCCATAATATATGGTTGATTGATCATAATTGTTGGTTGTGGAGAGGGTTGTTTAACTTAATTAAGTTTAGTTTTCCTCTTTCATCATTAAATTTTGGTACCAAAATTTAATGACCCAAAATTTAATGAGAGTTTAGACAAATCTCCATTCCATGCCTGAGAGAAGATAACACCGCTTTTTCTTGTGATTTATGATATTATATTTATCTTTTTTATTTTAATTTATTATAATTTATAACAATCTGATTTTGCATTTAAGTAAAGTTTACCATTAAAATACATTTTGCTTAAACAAATTCTGTTAAAAATAAAAACTCGAAATCTATCGACTTCCTCTTTTGGGAGTTGATTGAGGAAGATATTGCTTTACTGATAGGATGGTGGGTTTAGCAAAGCTTATTTTTCTTTAAAAATACTTACTCTTTGTTAAAAAGTGAGGTGTTTGGCCAAATTTTTAGGAGAAAATAAATGTTTTTGAGGAGCAGCAGAAGTTGTTTTTAGAAGTTAAAAAAGTAGTTTTTCTCTAAAAGTACTTTTGAGAAATATACACTTAAAAACAATTTTAAAAAGCTTGGTCAAATACTAATTATTGTTCAAAAGTGTTTTTGAAATTTATTGGTAAAAAACAACTGTTTCTCAACTGCTTCTCACCAAAAGTACTTTTTTTAAAAACACTTTTAGATTTTTTTTATTTAAATAAGCTAATTTTAAAAGTTTGGTCAAATAGACTATAAAGCATCGTAAAATCCTCCAAAATTCAAACTAGGAAAATATAAGGAAAGAAATTAGTATAATATTAATGATGGAATACAAGCTAAGAATGTTAGAATAGTCATGGAAAAGGTAAAAAGCAAACCTTGCTCAGGAAGAAAAAATGGAAGGAATTTACTAATTAAAGAAAAAATTCCTCGAATTAATAACACTAATATAAAGAGTATATTAGTAAGGGTCAATTAGTCATATTAGAATATATATTTTTTTTTATCAAGGATAAGCTATATTATTCGGAGTTTGTTAAACATTTTTATAATAGTTTAGTTAAGGTCTTTTCTTTTTCCGTTATAAATTATAAATTTAGTAATTATATGAGCTGACATTTAATTAATTTGAATACATGCGCAGCCCCTCGGATGGCCGGGTTTCTTATTAAAGTGTTTGCATGGTTCTTGGAAGTGCCCGTGTTTGGGTCCATTATGCTCTACTTTTTGAAGAGAAATAACCTAATTCACAAGGTATGTAGTACGTTAATTTGATGGAAAAATTACATAATTAAGTAAACATATCTACTATATTTATCATATATAGCTATAATTTTAAAATATTATATAACATAGCTATATTTAAGATTTTATAGCAAATCTCTCATTTCTCTCCCTCTCACGCTCACCTCTCTCCTCCCTCACTCCCCCTCTCCCTCTTTCGCTTTCCTCTCTCTTCTCGCGTTCCTCTCTGGTAAAGTAGGAAGAAAACAATAACCTTTCGAGGAGAACTTTTCCAAAAATTATTTCTGCTGGTGGTTGATTTGTCTGATTATCCAATTTACATATCAGCAAAGCGGAGCTTATGACATCAAAGTCTACTTGAGAATCTTAACAAGTACACAAGATTGATCTATAATGTCTTCCACATGGAGATGAATTTTCTCTTTGCTGGTAATGATGATTTTGGTTAGAATCAAATTGTATTTGTGTTAGAATTTCTTTAGAATCTTCTTTCTTATTCGATAGATACATATTGATAAAACTAAGTGTATCTATAACTTTTGAATTTTCTCTTCTTCTATGTATCTATGTATCGACTATACATAATTGTATCAGAATTTCAATTGTATCTGTGTATCATAATTCCTCTAAATCTTCTCTTCTTCTTCGTTTGATACATATTTCGAATCCCTTTTGAATCTTCTCTTCTTCTATGTATCTATGTATCTATTGTACATAATTGTATTAGAATTTCAATTGTATCTATGTACCCTTTGAATCTTCTTCTCTTCTTCGATTGATACATATTGATACAACTATTTTTTCCTGATACCGTATGTATGTATGATACAGGCTGCTTTACATTTGTATTGATGATATAATGTTTGAATTTCTCGAGAACAATAAAGAAGAATATGAATTTCAAAAACGAAGAAGAGTATATATCTGATACATTCTAAGATTACTTTTTTTATATAGTATGTATCTATGATACATCAAGAATCGATCCCTCAGAATTTTCATCTCTAGAAACTGATAAAAATTGCATCTTTGAGTGTTTAAAGAAGTTTCTGAATCTGAACAAGAAAGGAGGGACTAGGATTTAAGAAGGGTTTTAGGTAGGGAGAAAGAGATGGAGAGAATTGAAAAAAATTGAGAGAGAGAGAGAGAAAGGGGGGAGATGAAGGAGAATGGTGAGAGAAAGAGAGAGAATTTGTTGGGAATTGTATTTAGACAAATTACAGGTATTATTCATAATTATAATCCAAATTGTAACTCTTTATGTAAATTACTCTAACCTTATCCCATAGGCATAATAAGGCTTTGTCAATCATGATATTAAGCTATTTATTTATTAATATGCTCAAATAGTGTGTATTGGAATTTAAGAAAAATAAAATGTGTTCCTTTAACTGGAGACAACTTAGGATTTTGGGCACTTTCTCTATCTAGAATGAGTTCCTCTCAGCTATAACTTAAATGGGAAGGAAACTAATGAATGGGGGAAAGGGGCTAATGAATAATGATATATAGGAAGCAAGGATAACAACACAGAAATAAATGGTGCCTCAGTCAGGGGATTTTAAGAAAATTAAGAATGTGAATATACGATAAGGTATTTTTTCTGCTGGATCTTAATCTTAGCCAGTTGTCAGTCATACAGGAAACTCCAATAATAGGAGGCTTGGCTAAAACACTTGGAATTGGAGAAGAAATCAGTGAAATCTTAGATCGACCAGGTAGAAGATGACATGATTGATACAAAAGATACTGCTAGTATGAGATTAGGTAAAAACCTCAACCCTACAACTAATACTTGGAGTCAGGTAGTGGGTTCACCAACGAGATTAGACTTGTCTGATGGAGAAAGTCCCAAGGGTAATGTGAAAATTACAATAGAGGATGTACAAGATGAAATTGAGTACTGAAGGACAGAGGGGATACCCTATGTGTTAGGTTCTAACCCCCCTCAAGCAGTAATGGAGGGATTCTTTAAAAGGGGGTGGAAAATATGAGGAATAGATAAAGTGACCCGGGTGAGTAGAGGGGTATTCATGGTGAGATTCCTATAGAGGCTGTTGTAGAAGAAGGAGTCCTCATGTTTGACTGGAAGCCATTGTGATTAAATAATGGACACCAGACATTGAGGTGAATAAGGAAATAGTTGACAAGGTGTCATTATGGATCCGACTGCAAGGAATGGACGTGAAATATTGAGAAAACGATGCCCTAATTAATATTGCAAGTTTGGTTGCCCAACCATTAAGGGCTGATAAAGATACAACACAAAGGGAGAAATTAATTTTTGTGACAGTACTGGTGGAAATGCTTCTAAATAACCAGTATCTAGCTGAGGTGATGTTTGAGAATGAATATGGAAAAATTGTTGAGCAAAAGGTAAAATATGAATGGAGTCGTTTCTATATTCAAAGTGTAGAAACTTTGACATGAAACAAGTGACTGCAGAAGACAACAAAGGGAGGAGCCAAGAGATGTTGAACATGGAGAAGAACAGATTAATATGGCAAGACAAATCAGTCACCAACCATGGAGTTCATCAAAGCAAAGAGAGTTGCCAACAAAAGAATACAATATCCACAACAAATAAGATATGAAGCATGCATAAAGAACACGTTTGCTAGCCTACAATAGAACACTAAGGTAGCAAATAACAGAGAGGGGTAGGATGGGAAACAAATGAATAAACAGAATGAGACACAACTACAACTGCCCAAACAACAAATAAGTACTCATGAAATAGGGAGTAGCGGCACGGTTCCTATACAATCAGGGGAAAGGTGAAACCTTTTCTCCAATGAATAATATTTAATACAGACTACTGCACAATTAATTCACAGTGAGGTACAACACAAAGGTACGGGGAAGATATTCATAGTTACTCTAGCGTATGGATTTAATGAGCAGGCTATGAGGGCAAACCTTTGGAGTGATATTGAAGATATATATAGTCAGGTTCAGAGGTGGTGGACAGTGATGGGTGATTTCAATTGTGTGTTGAACAGAGACGAAAAGGTAGGCAGCAAAGTGACTGTGGCTGAGACAAAGGATTTCAAAAGGTGTGTCGACCATTGTGGACTACAAGATATGAGATCTAGTGGATCCTTTTTTACATGGAACAATATGAAAAAGTGAGTTGAGAGAGTCTTTAGCAAGATAGACAAAGTCCTAGAAAACGAGGAGTGGCAACTTCAAATGCCGACTGTTGAGGTGCACTTCATGGATGAAGGACTTTATGATCATTGCCCGGCAATCATTCATTGGGAGACTAATGAAAACCAAGTGAAACAAAGGTTCAAATATTTTATATGTGGAGCTTAGTGCCAGAGTTTCAATCCAAAATAGCAGATAGTTGGATGTTTAGGATACCTAGAAGGAAGATCTACGAGCTTGTGGATAAGCTGAACAAGCTTTGAACAGTGCTTAATATACTGAACAAGGAGAGGTTTAGCGAAGTGAAAAATAGGTTGAGCAAGCTTATGAAACAATAGTACAGAGACAAATGAAACTGCAGGCTGACCCAAGAGACACTAGAATAATTGAGGAGGAGGGACAAGCAACAGTTCAGTACAAGCACTGTAAGGAAGCTAGAGACCAATTCTTGCAATAAAAGTGTAAAATCCAATGGTTAACTAAGGGAGACATGAACACAAAATTCTACCATAGTGCCTTGAAGTCTATGAGGAATGCCAATAGAATATTCCTATGAAAGTCAATTTTCTTAAGAATTCGTGGAGAACTGTACGGAATGATCTGATAAATATGTGTGAAATATTGCAAACAAAATTGACAAATTGTGGGTTAAATGAATTAATCACATATACCTCAAAGGTTCAGATTGGTGGCAGTATAAAGCCCCTACTGATAGTAGCTGGTATTGGAAAAGAAGACGTACTTTAAAGGAGAGTTTTGAAAATGGATATGTTTAGAATGGATGGACTATAATAGGTGGGAAGTATATTGTACAAAGTGCGTACCAATGGCGAAGGGGAACTGGAGAACAATGGCCTAGATGGAGAGGTGTTTGGAATAATGCCAATGTTTCAAAACATAGTTTTATTAGTTGAATAACTATGCACGATCGACTACTCACAAGAATAAGGTTAGCTAAAATAGGTGTGTCCAAGAGGATACTTGCCTACTATGTGGAAGCAAGCCAGAAATGAGAGATCATTTGTTCTTCCAATGTGACTTTTCCCAACAATGTGTAAAAGGAAAACTACAATGGATTCAGATCAAAGTGCAAAACATGGAGATACAAGATATGCGAAAGAAATGTGCCAGGAGGGCCAATGGCACTACAAGAAAACAAGGTATTAGTGACGGGCAGAATTTCATAGTTAATTAGTCAAAATCCCATGCTAACTCCATTTAGCTACCGATTAGTGACAGATTATAAGAAAATTTAATTAGCTAAGAGTTTTTTAGCGATGGATTAGCTAGGAATTACCGATAAATTCCAGAGCTAATTTCATATTTTCTTGTAGTGTGAAGAGATTAGCAGATCCTTTATATGGTCGATCTTGGCTACAACTATATACTATATTTGGATGACTCAAAATGATGCATTATGGAACAAAATAATCTCTCTCCCACAAAACATATTGAAAAGGATTATGATGGGTGGAAAATAGAGGATTTTGGAGATTATACACAGGAAACATACATGTAGAGATAGGGGGTGGATTGAAAATATAATACAAAAAGATATTGTATAGGCTTTTAGCATAGATTTTAGTAGACAAGAATAGATTGGGTGGTTTTGGGTTGGTGTACTAAAGGGACAAAAGAAACATTGAAAAAAGAAACTTGTATTTCTGTTTTGGTATTAATAACATGTGAAAAATTCGACCAAAAAAGTAGTGTGTATTTTACTAACAAATAGTTTCATTTGGCAGCTTGTTACATTTGCTGAGTTGCAGGAATCACCCCTCTATGTTCCTCTTAACAACTATCAAGGTCTGCTATTTCCCTTTACTTGTTTTCTTTTATATATACTTAGAAGGGAGGTGGGCATTTTAGATTAATCTTGCATCTCAAGGTGAAGATACAACCATTAGGTTATAACTCCAATCCTATTAATGTTTTTTCATGCTCTACTAAACTTAATTAATTAAATTACTTTGTTTGGCACATCTTGTAATTGAATTTGAATATAATTACATGGTTTTGGCATATTTATTTGACAAAACAATTACTTGGTCAGTATGTACTTATGTGTAATTTAGGAGAAATAATTACACTCTTCAATTTTCAAGGAAGGGTTGAAAATTAAATGGTAATTACATAATATATTTACAAGGTTATTTTTTTCATTTTTGTTCTACTTTTAATTTCTTATTTTAGTTTGTTTTTTATATTTTTTTAATTTCTTATTTCTTTTTACTTTTATTTTTTTTCCCGAATATGTAATTCTTTTTATATAATTTATCTTGCATTTCTTCACTTCTCATTTTTCAATTTTTACTTCATGTGTTCCCATGTAATTTCTCAAATTTTATTCCTTTCTTATTTTATTCTTTTCATTTCGCTTAGCTCTATTATCATTCTATTTATTTTTTATTTGTTTGAAATTATATTTCTTAATATTAGAAAGAATGAGTTATTTATAAACTTAGCTTATACTGAGTGATGTCATAAAGTTAGATTTCGTTGCTGAATGGTTATAGATAAACTTGGCTTATACCGAGTGGTGTTAGCATTGATACATTTTTTTAATTTAATATTTGAATAATGTTGTGAAATTATGCTTCTATATATTGATTTTTGTCGAACATGCATCCAATGATGTTCTTGCAAAATGTGAGCTCAGTTAAAAAATTTATTAATTAATTCAATTAAAAAAATATTTATTTGAAAAATTATATATATTCAATTATTTTTTATAATATTAGTTATAAATCTATAATTATTTAATACTATATTTAAAATTTTTTATGTATTTTGAATACCTAGTGATAGATAAAATCTAGTAATATTTTTCTATATAGACACATATTTATCAAGCATTAAAATTTAGTTTTTGATAATTGACTTTTTAAAAAAACTTAAAAGATTTAATTGTGTAATTATACTTGTGTAACCAAGTATTATATTATGATAAATAAAAAGATCGTTATAATTACTGGCTTAATATATATTAATCTTTTGTCTCAATTTATGTGATACAGATAGAATTTAGATAGACAATTAAATTTTTATATGATTTTTAGATATTTTAAGTTGCTAAGTATTGTAATTTATAATATCTTTTACGTAATTTCAAATAATATATGTTACTCCCTCTGTCCTGATTTATATGGCGTTGATACAAATTCGAGAATCAACTAAATTTTCTATATATCTTTTGAATATTTTAAGTTGTTAATTATTGTGAGTTATAATACTTTTTCTTCTGTACCAATTTATGTAGCGCTGATAAAATTTCATGAGGCAATCAAATTTTTATTTCTTTTAAATATTTTAAGTTGTTAATTATTATAATTTATACTACTTTGTACGTAATTTTTAAATATATAACAGATTAAAAAGAGAAGTAAGATAAACAAATTAAAACGAAAAAAATATAAAAGAAAATATCCAAGCAGGCAACACAAACAGGCATGTCGACCTCGTGTCTGCTTATCCTCCTTTATAAGATAGTAATATTGCATAATTACTAACTTGATAATTACACCAAATCCAATTACAGGTGGCTAACCAAATAGACGTGTGAGGGAAGTTATTACTACTACATTACAGTTTTAAGCGATTTTACAGTGACAGTACTGATTAAAATTATAAAGTATTGTATCCGTATAACTAGACATATAAAATTGAGATAATCTCTCAGTACCAAAATACTTGCCTAACTGAGTTTTGTTGCTAGCTTTTTACTTCAGATGCATATAACAGAGCAATAACGTAACCTTACCAACTCAGAATTTAAGAATTCTATCAGAGTTAATTAGAACTCAACAACAGAAGAGTCCTTGAGTTTGTGGTTTAATTTGTACCTCAAAGATATTGTCTCTGAGTCGGAAGTACTCCATCACACTCGAGCACATAGTTTTGAGGGGCGACTCAAGCACATTAGTGACCTAAAGTCAAAATTAAACGAAGGCCTTAAGTTTTTAAGAAAATTTAATATTTCTTTTTTATAAAGTTTACTTTTTAAATTTCTTGATATGTAAAGTTATTAATTATTTTTTTATATCGATTTCTTCTGATAATTCTTTTTCAAATAGTAATATAACTTATGCATTTAATCTTTCTTGAGACATAGTACAGTAGATATATCAAACATTTTCTATTATTTATAAAAATCCTATAATCTATTATTACTAAAAAAAAATGAGGAAGCCGATCACCTTTTTATTAAAAAGGTAAAGCCGCCCCTGATAGTTTTATAGCTAAGCTTCTAAAATCAGCTTATTTTAAAAATGTTTTTTTCAGAATTGCTTTTCAAAAAAGTATTTTGGTGAGAAACAATTTGTGTTTGACCAATAAATTTAAAAAGAACTTTTGAGCAGCAACTACTGTTTGATCATGCTTTTTTAAAGTGCTTTTAAGTATATTTTTCTCAAAAGTGCTTTTTAAAAAAGTGTTTTTAGAAATAAGCTACTTTTTATAGCTTTTGAAAAACAGTTTCTGCTATTTCCAAAAACACTTATTTTCTTTCAAAAGCTTGGGCAAACATCTTTTCTTTTTTTTTTTAATAAAAAAAAATACACTTTTGAGAAAAAATAAAAACTTTTGAAAAAAAATAAGTTTGACCAAACATGCTATTACTTAGGGGTGTGTAAAATCGAACCGCAAATCGAATCAACCCGCAAAAAAAAAAACCCGACCAGTGGTTTGATATTGAAAAAAAAATCCGACTATAATTGGTTTGGTTTGATTTTAATTAAAAAAAAGTCAAATCGAACCGAACCAACCCGATATTACATTTATACTATTTTTTAAAATATTTTATACATACAAATATTTATTGTGATGTAATTTATAAATATTTCTTCAACTTTTTCATAGTTTTTATTTTTCAACATATTATTTCAAGTTTAAACTTAGAATTTTAAATGGTTCAATAAGTCTTTTTATAACCTATAGATATTAGTAACTCAAATAAAACCCAAATTAATATGAATGTTAATAAAAGATTATTCAATCCAACACTAGAAATGACAATCATGTTAGATATTTATTCTTTAATTTTATATAAATACATAAACTAATTTATTTTTCTGTTTAATATTTAGTTATGTAGTTATACTTATTAGACTTATTTTAGCATGACTTAATACTTTTAAATTATGATTATTTTTATTATTAATATGCAATATTTATTCTATGCGATTTTATTATTTTTTTGGTTGAATATTTTATTGTCATCTCTCACTTCATTAATTCCAAATAAAGTGAATATATTTTGTGTAATTTTTTAAGAAATATCTTAAATAGTTGTATTTTGCTCGGACTAAAGAAATATTTGAAGCACAAGTTAATTATATGTTTGTATGAAGACTTTACGAAAAAAATCCGAAAAATCGATAAAATCCGAAAAAATCCGAGGTTGAAAAACCAGACTTTTATTGGTTTGGTTTGGTTTATAAATTTAAAAGTTCGACACTAATAATTTAGTTTGATATTTAAAAAATTCGAACTAACCCGGGCCATATACACCCCTAGTATTACTTATAGAAGCTAAGAGTGTTTCCGTGTTTAAGTAAGGATATTATTATTCAACTAAAAATTTGGTGTACAAAAGGCTATTGTTTGGCAGCCTGGCTAGTTAGGTTAGTCATCATTATATTAGGCTACTAATAGTTAGGTGTAAAGCATTATTAAATTTAATATGGAAAAACTACAATATGGACATACTTAAGATTTTAATTAGGTACAGATCAGTTCTTTTGATCTTGTTCGGGCTTGGAAAAGCTTCCTTTTTCAATTCCAGAAGTGGAGGAGCCTGTGTAGAAGAAGCTGTATTTAAATAGCAATACTTTGAAAATTTTGCCGCCTTAGTATATTCATGTATTTGTATCAATTATATTCGATTCTTATACAGTTGAAACATTGGCGCTAACATAGACAGACTCAATCTCACCGTGTATATATCACTGTATTATATAAATACAATTGATACACGAAGACTACAGATTGTAATTTTTGAAACTATAGCTATGAAGGTCTATCAACGTCTATATATATGTTATTTTTGAAAGTTGCCCATTTAATAACACCTATAGAATACGTAATTGGTTACAGTGGGAGAAGAAAAAGAAGAAGAAGAAGAAAGCCAAGCATCTCCAATGGAACAAGTTGGGCAGGCCTTGGGATGTATCGAACCTCCAAAGCCCCTATACAGCTTTAGTAGGTGGACCATATTGGATTATTCAAATGCTTATAATTCCAAACTTATTACACCCACCAAGGTATTCTTTTATTCTATTTTTATTTCTTCCAAACATAGTTTCTCCGTTTTTTTTAGTTGTCATAATAAAACTTTGCACAATCATTAAGAAAAATTAATTAAGAGTATAATTTGACTCATATACCTCTTATTAATCTTTTTCTATTTAAGTCTCTTAGTTCTAGAATAATTAATGCAAAGGGCAAAATTGAAAAAAAATAATTAATTCTCTCTTGATTCTTTAAATTGACAAGTATTTTAAAACAACTATTTTTAGTATACATGACAACTAAAAAGGAAAGAAGGGAGTATGTTATATCGCCTTACTTATATCCAAAAAAACGAAATTAATTAACTAACTAGCTATACTAAATTTACTTCAACTAAGTTGATATTATTATGCATACACTTTGTTGTCATGTTGATCGATACAAACTTTTCAAAAATGGGATTTATATAATTAAGGGGAAAGACTAAACCAATACATAATACAGTCAGCAAAATCCAAACATAACAAATGTATTATCTTTATCTCTCATTAATACTTAAAATTGCAACACTGAAACTTGAAAGAGATATGCTTCTGAGAAAATGCATACTAGTAACTGCCAATTGTTAATCTAAGAGCAGAGGTGAGGAGAAAAGAAAAAGAAGAAGATATTATTCATTTATTGTATTGATTACATTGGGGCTTTGTCCTTATATAGAGCTTAGCAGGCAGCTTCTTCTAGAACCTTCTTAACTAACTCTATGAACCACTAATGTGACAGCTACAGTGATAACTGTCACTGTACAGTAGCTAACAACCATAACAGTCGTAACTGAATAGCTAACTACCACCACTGCTATAACAAACTTGACACTCCCCCTCAAGCTGGAGGGTGAAACAGATCAAGCACTCCTAGCTTGGAGATAAGGAGATGATGTTGTGCAGAACTCAATCCTTTGGTGAGAACATCTGCAAGTTGTGATCCTGTAGGAACAAATTGAGGACTAATGAGTCCTGCCTTGAGCTTCTCCCTCACAAAATGCCAATCAATATCAATGTGCTTAGTTCGTTCATGGAAGATAGGATTTGAAGCAATTTGTATGGCTGCTTTATTTTCACAAAACAAAGGAACATGAGTGGTAACATGATAGTGGAGTTCAGACAGGATCCCTGTTATCCAAGTCACTTCAGCCACTACAGCAGCCATGCTTCTATACTCAGCTTCTGCTGAACTTCTACTAACAGTTGGCTGTTTCTTTGACTTCCAAGAGATCAAGCAATCACCCATCTTGACAACATAGCCAGTCACAAATCTTCTTGTATTGGGACAAGCTGCCCAGTCTGAATCACAATACACACTGAGGGTTGAGACAGGACCATGTGGAAAGAATAATCCAAGTCCTGGGGCACCTTTTAAGTATCTAAGCACTCTAAAGGCTGCATCTTGATATGATTGTTTGGGGTTTTGCATGAACTGGCTAAGAAATTGCACAGCAAAGCAGATGTCTGGCCTAGTGATAGTGAGGTAGATCAGTCGACCAACCAGTCTTTGATAGCTGGTAATATCTACCAACTCTGGATCACTAGTATTCCCTGTATGTTGATCAAACTCAACTGCAGTGAGATGAGTGTTAGATTCTAAAGGGGTAGGTGCTGGTTTAGAACCACTCAAGCCAGCCTCATATAGTAACTCCAGACAATACTTCCTCTGATTGAGAAGAATTCCCTTGGCAGATCTAATCACTTCAATCCCAAGAAAGTATCTCAAGTCTCCCAGATCCTTGACTTTAAAGGTTTGATGCAGAGTTGCTTGTGCTTATTTGATCAGATGTGAGCTACTTCCTGTAATGAGCAAGTCATCCACATATATCAAGATGTCCACTATGTCCATATCCACTCTTTTGACAAACAAGGAGTGGTCATAGGCACTTTGCACATAACCAGCCTCTATGAGTGCAGAAGTGAGCTTTATGTTCCATTGTCTAGAAGCCTGCTTTAAGCCATACAAGGACTTTTTTAACTTGCAAACTTGCTGCTCCCCCTTTTTGTGAAATCCTTATGGCATTTGCATATATACATCTTCAGTCAAATCACCTTGTAAAAAGGAATTATTGACATACATCTGTACCATGGACCACCCTTGTGAAGCTGCAAGACTGATGAGAGTTCTCACAGTGACCATCTTGGCCACAGGTGAGAAAGTATCATGATAGTCTATGCCTTCTTTATGAGTTTAACCCTTTTGCTACTAGCCTTGCTTTGAATCTGTCCACATCTCCATTTGCCTTGTACTTTTTTTGTAGATCCATCTGGATCCTACAGCTTGCTTTCCTGGAGATATGGTGATTACCTCCCATGTGTGGTTTTCTTCCAAAGCAGCAAGCTCCTCCTGCATGGCTGTAATCCACCTTTTATCTTCTGAAGCTTTTTTAAAGGACTTAGGTTCAATAGATGCTGAGAAAGCTGTCAAATATGACTGGTATCTTGTAGATAAGGAGGCATAAGATACATAGTTGGAAATAGGATATAGGGATGTTGCAACACCCTTCTTAGTGGTCACATAATCTTTCAACCAAATTGGAGGTTTAGCTGCTCTAACAGTCCTTCTAGGCTCAACAGTAGCCACCACATCTGCAGTATCAGGACCCTCCACCTCTTCTCCAATATCAGCTATCACCTCTTCTCCACCAGCATGAACCACTAACTCATTCACCACATCAGTTGCATCAGTTGCAACCTCTGGGATTTCTGCCTCAGTAGTAGTATGTGCCTCATCAGTTTCAAGCACAACCTGTGAGTCTACAGGTAAGGTTGGTTGTATAACAGCCTCATGTTCATGAGGATGAGAGGTTGTTACCAATTCATGAGAGAATATATCATCTAGTTCTCCCTTTGCCCCCTTGAATGGAAAGATGTTTTCTCTGAAACTAACATCCCTACTCACATGAAAAGTCCTAGCATCCAAGTCAAACAACTTATACCCCTTTTGTGTTTCTGCATAACCAACAAGAACAGTTTTCCTAACTCTAGGATCAAACTTGTTCCCCTTTGGTAGGTTAGTAGCAAAACATAAAGAGCCAAAAACTCTTAAGTGATCAAAATGAGGAGGTTTTTTTTAACAGAACTTCATATGGTGATTTACCCTCTAGTACTGGTATGGGCAACTTATTTATCAGATAAACTGCTGTTTTAACACAATCTCCCCAGAAGTTGTTTGGAACTTCACTTTGAAACTTTAAGGCTCTTGCTACCTCTAATATGTGTCTGTGTTTTCTCTCCACAACACCAATTTGTTGTGGAGTGTATGGACAACTACATTGGTGAATTATCCCCAGAGAAGAAAACAATTCAGTTCACTGAGAATTGAAAAACTCTTTACCATTATTTGATCTAATAACCTTGACTGTAGCATCATATTGATTTTTAATTCTGCACAGGAAGTCTTTCAAAATAACAATGACCTCACACTTTGATTGTATCAAACATACCCAAGTGTATCTACTGAAGTCATCCACTATGGTAACAAAATACAACTTTTTATCATATGTAGGAACTTTAAAAGGTCCCCAGACATCAGTATGGACTAATTGAAAAACAGAACTAGTCTTAGTGATACTAGTGGGAAACTTCAGCCTACTTTGCTTGGCTTGTGGACAAACAATGCATTGCTGGTGTGTCTGCTCATCTACTTTATTCAACAGAAAAGGAATGTGCTTCATAACCTCTATAGAAGGGTGACCAAGTCTCATGTGCCACACTGCATGATTGCCTTGATCCTTTATTATTGCTGTTGATGCATGTCTTCATGTTCATCCTGATTCAGCCAATATAGACCATTTAATTCTCTACCAATCCCCATCACCTTGCCACTGTAGAGTCCCTAAAAAATGCAACACTCTGGATAGAAGTTGACTGAATAACACAACTCCTTTGTCAACTTTGAAACTGATAGCAAACTAAACTTGAAATTAGGAACAAACAAAACATTTTTGAGAGTGTGATTTTTAAGAATGACAACTTCTCCTGTATGGGTTATTGGACACTTGTTCCTTGTAGGGACTTGTACTCCATTAGCCCCTTGATCGGTAGGCAATTTTAGCTCATTTAGGACTCTCGTAAAGGGGGTGATGTAGTGAGTGACTCCAGAATCTATTATCCAATCACAATGTTCAACTTTGGACAACAATGCAATTATATCTGCCATGTTGGAGTGATATTCACCACTGGTTCCAGCCGAGCTTTGTGAATTTTCCTTGTTCCTTTCCTGCAAAGACAAATAGTGTTCATACTGTTGATCTATCAAATAATGACCTTGCCTATTGTGTTGTGCATTGCTTGACTCTGGTGCATCCACACAACTGGTGTGCGCATATGGTCTTTCTTCTGGTCCTTGTGACTTCTTTTTACTTTTAAAGTCAGCTGGATAACCTACTAATCGATAGCAATCCCTCGTGTAATGTCCCTTATATCCACAGTTATCACACACAGCACCAGGCATAGTGTTGTTATACTTCCTAGGCTCAGCACTAGGTGTATTACCATTGGGTTTCTTTGCCGTGAACACTTGATTTTGCTTTCTCCCAGCCATCAAACTCAGTGGATCTTTATTTATGTCAACCACCCCTAAAACTCTTTGACATTCTTCTTGCACAACCAAGGCATATGCCTGATTAATTGTCAGTACATGTGACCTCAAAAGGATATCACTTCTAACATGACTATAGCTTTCATTAAGGCATATGAGAAATTGAAGCAACCTCTGATTTCCTAGATGATCAATGTACTCTTTAGATCCTTCATAATTACAGCTAGGTGGTGCAGGAACCAAGAAATCTAACTCATCCCAGGAATCCTTCATCTTTGAGTAATAAGCTGTAACAGAGTCTGTACCTTGAGCTTGTGTTGCTATTTTACGCCATAATTGATAAATTCTGGTGAGATTCGACTTGTCAAACCTCTCTTTGAACTCATCCCATACTCTTCGAGCAGTTGATGTAAGTATGATGCTAGACACGAGCTCTGGTGCAACGGTACAGCTAATCCAAGATAAAACAATGGCATTACACCTATCCCATTTCTTGCTCAACTCTTCTGTGTACGAGCTTCGTACACAGCTTCCATCAACAAAGCCTAATTTGTTCTTCCCTAACAAGGCCAATTTAAGAGATCTGCTCCATATCGTGTAGTTTTCTGGACCTGTTAGCTTTAGTCCAATCAATGTTATACCTGGTGAATTATTTGGTTGTAAGAACAACAGATGTGTGTAATGTAGCTGTGAGACTTGTGTGGGCTCGATCCGAGATGTTCCTGTTTTTGACATGGTGATCCTCTATCCAAGCTCTAGCAATGGCGATCACAGCAGAATTCATAACTCAACTCAATCGATCGATTTCTATCCCTCAACCCGCTCTGATACCATGAGAAAATGCATACTAGTAATTACCAGTTATTAATCTAAGAACAGAGGTGAGGAGAAAAGAAAAAGAAGAAGATATTATTCATTCATTGTATTGTTTACATTGGGCTTTGTCCTTATATAGAGCTTAGTAGGCAACTTCTTCTAGAACCTTCTTAACTAACTCTATGAACCACTAATGTGACAGCTACAGTGATAACTGTCACTGTACAGTAGCTAACAACCATAACAGCCGTAACTGAATAGCTAACTACCACCACTGCTATAACAAACTTGACAGCTTCCAATAAGAATTATAAAATCGAAAGAAATTTTTAGGATTACAAAAAAAAAAAAACTGCACCTTTTCTTTTCTTATTTTTTGAATTTTATCCCAAGAAATGTAGTTTTTGCATATTTCATTTATAATACCAAAGTAAATTAATTCTTTAATTGATTACTTATTACTACCAAACGCACACATTATGATCTATACACAATATTTTTGAGTCTGCAAATGGTTGTGTGGATAACAAAATTTTGCTCAATTTAAATCCACAAAGAAATTCAAACTTTATTAAATTCAAGATATATTAGTCCAAATAAATATTATTTGCTAATACAATTGAATTAATTATTTAAGTCCATTAAATATGAATTTAATTAAAAATATCCAAATGCATTGGCTAACCTATTTAATTAGGCTACAAGTGATGAGCCCACTTTGCTAAGTCCAAGATGTCATCTTATTCTAGAGGCTTCGTTCAGTGGCCACATGTCAAATGATGTGGCACGCCAAGTCATATAAAAAAAGTTAATAAGATCATGCCACATGTCAAAATGACACAACATGTCTAGTCAAATCAAATGCAAATAAAAATATATCATGTGTACAAGCGATATATTTCGACCAATCAAGTATCACCATGTCACTTAAATTTTATTGACCGAAAAGAGTTTGTCCTTATCACAACTCTTCCATTCTACAACTATAATTAGGGGTCTTCATAATTCAGAAAAGAGAGTAGAATTCTAACAAGAAGACAGAGAGAGCTCGTGCATCAAATGTCGTAGATTTCTCTACAAGCTACAAATTTGAGCACTCTAACAAACAAGTTCAAATACAAGTCAAGATCAAGACCACAAGATTCAAGATTAAGCTCAAAACACTTGAATTCATGTACAAGTCAAGATCAAGCTCAAAATCACTTGAATTCAAGTACAAGTCAAGATCAAGACCACCAAATTCAAGATTAAACTCAAAAGCCCTTAAATTCAAGTACAAGTCAAGATTAAGATCCTGTTCGAACTGAATTTTGGCTTTTGACTTATAAGACAAAAGCCAGAAGTTAAAAATTCTAACTTATGACTTTTGGACTTTTTTAAAAATCATTTTAGCTTAAATCAAGAGCTTATAAGCACTTTTTAAATTTATCCAAATACTATAAAAATGCTTAAAAGCTATTTTAGCTTAAAAGAACTTAAATTAAGTCAATCCAAACAGCCTCTAAGTCCACCAAATTCAAGATCAAGCTCAAAGACCCTTGAATTTAGTTTTGAAAAGAAGAATAAGAAAATCCATATATAGAGATTATAATACTCATTCATATTTAAAATTAAATATTATGATTATTGCG
Organism: Jaltomata sinuosa; assembly: GCA_003996215.1. Taxonomy (NCBI): domain Eukaryota; kingdom Viridiplantae; phylum Streptophyta; class Magnoliopsida; order Solanales; family Solanaceae; genus Jaltomata; species Jaltomata sinuosa. Next base: position 67,313 of record QJPP01002301.1, read on the forward strand.
ATATTATTTTTGTCTCGATTATTAGTTTTTGATACGAATTTTATTGTCTGTAAATTTTGACACACTCAATGGGATAATATCTATATCTCATATCAACTTTTCGATCAATGAAATTTAAAATATCAAAATGACTTCTAAAAAGATCAATTCCAAATCAGCTTTCGTTAAGGCTGTTGACTCCAAGTTCTCTACTGATGTGCAAAGAATCCTTGGTGTTATCTTTGGAAGCCTTGGACCGATTACGAGAAGGAAACTAAGAATGTTGGGTTAATGAGCACTTCAAGTGTCATATGCATCAACTTCTACTTTTGGATCTTCATCCATAAAAGGAGCAAGATCTTCTACGAATGCATCATAATGAGGAAGCAATGTTGCCAATAGGATTAAGAAGAATAGCTTACTTGACCTCTCTAAATCCAAGAACTACGCTATGAATGAAGATGATGATTCAAGGGATGGATCGTCTTCACTTATACTGCATGATGTGAGCCAATCAAAGACCAATCTACGTGACAATTCATGCTATTCTCCAACATCTTCAATAATCATGCAAGTGATGGTGACTGATGATTCATCTATAGAGGAGCAACTAACAAAGTTGACAAAGATAATCGAAGGCTTAGTCAAGTATGTACAAAATTAAGACACTCGGATTGATAAGTTGATGGACAAGGTGAACGACCTAATGAAAGGAGAATCTAGTCATGTACCTGGAAAGGATCTAAAAGCTTAAGAAACAGAACCTCCCACAAAATAAGCATCGTCACTAAGGAAATTCTAGTTTCTTCTAGAGGAATGATCTCACTTGATCGACTGAAGGAGTTCATTGAGGGACTATCATATAAAGTTTCAACAAAGTCCTCTCTTGCATATACAAAGATATACACTACACGAATTGATAGTTTTAAGATGCTCTCCAATTATTAACCTCCCATATTGTAGCAATTTGAGGGCAGGAGAAACCTAAAACAATATGTTGCACATTTTATCGAGACATGTATCAATGATGGAACTTATAAAGACTATTTTGTCAAGTAGTTTATCTGCTTTCACAAAGGGAATGCCTTTTATTGATACACAGACCTCGAGCCTAATTCTATTGATAGTTGGGAGCAACTAGAGCATGAGTTTCTCAATCATTTTTATACCATAAGGTCAATCGTGAGGATGGTGAAACTCACAAATACTCATCAAATAAAGGATAAAAAAATTATCAATTTCGTCAATCGATGGAGAAATGTAAGTCTGAATTGTAAAAATTATCTTTGCGAAATGGAATAAAAATGCTTAGCCAAAGAATGCACTGGGGACTTTGCTATATATTGTAAGAATTAAGCTAAATTTCATTAAAGAACTAGCTACTTGTGCTCATGACATGGACTTGATCATGTCTTTCCCTGGAAATGAAGTGATGCATATGTCACACTCCAAGCCTACACCCTGGACAAAACGGACACTCGATATGATTTCTAGCTCAAGCGTACCCGTAACATAGCATGAAACATGATCATACATCTAGACATAAGAGGAAATATAATTTAAAAGCATTTTAAGAGGTAAGTCTTTTAAAATAAATACTTTTCATATATATATATATATATATATATATATACACACACACACATACACACACCATACTGCTGAAATCTATGAAAATTATATGAAGATCAAAATTAAAATACATGACTATTTATGACCCTCTAACATGATTGAGTACTGCCTACCAGGACAAAGTCTCAAGCATATCTTAAGTAAAGCGAACATGAAATACAAAAATTGTAGACTAAACCCCAAGGATTATGAAATAGCCCTTTATCTTTGAGGTCTCTGTTTATTCGATTTTGGAGTGTAAGTTATGAAATTTTTGGATGGTCATCTATCACACTTATAATGGCTATGTCTGCATAGAATACTGGTAGCTTAGGCGCTTTTTATATATCGAACACTTCAATCTTGCCATATTCTTGCATAGCTAGCTGACCAGAATTTTCTAATCAAAAGACAATAAAGATTTGAGCTTTTGAAAGCTCGCTTCACACTCATTAAACTATTGAAAAGACACATTCTTCTGAGTTAACTTGATCAAAGAATATGCGATATAAGAAAATTCTTTCACGAACCTTCTAGAGTAGCCAACTAACCAAATAAAACTTCGAATCTCGATAGGTGAAGTGTGCCTAGTTCAATTTCGCACTGCTTTAATTATTTTGGATCTACAATGATCCCATCCTTAGACACACATGCTCTAAGAATGTCATAGATTCTAACTAAAACTCACACTTGGAGAACTTTGCATACAACTCCTTATCCTTCAAAGCCTGAAGCACAATCCTCAAGTGCTGCTCATACTCCTCTCTACTCCTAGAGTAGATCAAGATGTTGTTGATGAACACAATCATAAAAAATTTCAAATAAGGCCAAAACTTCTCATTCATCAACTCCATAAATGCTTCCAGGACTTTCAAGTCTAAAGATATGACAAGGAACTAGTACTATCCATAAATAATCCTAAAAGGGGTCTATAGAATATCTGAAGCCTTGATCTTTAACTGATGGTAGCCTGATCTCAAGTCTATTATTAAAATTACTAAGCTCCCTGAAGTTGATCAATAAATCATCAATACACGATATCTAATACTTGTTCTTGATCGTCACCTTGTTCAACTGCTGATAGTCAATAAATATTCACGTAAAGTCATATTTCTTCTTCACTAACAAGATATAAGCATCTTAAGGGAAAATACTAGGTCTAATGAATCATTTACTCAATGAATCCTGTAACTGCTTCTTCTTCTTCCTCCCCCTTTTCTTCATCCTCTTCCTCTTCTTTCATTTCTTCCTCTTTATCTTTTTCCTCCCTCCTCTTTTTCTTCTTCTTTTTTTATCGCCACCACTTTTTCTTCTTCTTTTGCCAATTTTTCTTCTTTTGCTGCTTCCTCTTCTGCCGTTGTTTCTTCTTCTGACACTTCTTCTTCTTTTGATGTCGCTTCTTCTGCTGCCGCTCCTCCTCCTTCTCCTCCTCCTCATACTTCTCTTCCTACTCCTTTTCTTCTTTTTCCTCCTCTTCCTCCCATTCTTATTTTTCCTCCTCTTCCTCCTCCTACTCGTCTTCTTCCTCTTCCTCTTTCTCTTATTCTTCCTCCTCTTCCTCTTCCTCTTCCTCCTCTTCCTCTTATTCTTCCTCTTCTTCCTCCTCTTCCGCTTCCTCATCCTCTTCCACTTCACAAAGAAACAAAGAAGAGAAAGAGAATATCATGGAGGTACGGGAAAATGGGGAGACACTGTCAAAAAATCTAGAGAAAACAATAAAGAGAAAAATGATAAAAAGAATAAAAAAGTGAAAAGAAAAAAATACCAAAATGAAAAATAAAATATTTTAATTGAAAAATATAACGAAGTATAATTAATCTCATCTAATTAGAAGATGACACGTGCATAGTTTGGATCATTTTTGGTGTTATTTTTTTTCTTTTTCACGTACTTCTAGAAAGTTAATAATATTTTCTTTATCATTAAAGGAATTACTTGAAAGTGCAAGAGGAGAGTGAATTGTTATTTTTTATTTTCTGAATCGATTGTCTGAAGGGACCAGTCGACTGCTATGCACAGATAAGCAGTTAAGTAAAAGTGTAGAATTATAAGTGCTGTAAAAGTAATTGACACCAAATATTTTTATACTGGTTGAAATTCAGAATGGATCTTAATCCAGTCCCCTTGGGTTGCAAGGGTGTTCTTTACTAGTTCTTTGGTGATTTTGTTTTGGGTACAAGCTTTGAGAGTATAGATGCTATGTCTATACTCAATTCTTTTTTTCTTTTCTTTTTCTCTTTTGATACAATGCTTCACCAACTATATTTTTTTCTCTCTTCTCTTTTTCACTACACAGTAAAATATAAAGTAGTATAATGCTTAATAAAAGTAGAGCAAAGAACTTGAGATGATAGAGACTGTTTGTTTATTCTTCTTCATTCTTCAAAGGCTCTTTAAATAGGAATTGATGTAGTCGTTGAAGAGTGTTGATGAGGAAGGCAACCCAAGAGATTTGATCCTTGGAAAAGGATGTGAAATATCCTGTTTCCAAGAATACGGTTGAGTCAATAAGTAACTCGCTGAGATGGAACCTTAATTGATTCATCTTGATATGACTTGTCTTGAGTTCATGATCTTCTTTCTCTTATAATGCCATGATTTTACCAAGTAAAATTTGTCCATTTAAATGCATAAAATCTTGATACTTGCTTCTAAAATTAGAGTCAATCTAATTTTACTTAGATAAATCAATCTTCTACTTCCTTGAATCATGCAAGATAATATTTTTTTCCTTTGGCAAGTTCTTTAATAAGTGCTTGGTACTGATCTCAAAATTAGAGTCAATCTAATTTTAATTAGATGAATCAATCTTCTTATTCTTTTCATAATCTTTGAGAATCTTCATATTTATTTTTCTTATTTTTCTTATTTTTCCTCCCTTCGTGAGAATAAATCTCTCTTTATTGCTTCTTGCTTGGTACTTGATTTTTCTTTTTTCTTGGATAATATTTTTCTTTTCTGCTTGGTACTTACTCTTTCTATGACAAGTAGAATATCTTGAATCAATATCTTTTGATGAGTTCCTACAAGGTGAAATTGTCATTCATTAAAATCAAAACACTATCAATCTGTCCCTTTTTGATGATGACAATTTTTAGGATTGTAGTCAACTTCCCTTTTAAGAAGATGTTGCTAGTTAAAAACTAGTTGACTGCTTCCCCTGCTTCTATTATTCTCCCCTTTTGAAATCAATAAAAAAAACAAGTATAGAGAGAAGAGCAACTACAACATGTAAAACATATAAGGCAAATAGTACTATGACAAAAAAAACATTGATGATCTTATATGCTCAAGTCCAGTTAAAATTAAAGGGACACATCAAGGAAAAAATTAAAAAAGTTTAAATAGTGCCAAGAGATTTTTTAAGAGTGCAAACTTTTTCTTCAAGCTGTAACGACCGGGTTTGTCGTTACGGGTAAACCATTCGTACCAAGTTTCGGATTAGAAAAATTCTGGGTTTGGGAGTTGAAAATTCTGGGCTAGGCTAGTCTCAGCCGATTTTGGAGCGAGGCATGGTCCAGGACAATCCGGGTAAGGATTGGGTTAAATGTCTTGTTTTGAGCTAGGTTTCCTAGTAGCTAAGTAATAGAGGAGTTCAGGGGACTTTTCAGAATTGAATTCGGGTAAGCAACACTCCCGGAACTGAGGTTGACGTGAAGGGGTTATTCCGGAACATCGAGAAAATAAGTGTGTTATAAAATGGCCAAAACTGGGAGATTTTTGGACATTCTGTCCGTGACGAGCGCAACCATCCGCGGTAGCGGCCTCCGCTATAGCGGAAGAAAATACCGCTATAGCGGTGATCAACATCGCTTAAGACCGCTATAGTGGGAGTTGTCCGCTATAATGGGACCGCTATAGCGGAGCAACGGGATTAGAAAAACCAAGAAACTGGGCTTTTAATTTCATTCTCTTCCATTCAGCCCCAAGAACAGATGGGAGTTATTCCAAAAACCCTCCTAGGCTGCTCCAAGGCTAGGGAGGCATGGGGAGGAGGGATTCCAGCGAAAGGGACGCAAAACCATAGATTCGGGCCTACAGGATCGCCAGGAATGCCTCCACGGAGCCAGAAATGCACAGTTGCAGCTGCTTGGCGTCCAGGTAGGCTAGGTTTTCATGAGTAGTTAGAACTGTTTACTTTTTGTACTTTTGTATAGTGAAATGGAGAATCCATGTTTTAGGCCTCCGGGCACGGAGTCTGGCGGATTTGGGTTTTGCTATGTATGTGCTAGGAATTGGTTGAATTTGGGTTGTGGGTTATTGATAATTGTTTGGGGCTATTTATGTTGTCTTGGTATGCTAAAAATGATAGACATAGGGACTGGGATGTCGGGAAGGTTCGGGGAATCGGGAATTGCAAGGACAACTACGGGGATAAAATGGGAAACTCCTAGGTGAGGTTTCGGGAATACGAGAGGCATGTTAAGAAATCATTGTTTGCTAAGGGCTAGGAGTGAAAACTCATATTGTTGTTATCTATGTATGTCCCAGATTAATGGGGTGGTTAAATTATGTTAAAAAGGAGAAATCGTTCATTATGTGTAAACAAGGGTAAGTGTGTTTAGTCTTCGAACGAATGTCAAGGTCCAGCTATATACCCGGAATATGGGTAGGTGATGGCTTATGATTTCTGTGAATGTTGTATATTCTTGTACTCATATCTAATTGATTGTATGAATTACTTTGCTCAGGGAAATTGTGTAGAATGTCTAAGGTTTTTGTTTTACAGTCTGTGATTTGAACGATATTTGCTTATTGGTTTACAAAGTTGTTTGTCCATGCATTTGACTGTGGATTGTTGACATTCGGTTGGCTCGGGTACCACGCCTGGTAAAGGTATAATATTCGGTTGGCTCGGGTACCACGCCTGGTACAGGTATTACAAACGGTTGGCACGGGTACCACGCCTGGTACAGGTTACTATTTGGTTGGCTCGGGTACCACGCCTCGTACGGGTTTATGTTACTACATCATCATATTGGTATTGTTGCATTGCATTGATATTGTTCCATTGTATTAGTTGTTATTGGCTCCATGAGTGGACCGGGATATTTTTATTAAATTGTGATATTCGATGGTGGTCCTTGAGTGACCGGGAATCCTGATATGTCTGTTGAGTTTGATCTTGGTGTAGGCCGAGTTGTTATATCATGTTAATTAGTAGGTCTTGGTGTAGACCGGGTTGTCATGTTATTAGTTGGTCTTGGTGTAGGCCGGGTTGTTATATCATGTTATGAGATTGGTCTTGGTGTAGGCCAGGTTATTATATCATGTTAATTAGTAGGTCTTGGTATAGACCGGGTACCCGGTTGAACACTTAGGTATGGTTAGAGGATTCTTGGAGGGTTTGGGTTTCGAGATTCGAAAGGGATTTAGATATAACTATGTTGTTGTCATTGCATGTGTCAATGGTGGCTAGGTGATTTCCATGTGATTGCTCAATTGGGAGTACGACAAAAAGTCTGCTGTTGTAGTGGTTGGTTGTTATAACCGGGATGGGAAGTTGTCCGAGAGGTCCGGAAAGGGATGGACACTGGTTAGTAATACTACGGGTATAAGTGGTTTGGTTGGGCAGTTAGCCGGGTTAAGTCTGAATATTTAGTCAAGGTAGTTGACTGGGGTAAAGGTTAACGGTGACTTGGGAAGTCTACGTGTCAAGGTGACTTGGGAAGTCTAAGTGACAAGGTGACTTGGGAAGTCTATGTGTCAAGGTGACTTGGGAAGTCTAGGTGACAAGGTGACTTGGGAAGTCTAGGTGACAAGGTGATTTGGGAAGTCCTAGATGTCAGGATCAAGGCTAAAGGTAAATGAGGGAGCTATAATGTTTATTTCATATTTTCCCTATTTTCTTATATGATGGTAGGAATGGACTTGGGGCGACCGATGATGCCTACCAGTACGTGTGTTTGTACTGACTCTACTCTTGCTATACCTTTTTGGTATAGTCTAGTTGCAGGGTTGGTGATATTTCACAGGTTCAGGATTGCGGTGATCTTCCAGCAGCTCCTACTTCCTTCTATGGTGGAAGTTGTGTCCATTTTATGTTATAAGCTCATCTTATAGAAAAGCTCTTGTACTGGCTTAGACTAGGTTCTGCGGAGGTTGTTTCATATTATAAATATTTTCCGCAAATTCTTTAAGTCATGTATTTTTCTAAACTATTTGTAAAAAGGATTTCTCATGTATTTAAGGGACTTATTTAATGGTTTATTTTCTTTTTCACATTGCCTGTTGGTTCGGGTGGTAAGGATTCTCCTATCTATGTGGATTAGAGTAGTTGCCCGCACGGCCCGGTAGTTGGGTCATAACAAATGGTATCAGAGCCCAGGTTACCGGTCTCCCAATACAAGAGCAAAATATCGAATAGAGTCCTGCAGATTGGTGTGTAGACGTCCACATCTAATCCTAGGGAAGCTATGAAGCATTCTAGGAAGCATCTCTCTTCTTTCATTCATTTTCGTGCGGTTTGTTTCACTCGCTTGTATGAGTTGAGTCCAATTGGTATATTTCGATTCCAATTGGTATCTCAATGAAGTAGGAATGTCATTAGACTCCGATTGCAGTAAGACAAGCAAGGAAAATTGGAACCGGGAAGGTTCCAATTGGTATCTGGCCTGGGAGGCTATATAAAGGATGGATAAATCAGCTAACGGTCATCCATGAAGCGAATGAAAGGTGATGAAAATGGTTTAATTGAATGTCAGAGTTTGAGACTCGTGATTGTATGTATTGCATTGTTTGAATGACTGCAATTTTATGGTGTGTAATTGCTGAGTTGCCTTGAAATTTGTAGTTAATAAAGAGTCTTAACTTATTATGTATTAATGATTGAAGAAATTCTTGTTTTGTAATTCAAGTGGAAAACTATATGCTAAATGTTGGGCATGGTCTTATCATTGGTAAAAATGATAAGGGAAAAAGGGTATATACACTTGTGGGAACTCAGGTTTCAAGTGGTTGGTATGTGAATAAGTAACAGGGACAAGGGCTATTATTGCTTAATAGCGGGAGTTATGGTAAGACATGGATGATCAACTAATGGTCATCCATGGGATGAATAGAGAGTAAATTTTGTGACTTGATTTGGTTGTAACTTGAAGTTGAAATGTTGTGTTGTACACCTCTTGTGTGACTTGCTTGAAATGTGTGTAAATTATTGTCTGCCGTGCATGTTGAGTCTGCAGAGGGTCATTAATGTGAAAATTTCTGTGTACCTTAGGCTGTGATAAGTTGTTAAGAGTCTTGATTTAAAAGTGGTACTGCATTTTGAAAAAGGGCTTATCATTGGTTAAGATGATAAGGGATTGGAAACTGTGACTGTAGGGAAGCTTCAGTTTCAGGACAGTCGGGACTTGGTTGGGAACCATGGGAACAAGGAAGTGATTAGTGGGTAATGGCGTGAAGATATTGTTGGGAACAATTGTCTAGTGTTAACTCTTTGTAATTGGTAGTATTTTATGCTGAGTGGTGATGCGTTTGATGCCAGGAATGGTCTTAAGGATGATTTAAGACCATGGCGGGATTTACAGGACTAAGCAAAGGTAGCTGGGAAAGGGAACTGATACACTTACTAGAAATTTCAATTTTGTACAGTTACTGTCGGGACCGCTATAGCGGTGAAATATCCGCTATAGCGGAATCGCTATCGCCGAATGATCAACCGCTATAGCGGAGGTCAGCAAGGAAGAAGCCTCACCCTGTTTTTTCCCTATTTTTCATTCATTCCCGGGGCATCTAAAGGAAACGGTTGCATTACGGGCTATCATGTGAAAAGAGAAAATCGACTATAGAATTTATATAGCATGCATATAAGGTAATTTGCATGAATACTTAGCATCCGTGCGCGACCAAAGGAAAGGGTAGATATGGTAGCCCGGGGGATTGGTAAAATCTATGACTGACCATTGGTAGGAATAGTCACCTATATGGAGTCTGGTAATATGACTCGTGATTGATCCAGTAGTTTTGGACACTGCTTATAGACTATGTGATTAGGTGATTATTGACTGGTTTAGTGTTGATGACCCTTAGTGGTAGGGTCGATTGAAGGAGCGGGGTTATTAAATGGGTTTCTTTAGCATTATTGTGTCTCTTGTGACCATGATAATACCCAGTGTTACTGCTTGTTACGTGGTGAGCGTGTTCTCGCCATAGCATTGGTTAGGGTGTAAGCGCCCGGGTAGAAAATCCCCCTCCTAAGACGAGGGTTGATGAAAATCTCAAGGTAGGGTGAGCCCAATAAAATCCTCATTGTTGCGTGGTCTAGAGATACGTGGTGTCTCGGGGCATAGTGTTCATAGTGGTAAGGTGACAAGATAATATATGAGGGGCATAGTACCCCGTAGGAAGCTTCCAAAATGGAGTTCGGGCTAGTAGAACTTTGGGTATAGTGGGAAAGGGATCGCCATGGTGGGATCTAGTCCCCTTTGCAGGAAAAAACTGTGTTGTTTGTTAGTTGAGTTTCTTTGGCTCCGGTGTTTCAGCGAGGCCCCTAATTTCTTGGGCACTCGGGGAGGGGTAATCTAGTTGCCTTGTGCGGCTCGAAGGAAGGAATTCCTTGATAGAGCAGAAGTGAGCTAAATTTTGGGTTGCGTTGGGTATACCAAGGGATTGGGAAGTTTTGGTGTTTTGCGTAAGGTTATATTTACGCTATCATGATAGAGCATTAAGATCGAGGGACGAGCTTGTCCTTTCCCTCCGCTGTAGAGATCGTTCGAAGATGAACGATGGATAAATTGGTATATATTGTAATGACCGAGTTTGTTGTTACGGGTAAACCATTCGTGCCAAGTTTTGGGTTAGAAAAATTCTGGGTTTGGGATTTGAAAATTCTGGGCTAGGCTAGTCTCGGTCGGTTTTGGAGTGAGGTATGGTATAGGACAATCCGGGTGAGGATTGGGTTAAATGTCTTGTTTTGAGCTAGTTTTACTTGTAGCTAAGTCATAGAAGAGTCCGAAGGAATTTTCGAAATCGAATTCGGGTAAGTAGAACTCCCAGAATTGAGATTGACGTGAATGGGTTGTTCCGGAACGTCGAGAAAATAAGTGTGTTGTAAAATGGCCAAAACTAGGAGATTTTTGGACATTCTGTCCATGACTAGTGCAGCCTCTGCGGTAGCGGCCTCCACTATAGCGATGGAAAATACCGCTATAGTGGTGGTCAAGGCGGTCAACGCCACTTAAGACTGCTATAATGGGAGTTGTCTGCTATAGCGGAGCAGGGACCGCTATAATGGAGCGACAGGATTAGAAAAACCAAGAAAATGGGCTTTTAATTTCATTCTCTTCCCTTCAGCACCAAGAACAGACGGGAGTTATTCCAAAAACCCTCCTAGGCTGCTCCAAGGATTGGGAGCCATAGGGAGGAGGGATTCAAGTGAAAGGGACGTGAAACCATGGATTCGGGCCTACAGGACCGCCAGGAATGCCTCCACGGAGCCAGAAATGCACGGTTGCAGCTGCTTGGCATCCAGGTAGGCTAGGTTTTCATGAATAGTTAGACTTGTTTACTTTCCGTACTTTTGTATAGTGAAACGGAGAATCCATGTTTTAGGCCTCCGTGCACGGAGTCTAGCGGATTTGGGTTTGGTTATGTATGTGCTAGGAATTGGTTGAATTTGAGTTGTGGGTTATTGATAATTATTTGGGGCTGTTTATGTTGTCTTGGTATACTAAAAATGATAGACTTAGGGACTGGGATGTCGGGAAGGTTCAGGGAACCGGGAATTGCATGGACAACTAGGTGGGGATGAAATGGAAAACTCATAGGTGAGGTTTCGGGAATGCGAGATGCATGTTAAGAAATCATTGTTTGCTAAGGGCTAGGAGTGAAAACTCGTATTGTTGTTATCTATGTATGTCCCGGATTAATGGGGTGGTTAAATTATGTTAAAAAGGGGAAACCGTTCATTATGTGTAAACAAGGGTAAGTGTGTTTAGTCTTCGGACGAATGTCAAGGTCGAATTATATACCCGGAATAGGGGTAGGTGATGGCTTACAATTTCTGTGAATGTTGTATATTCTTGTACTCATATCTAAGTGATTGTATGAATTACATTGTTCGGGGAAGTTGTGTAGAATGTCTAAGGTTTCTGTTTTACAGTATGTGATTTGAACGGTATTTGCTTGTTGGTTTACAAGTTGTTTGTCCATGCATTTGATTGTGGATTGTTGACATTCGATTGGCTCGGGTACTACGCCTGGTACATGTTTAATATTTAGTTGGCTCGGGTACCATGCCTGGTACAGGTATAACAAACGGTTGACACGGGTACCACGCCTGGTATAGGTTACTATTTGGTTGGTTTGGGTACCACGCCTGGTACGGGTTTATGTTACTGTATCATCGCATAGGTATTATTGCATTGCATTGATATTGTTGCATTGCATTGATTGTTATTGGTTCCGTGAGTGGACCGGGCTGTTTTTATTGAATTGTGATATTCGATGGTGGTCCTTGAGTGATCGGGAATCCCGATATGTCTGTTGAGTTTGGTCTTGGTGTAGGCCGGGTTGTTATATCATGTTTATTAGTAGGTCTTGGTTTAGACTGGGTTGTCATGTCATTAGTTGGTCTTCGTGTAGTCCGGGTTGTTATATCATGTTATGAGATTGGTCTTGGTGTAGGCCGGGTTATTATATCATGTTAATTAGTAGGTCTTGGTGTAGATCGGGTACCCGGTTGAACACTTAGGTGTGGTTAGAGGATCCTTGGAGGGTCCGAGTTTCGGGATTCCAAAGGGATTTAGATATACTATGTTGTTGTCATTGCATGTGTCAATGGTTGCTAGGTGATTTCCATGTGATTGGTCAATTGGGAGTACGATAGAAAGTCTGGGGTTGTAGTGGTTGGTTGTTATAACTGGGATGGGAAGTTGTCTTAGAGGTCCGGAAAGGGCCGGACACTAGTTAGTAATACTACGGGTATAAGTGGTTTGGTTGGGAAGTTAGCTGGATTAAGTCTAAATATTTAGTCAAGGTAGTTGACTGGGGTAAAGGTTAAAGGTGACTTAGGAAGTCTACATGTTAAGGTGACTTGGGAAGTCTAGGTGACAAAGTGACTTGGGAAGTCTACGTGTCAAGGTGATTTGGGAAGTCTAGGTGACAAGGTGACAAGGTGACTTGGGAAGTCCTACATGTCAGGGTCAAGGCTAAAGGTGAAGGAGGGAGCTATAATGTTTATTTCATGTTTTCCCTATCTTCTTATATGATGGTAGGAATGGACTCGGGTAGACCGATGATGCCTACCAGTACTTGTGTTTGTACTGACTCTACTCTTGCTATACCTTTTTGGTATAGTCTGGTTGTAGGGTTGGTGATGTTTCACATGTTCAGGATTGCGGTGATCTTGCAGCAGCTCCTACTTCCTTCTATGGTGGAAGTTGTGTCCATTTTATGTTATAAGCTCATCTTGTAGAAGATCTTATACCGGCTTAGACTAGGTTCTGGGGAGGTTGTTTCATATTGTAAATGTTTTCCGCAAATTCTTTAAGTCGTTTATTTTTCTAAACTATTTGTAAAAAGGATTTCTCATGTATTTAAATGACTTATTTAATGGTTTATTTTATTTTTTGCATTGCCTATTTGTAAGGGTGGTAAGGGTTCTCCTATCTAGGTGGATTAGAGTAGGTGCCCGCACGGCTCGGTAGTTGGATCGTGACATAAGCAAAGGTTTAGTAAAAATATCAGCTAATTGAAAATCAGTGCTCACAAAAGATAGTTCAATATCACCATTTAAAATATGACCTCTAATAAAGTGATGCTTAATATTAATGTGTTTAGCCCTAGAATGATGCACATGATTTTTTGTTAAACAAATAACACTAGAATTATCACACATAATAGGCACAGGTTTAAAAGATAATTCATAATCACTTAATTGGTGAATCATCCAAAGAATTTGAGTACAAAAAACACCAATAAAGATATATTCAGCTTCAGTGGTAGAGATAGAAACACAATATTGTTTCTTGCTATTCCAGGAAATAAGAGCCTTTCTCAAAAGTTGACAAATTCCACTTGTGCTTTTTCTGTCATTTTTGTCACCTGCAAAATGAGACATCGAATAACACTCTTAACAGCAGTTAAATGAGTTCTTTAGGAGCTGACTGAAACTTTGCGCATTTGCATACACTGAACATGATATCTAATCGACTGGCAGTGAGATAAAGCAAAGATCCAATCATGACTCGATATCTTGTTTCATCAACTGACTTACTATCTTCATCAGCATCAAGGTTGGAAGTGGGACTTATTAAAGTTTCCAGGAATTTGGCTTCACTCATTTCAAATTTTTAAAAAAGTTCCTTAGTATAATTACTTTGACTGATGAAAATACCTTCAGTCGACTGATGGATTTGTAACCCCAAAAAGAAGGTCAAACGACCCATCATGCTCATTTCAAATTCACTTTGCATTAAGTCAGAGAATTCCTTGCACAAATCAGCATTAGTACTTCCAAATATAATATCATCAACATAAATTTGAATAATAAGATTACCGACCCAGGCCATCATGAGTGACACCCACCCAACCTCCGGATGAGGGAACCATTAGAGTCCCACTCTTAGCGAAAAGGTCAAATATTTGATGATTCCATCATCTATGATTGAGTTGCGAAAACTTATGGATAGATATCCTACATCTAAACCGAATTCTTTCTGGTTAAAGAATCTCTTTCTAGTTGCTCTGGAACAATTAGGAGATTCTCTAGAAGAAATACGGGGTTCTGCTTCTGGTGGCAACATGCTTGGTCCCGCCGTGTTTTTGTTTTAAAAAGCCCTGGAAATGCTCTGTCTGGGCAATTTTGACTTCCCCATAGAATGGGGAGTCTTCTCTATGCCCACATAAACTTTCCAAGACCTGGCATAGAGCCATGTGATTGAATTCAAAGGGTTCAAGGTGTACCCTCAGTATGGAATCCAGGTCTTGTGGATCAATGAATAATTGGGGATCTTCCCGACCATAATAAATTTGTTGATAGAGAGACACAATTTTCTCATCCTAGCCTAACAGCTTAAAACCAGTGCAGAAAAGTAAACTAGCATTCAATCATAATAAAATCAACTCTATAGATAAAGCAAACTGCGAAAATCCCTCCCTACAATCAGAAAGTCATCGTATCAAACATCTATCAAATACTAGAGTATGGGAATGCCACCCCAAAATAAATGAAATAGTCTAAGCCCAAAAAAATGGGTCACAACTCAAACTAGATGGACACCAAGGCAGCTCGGTCGAATAGCTCACCCTTGATATCTCAGAAAGTCTGGCCTTACAAGTGAGGTCGTGCGTCAACCGCCGAAAGATTTTTTGTACTTACAAAAAAATAGGCAAGTGCAGTATCAGTACACAACCACCGTGTACTGGTAGGATCATCAGACAGTTCTAAATAAATAATGTATGAGCAGTACAGAAATCAAGTAAGAGTACAGAAACACATAGGCAAGTCAACATGCATTCCTAGACTACAAGTCTCTACCTAACTTGTCCCACATGTAAGCCACTTCACAGTTATGATCAACAACCCACAACAATAACAATTACGCCTCGTCACATATCCTGGACCTACCCTGGATCCCCTCTAGACAACACCTAAGTGTCAAACAACAATCCGGTCTACACCAAGATCAACTCGTAAAGCAATGTAACAACCCAACCTCTCAAGGACCAAAATACAAAAACGCAATTTAAGTTCACAACTTGTTCCACTCAAGGAACCATTAAATAAAGATGTAACAACACAATAAATTAAACCCATACCAGGTGTGGTACCCGAGCCAATCATTAATATTATCCCATACCAGGCGTGGTACCCAAGCCAATCGTTAGTATATTTCATACCAGACATGGTACCCGAGTCAACCGTTAGCATTATCCCGTACCAGGCGTGGTACCCGAGCCAACCAAATATCAAACAATCCACAGTCACAAAAATGAACAATCAACTTGTAAACCAACAAGCACAATACAATGTTCAATTTACCAGACTGCTAACAGAAGTATTAGACATTTCTCATCATTCCCTATGCAATGCATCTCATACAAATACTTTGACAAGAGTACTTAAACATATAAAGCATACAGGAAGCAACCATCACCTACCTCGAAATGATCCAAATCTCTACACAACTGGAGCTTTCCCATTTCCCGAAGTTCTTGCTGGTTCTTGGTCTAAAATAACACACAATAACCAAGAATCAATCTTTATGGCCTAAATTTCACCCGGATTACACAAAATCCTACCCCAGGACACCCATGATCATTCCACCCTTTTTCCCGGGCTTTCCTGTCATTAATTCACTTAGTTCTACCATTTTTATGGAACAATTAGGGAATTAAGGTCACATGATCATAAAACAGTAAAATTAGCAACACCCAAGAACTTCTACACATAGAATCTCCCTTTTTC
The DNA here is from genome assembly GCA_003996215.1 of Jaltomata sinuosa. NCBI lineage: Eukaryota > Viridiplantae > Streptophyta > Magnoliopsida > Solanales > Solanaceae > Jaltomata > Jaltomata sinuosa. Next base: position 83,313 of record QJPP01002301.1, read on the forward strand.
CCAGGATTCTATCCTCCCTAAGTCATTCCAAACCTTTCTCCAAGTCCACTTCTAGCAATTCTACCGCATAGAAAAAGTATTACGAAGTTTGGGGAGTAGAAACCTTACCTTAGGGAAGAAAAATGATGAAGAATGGAGGAAAAATGCCTTAAATTGCCCTAGCTCTTCTCCCAAACAAACTTGTGAAAACTGAATGTTTATGGGGAAGTTTCTGCATTAAATCCCATCACGCTCCGCTATAGTGGTCCGCTCTGCTATAACGGTACCGCCATAGCAGAGTCGTCCACTATGGTGGAGGCTGATCGATGTTAACTTCCACTGTAGCGGTAATTTCTCCGCTACAATAGAGGTCGCTATGGCAGAGTATCAACCGCTATAGCGGTTGACATGGGACAAAAAGTCATAAAATCTCCAAACCTTGTCCATTTTATAACACATTTATTTTCCCAACGTCCCGAAATAACCCCTTCACGTCAACCTCAATTTTGGGAGTTCTACTTACCCGAATTTGACTCCAAAAAGTACCCTGGATTCCTTTATGTGTTAGCTACGAGGAAAAATAGCTCACATCAAGACATAAAACCTAATACTTACCCTGATTGCTCTAGACCATATCTCACCCCAAAACTGGCCGAAACTAGCCTAGCCTAGAATTTCAAACTCTCAAACCCAAAGTTTTCTAACTCTAAAACTTAGCATGAAAAGATTACTCATAACGACAGACTCGGTCATTATAACAGATACCAATTTACTCATCATTCATCCCTGAACGATCAACCTGAAAATACGAAAAGATAAAGAACGAAAGAGTAGTACCTGTATCCTCAAACAAGTGAGGGTACTTGTCCCGCATGTCCCTCTCGGTTTCCCAAGTGGCTTCTTCAATCGGATGATGCTTCCATTGAACCTTTACTATACTGATCACCTTTGTCCTCAATTTCCAGATATCCCGATCAACAATCAGAACTGGCTCCTTTTCATAGCGAAGATCCTTATCAAGTAACACTTCATCCCACTTGATGATGTAGTCACCATCCCTATGGTATCGCTTAAGCATGGATACATGGAATACCGGATGGACACCCGATAAACTAGGCGACAGTGCTAACTTGTAAGACACTGGCCCCACAATTTTGAGAATCTCAAACGGACCGATGAACTGGGGGCTAAGCTTGCTCCTCTTACCGAAATGCATAACTCCCTTCATTGGTGAGACTTTCAGCAACACTTGTTCACCAACCTGAAATTCCATATCCCGGACCTTGCGATCCACATATTCCTTCTGCCTGCTTTGGGCAGCTAGCAACTTGGCCTGAATACCTCTTACCTTTTCTTGTGCTTCCCTTACCAAGTCTATGCCCAAAGGTTTCACATCACCTTCCTCAAACCACCCAATCAGTGACCTATAACTCCTTCCATACAGAGCCTCGAATGGTGCCATGTAAATACTAGAGTGGTAGCTATTGTTGTATGAAAACTCACACAATGGTAGAAACTGGTCCCAATGACCCCTGAAGTCAATCACACATGCTCTCAGCATGTACTCCAATACATGAATCATCCTCTCTGACTAACCATCAGTCTGAGGATGGAAGGCTGTACTAAAGGTGAGTTGAGTGCCCAACTCTTCGTGCAACTTACCCCAAAACTTAGAAGTAAACTGCGTACTCCTGTCTGAAATGATGGACAGTGACACTCCATGCAATCTCACAATCTCATTCACGTAGACCTTAGCCAATTACTGCGAATTGTAATCCACCCTGACCAGAATAAAGTGAGCTGACTTGTTCAGTCTATCAACAATGACCCAAATAGAGTCATACTTTCCCAAGGTCATGGGGAGACCCACCACGAAATCCATGGCTATTCTCTTCCACTTCCACTCTGGAATGGGCATCCTCTGAAGTAGTCCTGTAGGTCTCTGGTGCTCATACTTTACCTGCTGGCAATTCTGACACTTAGACACAAAATCATCTATGTCCCTTTTCATACCAGGCCACTAATAAAGTTGCCTCAAATTCTTGTACATCTTGGTTACACCTGGATGAATTGAGTACCGCGAACCATGAGCCTCTGCCAATACTTTCTGAATCATGTCATCAACTCAAGGAACACATATCCTTCCTCTAAAGTTTAACACACCGCCAGAGTATAATGCGGCATCCCCGGACTCTTCGGATATTGCCTTGCCCCAAAGCCTACTCAACTGTGAATCCTGAATCTGTTTGGCCTTTATCTCCTCTATGAATGTGGATTTGACCTCAACACTGGCCAAGATCCCACCTTACTCTAAAATACCCAAGTGCATGAACTTGGACTCCAATTCCTGAATTTCCCTTGCCAGTGGTCGTTTGGACACCCCCAAACAAGTCAAACTGCCCATGCTAGCTGTTTTCCAGCTCAATGCGTCTGCCACCTCATTAGCCTTACCCAGATGATACTGAATAGTCACATCATAATCCTTCAACAATTCCATCCACCTTCTCTGCCTCAGTTTCATATCCTTCTGAGTGAAGACATGCTGCAGACTGCGATGATCAGTGAACACTTCACACTTGACACCGTAGAGATAGTGTCTCCAAATTCTTGAGTGCAAAAACCACTGCTGCCAACTCTAAATCATGAGTAGGATAGTTTCTCTCATGCACCTTCAATTGCCTAGAAGCATAGGCTATCATATTCCTATCCTGCATCAACACAGCACCCAAACCAGAATGTGAAGCATCACAGTAAATAATAAAGTCTTTACCTTTAATCGGCAAGGATAAAGTAGGAGCCATAGTCAAAAGTGTCTTGAGTTTTTGGAAGCTCTCCTCACACTTGTCAGACCATACAAATGGTATATCTTTCTGTGTCATCCTTGTCAAGTGAGTAGCAATAGAGGCAAAATCCTTAACAAACCTCCGATAATAACCTGCAAGCCCAACAAAACTCCTTACCTCAGTCAAAGAGCTAGGCCGGACCCAACTCTTGACTGCCTCTATCTTCTGGGGATCTACCATCACCCTCTTTTCTGATACTACATGCCCTAAGAATGCTACTGAAGTCAACTAGAACTCATACTTGGTGAACTTTGCATAAAACTTTTGACGCCTCAAAATGTCCAACACTATACAGAGATGTTCAGCATGCTCCTCCCTAAACTTTGCATAAAACTTTTGACGCCTCAAAATGTCTAACACTATACAGAGATGTTCAGCATGCTCCTCCCTACTCTTGGAGTATATCAAAATATCATCAATGAAAATGATGACAAATGAATCCAAGCAAGATTTAAACACCCTATTCATTAAACTCATGAATGCTGCCGGTGCATTGGTCAAATCAAATTACATTACTAAGAACTCATAATGCCCATATCGAGTCCAAAAAGCAGTCTTAGGAATGTCTTCAGGCCTAATTTTTAACTGGTGATACCCTAACCTCAAGTCAATTTACAAAATACCGATGCACCCTGTAACTGGTCAAACAGATCATCAATACGGGGTAGAGGGTACTTATTTCGGATGGTAACCTTGTTCAATTGCCTATAATTTATGCACATTCGCATACTACCATCCTTCTTCTTTACAAACAATACCGGAGCACCCCAAGGTGAAGCACTGGGATGGATAAATCCCTTATCTAGGAGTTCCTGAAGCTGAGTTTAAGTTTCCTTAACTCTGCTGGAGCCATACGATATGGAGGAATGAAAATGGGATGAGTGCCCGGCTCTAAGTCAATACAAAAGTCAATATCTCTTTCCGGAGGCATACCAGGCAAATCCACTGGAAACACCTCTCAAAACTCTGAAACAACTGGAATTGACTCAATAGAGGAGGACTCCATACTATCATCCCGGAGATGAGCCAAAAAAGGCTAGACACCCTCTCCCCACTAGCTTCCTAGCTCGAACGAACGATATAATCCAGACTGTCTTAGACCTGTACACACTTTCCCACTCTAGCCTCTCCTTACCCAAAATCTCTAGAGCCACAGTCTTGGTGTTACAATTTAACATGGCATGATAAGGGGATAACCAGGTCATGCCCCAAATCACCTCAAAGTCAACTATATCCAGGATTACCAAGTCTACCCAAGTATGCAACCCCATAAAAATAATATAACAGTTACGATAAACATGAGTCACCACAACCAACTCTCCAACCGGGGTAGAAACATGGATAGGGGAATCAAGGATATCACATACCAAGTCCAGACCCAACGCAAAATTCACAGACACATAAGAATATGTAGAACCTAGGTCAAATAACACCGAAGCTATTTTATCACAGACGAGAATGGTACCTATGATTTCTGCAAAATTCAATCCGGGCAAACTCCCTGGCCGGATGCCCGCGCCGTTGTTCCCTCTGTCTCCTCGGCCTCCCTGAAAGTTACCTCACCCAACCTATGGATGACCTCTAGCAAACCACCTCTACCCACCGAGACCACAGCCTTGGGCTGCTGCTGAACCTCATTACCGGTCTTCCTGTGAGGGCACTCCCTCTTAAAGTGGCCCATATCACCACAATGGAAGCAACCACGATCAAGTGCAGGCCTGCTATCAGAGTAATAAGAAGCTCCCTGGCCTCTAGGAGCTGAAAACTGCTGATTAGCTCCCGGACGACCACCTGTAGCAGCTGGCAGAGCTGACTGAATAGGACGGGCTGAGTATACCTGCTAATTCTGACCCCTGGAGTACGAACCACCATAATATTTCTCATTCCGGGGCTTCTTGGCTAACACCTTAGCCTGCCCCGCCTGCCTAACTCTCTCAAGTTTCTTCACATAATCCACCACATCATTAAAGACTTTCCCTGAATAAGTCATGTGCACAGACAGTACCTGAAGCTCAGTATTCAAACCCTTGATAAACAACCAAACCCGTTCCTCCTTGGAACCTGGCAACTGCATAGAAAAATGAGACAAGGCATGAAACTTTACCTCATAAGCAGAGACTGACATGCTACCCTGCTCCAAATTCAAGAACTCATCCTTTTTCTGGTCCCTCAAGGTACGGGGTATGTACTTCTCTAAGAAAAGAGAATGGAACTTCTCCCAAGTCAGTGGAGGTAAAACGGACGACCGACACTCCACATGAGATATCCACCACTGCTGGGCATCACCCTGCTGCTGAAACGTGATGAACTCCACCCCATAGTGTTGCACAATGCCCAGCTTATGCAGTCTCTCATAACAATCCAGTATGAACTCATAAGCATCTTCCCTGTCAGTATCCTGAAACATAGGAGGTTTCAGTTTGAGAAACTTGGTCAGCATCTCATGTTCATTCCCTATCATCACTGGGCCTAGCATTGGCCTGAAGAAGTCACCTGTGCCTGAAGCTGCATCCATCCTAGGAGCCGTAGGATCTGCTGGCTGAGTGCCCAGAGCCTGATTTGCAAGTGCCGCGGGTATGGCTCCAGCACCAACCAAACCACTCAAGATATTCCAAGCCTGCTGAAATGCTTCTGGTTTCATAGAAGGAAGGTCTGTACCTCCAGCCGGTGCTGCATCGTCCTCAGTCTGAGCCCCATCATCCTCCACAACAACTTCCACATCTTCAACAACCTATTCCTGAGGTGGGAGAGGGGTTGCTTCTCACGCTCCTGCAGCAACCTGAGCTCCACCCCTAGCGAGCGTGGCTCTACCACATCCTATGCCCCTTCCCCTGCCTCTACCAGAGACAGTTGGGCCCGCTGCTGGGACCGTCGATCTAGCTCCGTTGTTCCTTGTGTTAACCATCTGCGGACAGAAGAGTGAAAGAGTCAGATACCAATTTGTATCACCAGATACCAATTGGAATCAAGTTATAGCACGATGGAAGAAAGAAGAGATAGTTTCCTACAGTCCTATAGCCTCTCGAAGAAAAGTACGGACATCTCCGCACCATTTCGCAAGACTCTACTGGACCTGTTTTGGTACGATGAGATCAACGAACCTAGGGCTCTGATACCATCTCTGTCACGACCCAGGCCATCGTGAGTGGCACTCACCCAACCCCCGGATGAGCGAACCATTAGATTCCCACTCTTAGCCTAGCCTAATAGCTTAAAACCAGTGCAGAAAAGTAAACTAGCATTCAATCATAGTAAAATCAACTCTATAGATAAAGCAAACTGCCGAAATTCCTCCCAAGAATCTAAAAGTTATCGTACCAAACATCTATCAAATACTAGAGTATGGGGATGAAACCCCAAAACAAATGAAATAGTCTAAGCCCGAACAAATGGGCCACAACTCAAACTAGATGGACACCAAGACAGCTCGGTTGAATAGCTCACCCTTGATATCTCGAAAAGTCTGGCCGATAAGTGAGGTCGTGCATCAACCACCGAAAGATTTTCTATACTCACAAAAAGATAAGCAAGTGCAGTATCAGTACACAACCACCATGTACTGGTAGGATCATCAGCCAGTTCCAAATAAATAATGTATGAGCAGTATAGAAATCAAGTAAGAGTACAGAAACACATAGGCAAGTCAACATGCATTCCTAGACTACAAGTCTCTACCTAACTTGTCCCACATGTAAACCACTTCACAGTTATGATCAACAACCCACAATAATAACAATTATGCCTTGTCACATATCTCGGACCCACCCTGGATCCCCTCTAGACAATGCCTAAGTGTCAAACAACAACCCGGTCTACACCAAGACCAACTCGTAAAGCAATGTAACAACCCGACCTCTCAAGGACCAAAATACACAATCGCAATTCAAGTTCACAACCCAGTCCACTCAAGGAACCATTAAATAAAAATGCAATAACATAATAAAGTAAACTCGTACCAGGCGTGGTACCCGAGCCAACCGTTAGTATTATCCTATACCAAGCATGGTACCCAAGCCAACCGTTAGTATATTTCGTACCAGGCGTGGTACCCGAGCCAACCGTTAGCATTATCCCATATCAGGCGTGGTACATGAGCCAACCAAATGTCAAATAATCTACAGTCACAAAAATAAATAATCAACTTATAAACCAATAAGCACAATACAACGTTCAATTTACCAGACTGCTAACAGAACTATTAGACATTTCTAATCATTCCCTAAATAATGCATCTCATACAAATACTTAGACAAGAGTACTTAAACATACAAAGCATACAGGAAGCAATCATCACCTACCTCAAAATGATCCAAAGCTCTACACAACCGGAGCTTTCCCATTTCCCAAAGTTCTTGCTGGTTCTTGGTCTAAAATAACACACAATAACTAAGAATCAATCTTTATGGCCTAAATTTCACCCGAATTACGCAAAATCCTAACCTTCCCAGGCCACCCATGATCATTCCACCCTTTTTCCCAGGCTTTCCCACCATTAATTCACCTAGTTCTACCATTTTTATAGAACAGTTAGGGAATTAAGGTCACATGATCATAAAAAAGTAAAATTAGCAACACCCAAGAACTTCTACACCTAGAATCTCCCTTTTTCCCCGGATTCTACCCTCCCTAAGTTATTCCAAACCTTTCTCCAAGTCCACTCCTAGTAATTCTACTGCATAGGAAATGTATTATGGAGTTCGAGGAGTAGAAACCTTACCTTAGGGAAGAAAAACGATGAAGAATGGAAGAAAAATGCTTGAAATCACCCTAGCCCTTCTCCCAAATGAACTTGTGAAAACTGAATGTTTTTGGGGAAGTTTCTGCATTAAATCCCATCACGCTCTGCTATAGCGGTCCGCTCCGCTATAGCGGTACCGCCATAGCAGAGTCATCCGCTATGGGGGAGGCTGACCGATATTGACTTCTGCTGTAGCGGTAATTTCTCCGCCACAGCGGAGGTCGCTATGGCGGAGTGTCAATTGCTATAGAGGTTGACACGGGATAGAAAGTCGTAAAATCTCTAAAACTAGTCCATTTTACAACACACTTATTTTCTCGACGTCCCAAAATAACCTCTTCACGTCAACCTCAATTTCGAGAGTTCTACTTACCCAAATTCGACTCCGAAAAGTCCTACGGACTCCTTTATGTGTTAGCTACGAGGAAAACTAGCTCACATAAAGACATCAAACCCAATATTTACTCGGATTGCCCTAGACCATACCTCACCTCAAAACCGGTTGAGACTAGCCTAGCTCAGAATTTCAAACTCCCAAACCTGGAGTTTTCTAACTAAAACTTGACACGAAAAGTTTACCCATAACGACAGACCCGGTCATTATACAGAGGAAGTTCTTTTGATAAAATGATACTGTCAATTCTTTTTCTAGAAAAATCATGATCCATTAAAAAATTGCTCAGATGATCATACCAAGTCGTGGGAGTTTGTTTAAGTCCGTACAAATCTTTTGATAGTTTAAAGACATGATAAGGAAATTTTGAATGCTCAAAGTCTGGAGGTTGTTTGAAAAAAACTTGTTTTTCAATGAAGCTATTTAGAAAGACGCTTTTGATATTCATTTGAAATAACTTAAAACCTTTATGAGATGCATATGCAAGCAGAATATGAATAGATTCTAACCTTGCAACAGGAGCAAAAGTTTTATCGTAGTTCACTCCCTCTTGTTGAGAGTATCCTTGAGCTACTAGTTGAGCCTTGTTGCGAACAACTTCTCCTGCTTCATTGAGTTTATTTCTGAAGACCCACTTGGTTCCAATGATTTAAGTCTTTTCAGGTTTAAGAACAAGTGTCCATACTTTACTTTTCTCAAATTGGTCTAATTCTTCTTGCAAAGATTTTACCCAATGACTATCGTTTAAGGCTTCATCAATTTTCTTTGGCTTGAATTGAGAAATGAGTGCCACATTGACTTTATTTTTGCTTGAAGCTCTAGTTTTCATTCCTTTCTTTGGGTCACCAATGATAAACTTCTTTGAGTAGTTAGGTTCACTTCTCCATTTATTTAGAACTGTTTCAATAGCAAATTGATCTTTTTGTTCTTCAGCTGGCTTGGCTGGACAGTTGACTTTCTTGGATGAAGACACACTAGTTTCAAGGACGCGTTCTTCTTCATCATCTGTGCTATGAATTTTCTCAATAATACGATTAGTATCATCAAAAATAATATGAATGAATTCCTCAATGCATGAAGTACGTTTATTAAAAACTCTATAAGATTTGTTAGTGCTTGAATAGCCAAAAAATATACTTTCATCGCTTCGAGGATCAAACTTACCAATATTGTTCTTACTATTATTGTGCACAAAGCACTTGCACCTAAACGGGTGAAAGTATTTAATCTTAGGCTTCTTACCATTGTATAACTCATATGGAGTTTTATTTAGTATTGGTCTGATTAGGAACCTGTTAAGAATGTGGCATGCAGTACTTACTGCTTCTGCCCAAAAATGATGCGGAAGGGAATGCTCACATATCATGGTACATGCTATATCTTAAAGAGTTCTGTTTTTTTGTTCAAACAATACTATTTTGTTGAGGAGATCTTGGTGATGAAAAGTTGTGAGTGTATCCTCATTCATTGTAGAAGATTTCAAAGGATTTATTTTTAAACTCTCCTCCATGATCACTTTTTATGAAGGTGATGAAATAGCCTTTATCCATTTGCACTCGTTCACAAAAATACTCAAAAAATTTCAAGATATCATCTTTGTTAGCTAAAAATATAACCCATGTGAAATGAAAAAAGACATCTACAATAACAAAAGCGTACTTTTTTCCTCCAATGCTTGCAGTTCTAGTGGAACCAAAAAGGTCCATATGAAGTAGCTGCAATAGTTTAGAGGTAGACACAATATCTTTTACAAAAAAGAAATTTCTATTTTTCTTACCAAGTTGACAGGTATCACAGATGTGGTCCTTCTTGTAGTCTAGTTTAGGCAGCTCAAGAACAAGTTCATGTTTGGCAAGTTTCTCTATGAGACACATGTTAGCATGATCAAGTTTTTTATGCCCTATCCAAGGATCTTCTGAGATGGATGCTAAATAGATATGTTCATTTGACCTTTTGACAGAGTCAAGAATATAAAAGTTTCTATCCCTGTTCCTTGAGAGTAACACTTTTCTAGAAATGTCTTCTATTATGAAACCTGTCTTTCTGAATCTTACCTCAAGATCCACATCACATAGCTGACTGATACTCAACAGGTTGTACTTCAGGTTCTTCACCAAGTAAATATTAGTAATTTCATAGGATTCATTAAAAAAATAGTACCAGTACTTATTACTTTTCCTTTGGAATTGTCTCCAAATCAAATATTTCCTCCATCGAAGTCTGCAACAAATTTAAACAGGTTTTTGTTGCTCTTCATATGATTTGAACATGCACTATTAAGATACCACTTTCCTTTTGATTTTGAGTGGTATTCTTGCTTCATATGATTTGAACATGCACTAGTAAGATACCATTTTCCTTTTGATTTTGAGTGGTGTTCTTGCAAAACAGATTCATTAATTTCTTTTAGGTACCCAAATTTTCTTGGGTCCTTTAGGGTTAGCTGTTGGTTTGGGTCGATCAGACTTAGGTCTCCAAACTCATTCAGAGGAGGTGATAAATCGAAACCTGCAATTATGATGCTTATGACTAGATTTACCATAGTAATGACAAGCATGAGAAGAGTGTTCTTCAATGATAACCATTCGAGTCGACTTACCACTACTGAATCTATTTCTGTGTAATCTAGCATCAGTTGACTGCTTGAATCCATTGTTATAGTTCTTGTTGGTAATATATTTGTCATTGTCAGTTCTTTTATCAGTTGACTTATTAGATGGAGTTAACTGATTTGACCTGACAACACCATGACTGGGAGATTTTTGAAAACTATTTATTTGAATTTTTAGTTCATTCATTTCTTCTTGAAGAAAATCTTTTTCAATTTCACAAACTTCTAATTTAACTTTTCAGTCTTTATTTTCTCTTTTAGAGCTTTAAAGTCATTAAAAACTCCATTCAAGTCAACTATGGCACGATCTAGCAATTTTTGTAATTTTACACAATTTGAACATAAATTAGATATTATCTCACTTGTTTCTCCAATTTCCATGAAACATATGTCTTCGACGTCATCATTTTCCTGCTCAGATGTTTCTTCATCACCCCAGCTGTTGAAATCTCGGTTATTCTTATTTCTTGGGTTTTCCTTGGGGTATCTTCTCTTTGCTTCTGGGCAATTGCTTGCAATGTGTCCATACTTTTCACAATTATAGAACTTATCATCGTTTTTGTTAAATTCAATAACTTATTTTCCTTTGGAAAAGTCTTGCTTACCTCTTCTTTGATTTCTTGATCTTCTGAATGAATCCATGACTGATCTGGTAATTAAAGCAATTTCATCTTCTCCAATTTCTTCTTTTTCATCTTCCTTGATATCCTCTATTGCTTTGAATGTCACAGTCTTCTTGTCCTCGTTTGCTTAGATGATTCTACTCAAATGCAATGAGATCTCCTCTTAATTCATCATAAGTGAGATTGTTGAGATTCATGCTTTCAATAGCGACAATCTTGGCATGCCATTGAGAAAAGAAGACTTCTTAGAATTCTAGTGATCTGATCACTGACAAGATGGATTTTTTCAGATGCTTTGAGTTCTCCAATGATTTTGCTAAACCTAGCAAACATGTTTTCAATTGATTCTCCCTCCTTTATTTGAAAAGGCTCATATTCATATACTAGCAAGCTGATGATAGTTTGCTTGACTTTGTCAGTTCCTTCATAAGTTACTTCCAGTTTATCTCACATTTCTTTGCCAGTTTCATAACAAGATATCTTTTCATACTCCTCTCCACTAATAGCATTATAGAGCACATGCTTTGCTTTGGAATTTGTCTAGATGATCTCCATCTATTCATCAGTGTATTTCTCAAGAGATGAAATTACTTCAGTTGATGTTGTAGCATTTTTCACATTTTTGTCATCCTTCTTTGGCTTGGTAATAGGAATATCACCAAGTTTAATAACTCTTCAAATTTTCACATTATAGGACTTGATAAATGTCTTCATTCTGATTTTTCAATGATAAAAGTGCTTACCATTGAAATATAGTGGTCTAGTCTGAGAGATTTCTTCTTGGAAGAGGGCTCTAACAGCAAATTATTGTGCCATGATCTTTTCTCACTTGTGGTTAAGCAGCTTTATGTGAGACCTTGCTCTGATACCAATTGAAAGTGCAAGAGGAAGGGTGATTGTTGTTATTCGTTTTTTAAGTCAACTGTCTGAAGGGGTCAGTCGACTGCTATGCACAAATAAGCAGTTAAGTAAAAGGGCAGAATTATAAGTGTTATAAAAGTAGTTGACACCAGATATTTTTATACTGGTTGGGATCCAGAATGGATCTTACTCCAGTTTCCTTGAGTTGCAAGGGTGTTCTCTACTAGTTCTTTGATGGTTTTATTTTGGGTACAAGCTTTGAGAGTATAGCTCCTATGTCTACACTCATTTTTTTTTTCTTTTCTTTTTCTTTTTTGATACAATACCTCACCAACTATATTTTTTCTCTTCTCTCTTTTTCACTACACAGCAAAACACAAGGTAATACAATACTTAATAAAAATAGAGTAAAGAATTTGAGATGGTAGAGACTGTTTGTATATTCTTCTTCATTCTTCAAAGTCTCTTTATATAGGAACTAATGTAGGCGTTGAAGGGTGTTGATAAAGAAGGCAACCCAAGAGATTTGATCCTTGAAAAAGGATGCGAAATATCCTGCTTTAAAGAATAAGGTTGAGTCAATAAGTGACTCGCTGAGGTGACACCTTAATTGATTCATCTTATTATGACTTGCCTTGAGTTCACGATCTTCTTCCTCTTATAATGCCATGATTTTATCAAGTAAAATCTATCCATTTAAATGCATAAATCTTGATATACTTTCTTTCCATAATTTTTGAGAATCTTCATATTTGTTTTCCTTATTTTTCCTTCCTTCTTGAGAATAAATCTCTCTTTATTGCTTCTTGCTTGGTACTTGATTTTTCTTCCTTCTTGGGTAATGCTTTCTTTTTCTACTTAGTACTTGTTGTTTCTATGACAAGTAGAATATCAATCAATATCTTTTGATGAGTTCCTACAAATATGAAATTGTTATTCATTAAAATCAGAACACTATCATTACTTTCGCTTTAAATTAGAATAGGGGTAAAGAAATACCCGTTAAATTAAAGTGCATAATTGAGTCCTCTAAACAAGTTTGAGGTGTAACTTATATATTTTATTTTCTTCTTTTTCTAAATCTTTTAAGGAGATTGAAATACACATAACCTGCTATTTAAGCGTTTAAGGGGTAATTATTCTACTCCAAAATAATTTAGGACAAAACTATAATATTACTCTCTCCGTTTCTTCTTAATTGTCATGTATTCTAAATATAATTATTTTAAAATACTTACCAATTTAAAAAATCAAGAGAATTTTTTTTTTCAACTTTGCTCTTAAGATTAATTATTCTAGAGTTAAGAGGCACATAAATAAATAAAGATTAAAAATTATAATTAAATCTTTTTTTTAATTAAATGAGCTTGCAATTAAATCAACTTTGCCAATTTGTTTTTTTATTTTTCAACTTTGTCCTTGACATTTTACTATTTTTTTCAGGCTTACAATTACATGTTTTTTTTTGTTTTTGACAGGTAATGCATAGGTTTGTGTCAGCCGTTGAGCACTCATCTACTCCTTCAATGCAAATGTCATTTTTTATTAACTTTGACGCTGACGATATCTTAAGACAAGCTACTGAGTCGACTCATCGATACCAACAAGGTACGTACAATCTCAAGAAAAAATAATACTCTCCATATTATATTACTTAGCACATATTGACCTGATATACCCCTTAAAAAAATTAGATGTATTGATACTTTGAATTTGATTACTATTACTTTATTTAATTATTTAATACTAAGGATAGTATAAAAAAAACTCTCTTGATTTACTAAAATGGACAAGTAAAACAGAACATCTATTTTTGATATATGAGCCAAGTAAAATGAAACGAATGAAGTACTCTCTTATCTTCGCGTAATTTCCCACCACCACACCCAACGTGCGGTATGGTATCTTCTTTGAAGTCTGGTTAATCTGATTCATTTTAAATGTTTTTTGAAATTTTGACACATTTAACTAGAGAATTATTAACAGTACTGATTGTCTGACTGTAAATAATATTTCTACTTGAAAAATTATGTGCAAACTCAAATAGTCTTTTTTAACTTTAACTTCATATACTTTTATAAATTTTACCAAATATTGTCCAAATGCCTATTTAATAATTTCTATCATAAGGATTATGTGACTAAATTAGCCTTTATCTTTCCTAATAATATTGTTGAGAGGCTTTAGAAAATTGGACAAATCATTGAGCAAGAGTATATTTACAAATAAAATAGTTAATTTCTTTTTAGACTCTTAAAATAACACTTATTTTGAACTAATTTTTTTTTTGGCTAAAAAGACATTTAAAATGGACCGAAAATTAGTATATTGTAAAAATTGGTTCCTCTGAGATATTTATCAAAGCAATAAACAAAATAACAAATCATTTACTCTTTTTTCGTCTGTTCAAAATGAATAACATATTTTTCTATGTGAAAATTATTTAATCTTAGCATTTTCATTTTACCGTAATAACATGATTTGGTAGAATTGATTCGATATTAAAGTTCGTTTTCATGAAGAAAGAGAAAATAGAAAGACATGTAAAAGTAATACCATAATTCGTTTAAGAGAATAATTTTAGTACTTCACATATATTTAACTTATACGTTAAAAATTTCTTGTAACTATTATCATTCTATGCTTAGTTAAACATCTTTATCTAAAATGAAATGAAAGGAGTAAATTATTTAGTTCTTCCTTTGTCTTCTTTTGGTTTGGTGGGAGGTAAAATAAAATAGATGATATTTTGCCTATTGATTACTTATCTCTTATATATTATAAGAAAATTAACAGGATCGTCTTTTTAATTTTTTTTGGCAATGTGATTGTTCTCAGGTGAGCCATTATCAGTTTTGGATGGAGTTCCAATTGCAATAAAAGATGAAATTGATTGTATGCCCTATCCCACAACAGGTGAGTACTTTTAGCTAAATGTCAAATGAGTAAGTCGAGTTAAATTTAAATGAATCAAGTATAGATCAAGTTAATAAATAAATCATAACTCAATTCATTGAAAGTTTGTCTGGGTCAATATAAATTGACTTAAAATTGTAAACTAATATGTCATAACTCAACCAAATCAATATGACCTAAATTCTTCACTATATACATTTGTTAGCATCTATCTATTTCTTCGCATGGGATCTTGCAAATTGCAAGCCCTGCATGTCGTGCATATTCTATTTCTGAACACAAATAACTCACAATCTTTTCCCTTCAGTGTGATACATTAGCATATGCATGTTAACATTTTCGTAACATATCATATCATACAAACGACTCTTTAGTAAGAGAAAGTTCTGCCTCTCTCTAAAACAATCTCACGTGCTCGCAATCCTGATGCACCACCAAGCCTTGTTGAGATCATGGTGAGTGCTAATTATTCTCTGAAGGGGAGAGAGACTCCTCTTCATCTTACTCATCCGAATTGGAGGCACCCGCTAAGGAGCTCGTAGTGTCGTTTTAATGCTCTAGTGAAGACAAATCAACGACCTCCAGAACCCCAACTGCCTTGAGCTCTTTCTCGAGGTTGAAGTCCTCCTTCTGAGTATCCTCCAAGGCTTTCCTCTGGGCGCTCACTTGATCTGAGGTATTGCGAAGCTCGTCCTTAAAAACATTGGACTTGGCCTTCGCCACAACCCGAGAATTCTCCCTTTGAAGATCCACTTGCTGAGACCAGGAAGCATCAAGTAGGATATGAAGGTCTGTTTCTCGGGTAGCAGAAGCTTTAAGCTTGGCTTTCAGGCTCTCCTATTTTTCTTCCAAAATCTGGGCCTCCTAATTGATCCGGTTCACCTCTTCCTCAAGGGTGGCCTGCTGGTTAAAATGCCCTCTTATGCGCTATCCGATCTCGATGAAGCTAATGGGTTCTCCTGTCGCGTGACCTTTATTTTCAGGGCCTGCATTTTAGGGGAAAGTTTGCACTCGTTGGCCAACAAAGAGGAAAGAATAGCCCTGACCTCGAGGGCCAACTGCTTTTGAAGGGCCGTTATTTCATATGCTTAGTTGGACTTTTTGCTAACATCAAGCTTGCCCCTCGTAGCCTCAGCCAACTCCAACTCCAAGGATCTCAGCTTCGACCTCAACGTACTCAATTCTCGAGCTTTGCTTGCCTTTTTGGCCCGATATCTCTCAATAATCACAGAGTCAATCGTATATGCCTGAAAAGGGAGAAAACTCAAAAGTTGTCAGAAAGGGAGGAAAAGCATAAATGAAATATCACCTTGGCAGAAGCATGTAGTGACTTGTTCCTGAGACTCTCAAGCGACACCGAGTTCATTTGAGCTCGGACCTAATGAGCCTGGATAGATAGTTAGTTAGGCGGGTCAATCGTGCAAAGAAGCTCTTTTCCACTGGGACTTGCAGGGTGACTGTTCTCATCCCCCGAACAGACGAAGGACCAGGTTGATCAGAAGGATAAACAACAATCCTAGCGGTGGCACGATGTGTGATCAGTAAGGATGCCTGCTCGGAACCTGGAATCACCAATGACACACCTTCAGTTTTTGAGGCATCTTCCGATGGATGATCAATGACCATTCCCCCATCTCATTGGAACATTGATCTGATACCAAGAAATCAATGAAAATTGTTGGAATTTCCTTCTCATTGTCATCGACCTTGATAATAGGGGTCTCTTCTTCATCGATGAGAAGAGATCAGATCTCGCAGAGTGCTATTTGGGAGCCCCTACCGCTCGACCTGCCTTGATTTTTCTTCCTAGACCGACATGTGTTTTCTTGGTCTTTTGCTTCTTTGAAGGGGCACTAGATTTAGGAAAATCCATAAAAGTTCCAGACTGTTTCTTGGAGTCGACTAGGAGGATGGTAAGCCCAACAAATAATTCTAGGAGTGAGAGGTTTGTCACATCATGTAGGGCCTTGTTGACAGAAAGCCATGTACAACAACAAGCCAAGGTCAGAATTCTCACCTAGGGGTAGCAAAGACCTTAGATCGGGAGGATATTACCATGGATTTTGCTTTTCACCTGATAGCCTTGATTACAAACTTCCAAGTTCAACCAGGCTCTGGCGGGAGATTTAATATGACTTGTACCCAGTTGATCAAGTGGGGTACAATTGTCGGTGTCTAAGGATTGGCTGCCAAAAAATAGTAAGCCAAAGTTATCAAAACAAAGAACAAGGAAGAAATTATCTAAAGAGAAACCGACACTTATGGGACCTATTCTAAGCCTCCGAGAATGGCATATGCATTGTCAAAATGGGACTGGAAGTGGACACTGGAATGAATTGATCTACACATCCTTGGTCTAGGTCATCATTGGTGTTAGCAAGAATGTTCTTATTCCCCTGACTGGACAAAGAACAAATGCCACCTCTAAAAACCTTCGGTCTATAAAGGTAGGTAAGGTGCTAGATAGTAAAGAGTAATCCAACAGTGCTGCAAAAATTATGGAGGCAGGAAACTACCCTCCAGATAACTGGTCCCACTTGCGCCAAGAATACCTCATATTGAAAGCAACAATCGAGAATAACTGTGTCGGTGGGAGGTTTCAACCTAAGAGTGAATGAGTGTGTATATACAAATAAGGAGTCAGGTCACCGACTCAAAATTCACTTGTGTGAAGCTGAGGCCTTGGCTCGAATTCCTTTATCCTTCTCATGGAGTCATCCAATACTATCAACAAGGATTCGGGCTGATAAGAGATAGATATCCCTCTACTAGCTTATTCCATTCGCTGACTCCACTTTGCCGACACAATCCTTAGTAAACTTCAATTTTTTAGGGATTATGTCCTTCATAATGGAAGGGTTTAGGTCAGACTGCTTACCTTTTATTACTCAGAGCAGAAGAGCTACCTTATCCAGAAACCCCCTTTATGACGGCAGTAGTAGGAGAAGCAGTGGAAGAATCATAAATGTTAGCTATTAGAATCAGAACATCGTCAACAACAGGAGAAAGGCCAGATCTTTTCATTGGAAGAAGCAAAAATCGATGATAAAAATAAAAAGGGGGACCATAGAAATAGAGATCAAGAGAGTGTTGAAGAAGAAACACTTTAAAGAGGAAACTTTGTGGAGAAGCAAAAGATTGACCAATAGCATAGTGACGATGAAGAAATAAGGAAGGATTATAAAGACAAGTGAAGCGGGTAAGTTTGCTTTGAGATCCAGGACCTAGAGTAGTCCACTTAGCGATCAAAATATGGTCAAAAGACTTCACGCAAAAGGACGCGTATGATCAGAACAATATATTCGAGGGGATGCAGTTTCCCTCACACCTAACAAAAGGTTTTGAAACATTTTCTTTTTCGTTACGAAAGCATAAATTCTTCCACTTCCCAAGTGCATTTTATCGGGAACTCGTAAAGTGGGGATTATCTGCATGAGGTAAAAGTCAGGTTATACTACATGGACAGTGGAGGTTCGAAATGTGGAAACATGGGTGAGGACAAAACTAAGTCCAAGGAATGACCCCACTTCCTAACCAGCCAAAGGTCCCAGGGGATCCAGGCCAATACTTTCCTAGTACATCAAATCTCATCCTGCATTTAAGAATCCTGAACCCCTGATAGGGTTCATTCCTCTTAATCTGAGTATATTTCCTTTCTCGGGGTATGCAAGTAGTGATTACAAGACTAACACCAATCAACCTCGATCCCTATTTTGACTTTTAGGCACGTGATACTACTCGAGTACTATTTGGAATAGCCTTCTTCTAGGAAATAGAGTAGGCTTTTGATGTTAGTATCCTTAAGTTTTTTTCCGTAAGTAAAAGCTTGCATGGGAGAAGAATAACATCTGATTTTTTCACTGGTAATACAATATCTCTCAAATGAAGGCTGATAATACAAATATCTTATTTTTTGTTCTAGTTCTTGCATTGAGATTTCTCATACTTTGCTTAGTTAACAACATTCATTTCATTTATTTTTATTTATTGGATTTAGCCAAAAAAGAAAAAAGGTTTGGCCGAACCTGATTCACTTTCAATTAACCCCTATTTCACAATTTTAACTTTGTTTCCACCCTTATGATTTTTTCGGCAAACAAGATCCATTACAGGATACTTGGTTAAGTGTGGTGATTCCTTAATCTCATGAAACTCCAAGAAGCAAAACATCATTTTCATAAGCTTACGGCTTACCAGAAGCTGAGTACAGGAGTTTGGCCTCCATTATTGTTAAATTGGTCTTCTTAGTTGGGTTTTTTATGGAACTTGGTGTAGAATTTAAATGACCTATTCCCATTCATTGTGACAATCAATCATATATTCAAATAGCAACTAATCATGTGTAGGATCCATGAGCTCACTAAATATATTGATTTTACTGTCATTTCATTAGATAAAAACTATAATTTTGGTTCGTTGACACAGTGCTGGCTCTACATGTATGAAAAAAAAGGCAACTGCCTTAGGCCTCCAAATTTGAGGGCCTCATTTTATTTTTAGAAATAATAGGTTATAGGTGTTTCTTTTAAACAAATATTAAGTATTATATGTAGAAAATATAAAAAAATTCATATAAGAGGAAAGAATTATTAGAAGACGTTTGACACATCTAGAATACAATGTTTCAAGTAAGATTAAATGGATTGACTATAATAAACTTCATTAGAAAAATTTAAAGTTAAAGGTCTCCATTTGATTTTGGCTTTAGGCCACTAATGTGCTTGAGCCACCCCTGCATTGATACACAATTTGTATGTCCTCTTTATAAGATGCTAACTTACTTACCAACGTCTTTCCTGTGTTCAACATCAGTACTTGATATCCAAGCTAGAGATGAAGAACATCTTTATCACTTCTAGCTTGAGATATGGTAAGGAACTTGTGTATGTACCTGTTGTGTAATTAAGTTAAATTAACTCTTCTCTTAATAAAATAATTAGTTAGGATGTTAGTTGATTATTACAGTTGAGGTTTTCAGGTTAAATTGATTTTGTCGTAGCAGTACATTGACTTATATAGTGTTTGATGGACATATTATAGCTAAAGGATAAATACAAACTAAATACAGATAATTACAAACTAGGTTCAATATTATCCTAACACACACACACCCCCAATTTGAATGGGAGTTCCAAACATGAAGATTGGAGAGAAGCAACTTGAACCGTGATATGGGGAGAGCTTTAGTGAAAATGTCAGCCAATTGTTGAGATGTATGAAAATGAGAAATGTTTCGAGAAGAGTTCAGAAAAGATTGACATCGACCTCTACCATTATAGCCTTTGTTATTACGTCCACGACCTCGGCCATTATTTGACCCTCGAGATTGAGAAGGAGAAGAGGACATGCTGGAGGAAGAATTAACATTAGAAGAGGCTAACAAGGCTGTTTGAGAAGTGGAATCGTCAGATGTTGCGACATTTATATGGGCTTCTTTGGTTAACAAGAGTGGTCTTAAGGCGATGAATGAAGGGAGTGACCCAGTGGCATTTAGTCCAGAAATAAAAGTACGGTAGGAAGTAGGTAACCCTTGCAACGCCTGTGTAACAAGATCATCCTCTGTGACAGGCTGTCATGACCCAACTCACCGTGAGTGACACCCACCCAAACCCCTGAGCGAGCGAACCATTATCGACCCAGAACTTAACCATTCTAACAGCTCAAAACCAGTGTGCAATTAAATAAACTAGCAACCTTAATAGCTCAAACACTAATATCATAAAATCTGTGGAAGAATCCTCCCTAGAACCTGAAAGTCACCGTACCAAAGCATACTACTAATCGTCTAGAATACGGGGATCCAACCCCAAAAACAAGAGAGAGTTAAGCCCGAAATAACTAGGCTACAACTTAAAATAAGACAACAAGGTGGCTCGACCGAAGTAGCTCACCCTTGATATCTGGAACCGCTGAGACTACAAGGGAGGTCGCGTGTCAGCCGCCGGAAGATTGCATGTACTCACAAAAAGAAAAGCAAGTGCAGAATCAGTACACACACACCGTGTACTGGTAGGATCATTGTCCAGCACCAATAAGCAGAATATGATCAATAAACTAAAACATAGTAAGGTACAGAAAACATGTAGCAAGTCAACAATATAACCAGACCATAAGTCCCTCCCTTAACTTATCAACCACATGTAACCCATTGACAACCTTAAATCACACATAATAACCACAAAATATATAACCTTTACACATAGACCGAACCCACCCTGAAATCCCCCTAACATCACCCAAGTGTTAGACATGTAATTATGGTCTACACTAAGACCAACCTCACATTTAGATAAAATCACCCGGCCTCTCATGGACCATATGCAGGATTCACAATTTAAGAACACAACCCAGTCCACTCATGGAATCATCGTAAGAACACCATAATGCACATAAAACAACCCGTACCAGGCGTGGTACCCGAGCCAACCATTATGAATTTCTGTACTAGGCATGGTACCCTAGCCAACCATTAGTATTCTCATACCAGGCATAGTACACGAGCCAACCATTGGTATTTTTGTACCAGGCATAGTACCCGAGCCAATCGAATGTCACACCAAGTCCAATCAATCACAAACAATGAACAAAACATACTTTTAAACCAACAAGAAATAAACAAGTTCATTTCACAAGATTGATAACCGGACAATTAGACATTCATAATTCATTCCCTAAGCATGCAACTCATACAATACTAAATAATGGTATATGAACACATAATGCATATTGGGAATCAGTAACCATAACCATCACCTACCTCGAATTACTCAAAGCTCCATTGAACCATAGCCTTCCCTTTTTCCGAATCCTTTGCTTGTTCTTGGTCTAAAAACAACATATAATAGCTACAATCAATTCTCATGGCCTACTAATTAACCGAATTATGCAAAATCCTAAACCCCAGGTCAAACTATGATCATTCCACCTCTTTTCTGGGCCTTCCCACCATAAATTCTCCTAACTTCATCATTTTTACGGATATTTTTAGAGAATTATGGCTAAGTGATCATAACCCAACAATAAAATCAAGACCCAAGAACTTTAACACCCTAGAATTTCCTTTTTTTCGAATTCTACCATTCCTAGGTCAATTAAAATCTTCCCTCGAGTTCAAGACTAGCAATTCTACTCCGTAGGAATTAAAGTACTAAGTTAGGGGAGTAGAACCTTACCTTTAGGATGAAAAATGGTGAAAATGGAGTAAGTTCGTCCAAAATCGTCTTGCCCTTCTCCCAAAATGTTCTTGATGAAACTGAATGTTTTGGGGAAGTTTTCTGCATTAAATCCTGACTCGTATGCCATGGCAATTCACGCTCCGCTATAGCGGTACCGCTGTAGCAGAACCCTCTGCTATAGCGGTGCTGACCAACGTTGACTTTTGGTATAGTGGTAATTTTTCCGTTATAGCGGAGGTCTCTAAAGCGATGTGTCAACCTCCATGGTGGTTGACACGGGACAGAAAGTCACAAAGTTCCCCAAAAGTGCCCATTTTATAACACACTTAATTTTCTGACGTTCCGGAACAACCCCTTCACGTCAACCTTCATACCGAGAGTTCTACTTACCCGAATTCAATTTCAAAAAGTCCCTCGGATTCCCTTATGTCTTAACTAAAAGTAAAACTAGCTCGATTCAAGACACGTTACCCAATCCTCTCTCGAATTACCCTAGATCATACCTCACTCCAAAACTGGCCGAGACAGCCTAGCCTAGAATTTTCAACTTCCAAACCCGAAAGTTTTCTAACTCGAAACTTGGTACAAAAGTTTTACCTATAACGACGAACCCGGTCGTTATACAGGCTTTCCAATAGCTCTCAAAGAACATGCAATTGAGTGCAACTTTTGAAGGTATTCCTCCACGGAAAGTGAGCCTTTCTTGAAATTCTAAAATTTTGATTTCAGATGAATGACAGAAGAGGATACTTGATCAAGATAAAGAGAGGCTAAAGTATCCCATGCTTCTTTAGAAGTTTCGCATGCAAAGTTTAGGAGAGAATCAAGAACGGGGGGCGAAAGAGTGGCGTTTATCCAACTTAGGGTGATAGTATCACACTGAATCCATAAAAGATATTCTTCATCTGTGGGAGATGGACAGGGAATTGAACCATCGATTAAAGGAAGAAGATTATGACTTTTCAAGACTGTGAGAAAGACTTTCTTCCAAATCAGATAATTTGGATACGTAAGTTCAATAGGTATGAAACCCTTGATGTTAGAGACAGTTGGTGGGGGATTTGGAAGTGTGGCCAGAGAATTTGAAGGTGCAGCCGAAGTGACCGGAGCGGGGAGGGAGGAAGAAGAAGTGGGATTTGTCATGGCTCTTGATACCAAGTTGAGGTTTTCAGGTTAAATTGATTTTGCCGTTGCAGTACATTGACTTATATAGTGTTTGATGTACATATTGTAGCTAAAAGATAAATACAAACTAAATACAGATAATTACAAATTAGGTTCAATATTATCCTAATAAATGCCATAAATAAATAGTTGGATAGGAGGTTAACTTTGATTAACCTACGCCATTTGTAATCACTCTCCTATTTATCCTCTCTAGATCTTGTTGTGTATTACATTGTAGTGGAATTCCATGTGAATTCCATTTACATATAGTTAAAGTTTACATTTGTTATCACTAATGATTTTTCTAATATTTAATGGGCATGCAGGGGGCACAAAATGGATACATAAGGTAAGACGATGCCAGGATGATGCAGAGTGTGTAAAACGTTTGAGATCATGCGGTGCCATATTGGTGGGAAAAACAAACATGCATGAGCTTGGTGTTGGAACTAGTGGTATAAATCCTCATTATGGGTAAGAACAATCAGTGGTTACTACTTTTTTAATTAATATAAATATTACATTTATTTTAATTGGAAATAAATTATAAGGGTCCACGTAATTTTCAGCCTAAAGATGTTACTCCCTCCGTCCCAATTTATATGATTTAGTTTGACTCGGCACGGAGTTTAAGGAAGAAAGAAAGACTTTTGAAATTTGTGGTCTAAAATAAGGGATAGATGTTTGTGCGGCGATAAATCATTTCATTAAGGATAAAATAAACATTTTAAAGTTAAATTGTTACTAAATAAAAAAATGTGTCATTCTTTTTGAGACTGATTAAAAAGGAAAATGAGTAATATAAACTGGGACAGAAGGAGTACTATTTTTGAATATCTAACACGCATCCATCGATAATTTTTAAATAGCATGGCTGTAAAGCACATATATAATATGATTAATTTATGTTAGGGGGTAAAAAAAATAATCTTGTACTGATGTCATAGTATAATAATTATATACTTGATTCATTCTTGTTTATAGAACTACTAGAAATCCCTACAATATTGGAAGGATTGCCGGCGGTTCTTCTAGTGGTTCTGCTGCTGTTGTGGCGGCAGGATTATGCCCTGCTGCCCTTGGCGTCGATGGAGGAGGTACTCATTCACTAAACTTTCAATTATTTTAGTTTTTTCTTTCCCTTCCACCCTAATTTTCTAACATAAGCTTTATGATATTTGTTTCTCTATTTTCCCCCTACTTTCAACCAAGGAGTACAAACTAATATTTTTCTTGTATTTTATTGAAAAAACCTAATCATACAATATTTAAAGAAATCAACAGAATTAATAATATATGGAAACTAAAGATAGTCATACCAACAGATTCCCATATCATTTAAATAACAACCTGTAATGTTTCCTTTCCTATTTTTAGGCTCCATTGTTTACCCAAAAAAAATATAGTTGAATTTGTACGTGAGATTTAAAAGACACGTGTATTGAATCAATTGAGGCAAAAAAAAATTAAATAAGAAATGTTGTAAATAGGAGATAAGCTAAAAGTAATTGAATATATTTTATATGATTAATAAGTAAAACTTTGTTTAACCTGATTCCGGTGGTATCCTTGATGATAGTGACTCCAAATAAGCTTGATGTATATTAGAACTGACAAGTAATAAGTGATGCTGATATGATTATTTTTACATGAGCTTACAATATTTAAGAGTAAGAAAATAGACATGTCTACAATGTGTAGACTTTGTTAATCACCATCAATTATAGTCTATACCTATCATATATAGTTTTAATTGTCTTTCGTATATTAGGAGGTTGATTGCATATTATCCATAATGTTTGATTTGTAATGAGATGGACATGATTGATGACAACAATATTCCGGCAGTGGCACTTGACATGGTTCTTAACCTGCGATAAAAATCTCATTGTCGTACGTTCCTTATAAAGTTATGACCTTAAATTGAATATATTCGGGCCTCTATTTTCAACCGCAATTCAACCTCGTTGCTCGATAATATCCTTGATGATCTTTTTGCCGAAGAGACTCATCTGGTTTCGCTCTCTTCTCTGAGTTTCCCTCCTAATTCCTTTGCTGCTTGCAAAGGAAAATATCGTGACTTGTCTACTATTGAGTACTTCAACTGTCATGAAAAGGGTCACTATGCTTCTCGTTGCTGCAACCAGATAGGGTATACCTCCAAATTATTTTATCGATATTGCAAGAAAGATGGTCATCTGATCGAAAGTTGCTAGATTCGTCCACCACGTCCCGGTCATTCGACCACTCCCACAACCTTTACCTCTATTGTTAATCCAGGTATCCCCTCTTCTTCTCATATTTTTCCCTCTTTCGATCCATTACATAGTGTAATCACTATCCGGTCCAGTGGGGTTAGTAAACCCCCTTCCCAAATATCCATTTTTTTCTCACTTAAACATTTCTATTCCTAGATTTTATAAACAGTCGATTGACAATAAAAAATGGACCTTGGCTATGCAAACTGAACTTGATGCACTAGCCCGAAATCATACATGAGATCTGGTTCTGGCACCATCGGATCAAATCGTGGTTGCGTGTACATGAGTCTACACTTTAAAGCAAAAGTCTAATGGCACATTGGATCGATATAATGCTCTCCTGGTGGCTCAAGGTTTTAAGCAAGAGTATGAAATCGGTTATGAGAAAACTTTCGCTACCATGGCTAAAATGACTATTGTTCATACATTATTGGTTGTTATGGAAGTTTGACAATGGTACATCTCGCAGATGGACGTCATTAATCCCTTTATTAATGGTGATCTATGCGAGACTGTGTATATGAAGCCTCCTCCTAGATTTTCCACTTCTCCATCCATGGTATGCAAACTACAGAAGGCTATTTAAGGCTTGAGGCAAGCTCCGGGTGCTTGATTTTCCAAGTTAAAGTCTGTTCTTCTTCAAAATGGCTATCGACAAGGATCACAAATTGGATATCCTTTCTTTTTGGAAAAGGATCACAATTTCTCGCAGTAATTCAGAATCTCATTGAGCAATTCTTCAAATGTCTATTTTTCTTGTTTGCAACTTCTTTGCTCTGATATGCGCTTGTAAAAAAACATCTTCAAGATTCTCAAAAGATTTAATAGAATATTTAGGTATTAAGGAGTACATGTTATTGCCCTTTTGTTTAAGATTTTTCTAAATATTTTGAGTAAAATTGATTCGATCTCGCCTGGTTCCATATCGTTGCCTTTCACCACACATGTGTATGCTATCACATAATTTTGAGGATCCATTGTTCTATCATACTTTGAAATATCGGGCATTATAAACCTTTTGGGTATCAACTTCAGAGTCGCACTTAGTGAGAATGGCAGTTAAATGTATCTTCTTGAATCGAGTCTTTCAGGACTGATGGAGTCCTGAAATCTGATCCATATAGGCGTCAAATTCTTATTCGTTTCGGTCCATCCAACTAGTCAATGCTTGTAGGAATTGCATCAGTTCAGTTGACTCATTGCTTCCTGAGACATTTATACTATTCTCACCACGATTTTTAACCCTGTGTTGTTTAAAAACTCCTCTCGTGATGCCTCCGAATTAGATGTAATTTTTTTTCTTGTTTTGCAATTCTATTATTGCCTTTTGTTGACTTTCAAATGTATTGAATATTTTTGAAAAATTTGACCTTGCGACTCTAACCGCATTTTGGTCGTCATTGCGTTTGTTATTTTCAACATGAGCTTCTTTGAATGCTGAAATTCCTGTGGGAAAGTCCCCTGCTGATTCATGACTCGAGTCTCCCTAGTGGCTGGATCAACTTTGTTATTGGTGGTATCATTCAAGAGAGGGTAAGTGTTGACGTTAGGTTTGATCAACGTTACCACTGTCAATGTCATGACCTAAATCGTCACGAGTGGCACTCACACTAAACCTCTGGTGGGAGGACCAATTAACCAAGCCATCACTTAACCAAAACTAAGCAACTAAAGTTATCTTCATTAATTAAAAGTCAAGATTCACATCTTAAATGAAAAATAGAAAACTTTGCAGAAAATAAACTCCTAGAATCTGAAAGTCGTGTATCAAAACTCTACTCAAGTCTGAAAGACGGAGATGCAACCCCAAAATATAAAAGAGTCTAAGTCCGAATAAAGGACTAGAAATAGCTGAAGAATCCATGGTATCCTGGAAGCTCACCCTTAAATTCAGAAGTCGTCTGATTTACAACTGAGGTCTCGAAGCAGCCGCCACAATATGCCATGTATTCAATAAAAAAGAGCAAGTGCAGTATCAGTACACAAGAACAATAGTATACTGGTAAGATCATCGGTCAGTTCCAAGATGCGAAATATGAACATAAAACCATAAAATAGTGTAACAGAACAAACATGCAATAAGCCAAGTCAAATGAATACCAGTAAGACTTCCAGTCAACAACCTGACTTATTAACCATATAAATCATGTCCCACTGTGCAAGTAAACAGACCACATCTAATCACGTCACAACTTGCTAGTAATCCGGACCTTTCAAGGATCCCTAGGACATCATCTATGACACTTAACATGCAACCCCAGTTTATATAAGAAACCACCTTAGCACTTAAACACACCAACTCGGCCACTCAGGGACCAACATGCATGTCAATTAACAATGAATCTCGGTCCTCTTAAGGAACTAACACATATAAATAACATCAACAATAGATAAGCCCGGTCCACTCAAAGAACCAACACACAATAAATAATAAGTAAACCTATACCAGGCGTGGTACTCGTGCCAACCATCAGTGAACCTGTATCATGCATGGTATCCAAGCCAACCAATGAATAAATATGTACAAGACATGATACTCGATCCAACCAATAAATAATAAAATAATACCAGGCGTGATACCCAAGCCAACCAATGCAATATATATATCACAATAATCACAATAACCATGATAGCATACAACACTTGTAAAACCAACATGTTTTCACAATAGACTCATTGCATGTGATTAACACTTAGGATATTAGTTAACAATCATTTTCTTTTTCCTAAACATGTATTGTACAAGTAATACTAATAATACAGTTATTATGCACACATCACGCAAATTGAGTTACAAGTAACCATCACCTACCTCAATCCAAGCCTGAAATGCTCTACCGAACCTGAGCTTCCCTTTCCTGGTAACCTCATCTTGATTGTGGTCTAATAAAAACCACTTATTAAAACCATAGAAAGTAGCAAAATAACCTTCCTTTTACTATAAAAACCTTGTTATTAAAATATTTGAAAACAGAAAACAGTTTTGAAATATAAATTACCCTCCCTAGGACCTAGTCTAAACAGGTACAAGAGCTACTACGAGATTTATACAGAATATATAAAAGAGACACAACTTCAGTCATGGAATCGAAGGACAGAAGCTGCTGGAGATCACCATTGTCATGTACCTATAAAACATCACCAGCCCTGCAGCCAGACTATACCAAAAAGGTATAGCAAGAGTAGAGTCAGTACAACTACACGTACTGGTAGGCATCATCGGTCGACCCGAATCCAGTCCTACCATCATATAAGAAGAATAGGGAAAAACATAAAAATAAACAATATAACTCCATCCTTCACCGCTTTCCCTTACCGATGAGATCGTCTACTCGTACCCCTTACCTCAACCCTTTCTATTCCCTCCACTACCGACTCCCTTTCTCTCAGGTCTTCTGAGTCACGCTAAGCTTAGACTACCCAAGTCACACTAACCTTAGACTTCTCAAGTCACACAACCTTAGACTAACTGCTAAATCCAACTCTGACTGTCTCACCATTAACCTAGTCAACTCCCATGACTATCTATCCATAACAGTCCCGACCCTGTCATTCCAGACCCACTACACCTAGGGCACTACACACAAATACCCAGGCCCGCCCCGGGTCCCTAGACAATTCCTCCCAGGATATCATCCGCTAGTCACACCATGTAAGACTCCCAGCCATTCCCCTAGTTTATCAATCACATGTAAACCACCTTTATAACTATGATCAATAATCAACAACATAACCAACAACAACCCTTGTCCTATAGCCCAGACCCACCCTAGGATCCCCTTTAAACAACACTTAAGTGTTAAACAGACAACCCGGCCTAATCCAAGACCAACTCGGCAGATATAACAAGATTCACGGTCACTCAAGGACCAGCAACGAATATCACAATTCAATAAAACAGCCTGGTACACTCACAGAACCAATGACAGTCAATGCGATGCAACAATATCAATGTAATGATGCAGTAAAATAAACTCATACCAGGCGTAGTACCCGAGCCAACTATTAGTATTCCGTACTAGGCGTGGTACCCGAGCCAACCATTTGTTATACCCATACCAGGCATGGTACTTCAGCCAACCGTTAGTATACCCGTATCAGGCATGGTACCCGAGCCAACCGAATGCCAATAATCCACAGTCAAACAATGAACAAACAATTTGTAAACCAACAAGCAACACACCATTCAATTCATAGATTGTAAAACAGGACCCCTAGACATTCTACACAAATTCTCTAAGCCATGCAATTCATACAAACACTTAGATAAGAATACAAAATATACAACATTCACAGAAATCATAAGCCATCACCTACCCTCTCTCTCGGGTATATAACTTAATCTTGACCTCCATCCAAAGACTAAATACACTCACCCTTTATTTACATATAAAGAACGGTTTCCCCTTTTTAGCATAATTTAACAACCCCATTGATTTCAAAACTTACATAGATAATAACAACACGAGTTACCACCCCTTAGCCCTTAGCAAAATAATGACTACTTATCATGCCTTCAGCGTTCCCAAAACCTCTCCTAGGAGTTTCCCACTTTCATACCCTTTTAGTTGTCCTTGCAATTCCCGATTCCCCGAACCTTCCCAACATCCCAGTCCTTGAGTACTATCATTTTAGCATGATAAGACAACATAAATAGCCCAAAATAGCTACAATTAATCCACATCTCAATCCAACCAATCCTTAGCTCACTCATAACTAATACCAAATCCACCAGACTCCGTTCCCGGAGGACTAAAACATGAAATCTCCATTCCGCCATAAGATGCATACAGAATGTAAATAGGTCTAACTACTCATGAAAACCTAGCCTACCTGGACGCCAAAAAGCTGCAACCGTGCATTTCTGGCTCCGTGAAGGCATTTCCGGCTGAACAATGGTCCTTGAATCCGCGTCCCTCCAACCATGACCCCTCCTCCTCATGATTCCCTAGCCTTAGAGCAGCTTGGGAGGGTTTTTGGAGAAACCCTCGTATGTTTTCCAATTGAGGAGGAGAGCATCTTTTATTAAATCCCATCCTGAGGCTTCTGCCTCCCGTCACTCCGCTATGGCGGTTACCCCTCTGCTATGGCGGTCCCGCTATAATGGATTAATTATTTCTATAGTAGGGTGACGTCCTCCTGAATTATTTCTAAAATCAAAAAAATTTCACTGCGTCACCCTACTTAAACAAACGTACTTTAAATTAGTTCCCCAATTAATTCGACTTCGCGATTCTTAAAGTAACGACGGACCCGGTCATTACAACAGATACCAATTTACCCATCGTTCATTCTCGAACGATCCCAGAATAATGATAAGACGAGGAAGACTAGCCCGGGACGTTTACTGCCCCAATCGATTGCGTCACTTACGGACCTACCCGAATTACCAGCCTTTCCTTGATTAGTCACATCGATTTGAAAGAAATTAGATGATCCCGCCCCCTCGAAGAAAATTTCCTTCAGGAAAATTACACGTGACTTTCTCGAGCACCCAAGAAAATCTGGGGTCTTGGATAATATTGGAGCAAACGAATTTGAAATATCCGGGAGAACTTTTCCTTACCAAAACTAATTTTTCCACCCGCTATAGCGGACAATATATCGCTATAGTGATTCCTTTATAGTGGACTGCCGACCGCTATAGCGGTTGACAACAGAATGAAATAGGGGAGAAACGGGCTTCACCCCTCATTCTCTCCACATTCCCTTCACAAATACTACATTCTCTCCCGATCACTCTGCTCCCGACGTCGAAATTCTCAGGTAATAATCACAACTACCCACTTCTTTACTTTCTTGCATGATTTTGGACATGGTTATGGTAGAAAACTAGAAACTTTGGTGTATATTAAAGTGGGTTTTTGAACTTGAGCTTTTGGTTGGATTTTTGTTGAATTCCTAAATCATGGATGTTTCCCTTACGTTTACAATGCCTCCAAGGCATTCTGGGCATAAGAATTACACTATTATTGGCCAAAAATTGGCCAAAATAGGGTGGAATATAAAGGGTTGTTCTTGAACAAGAGTTGTGATTTTGATAATTTATAGGGGTTATAATGCCCAAATTTTCATAGAAAACAGTAATGGGGGACTTTGGGTAGGTAGATCTGAACTTGGGGTAACAAAAACAGAATTTCGAACCAAGGGGCGCCATCGTTGCACCCCTTGAAGCTTCGGGGATGATGAATACTGCTATGGCGGTTGGGCTCCGCTATAGCGGTTCCGCTACAACGGATATTTTTCTGCCATGGCGATTTTGCTATGGCGGACGATCATCCACTATAGCGGAAGGCCGTGAACCAGTATCTTCCCAAGCTGACACTTAGAAAAAATTTCCCCATTTTTCTAAATCCCTTATGCCTTATCGAGTTCTAATCCAGTTTTCCTTGCGACATTACAGGTTATACTTCCAATGGCTGGAGGAGGGCAATTGCCCGTGTATGATTATGAGCATTTTCCAAATGAAGCTAGTTGGGAGCGGTTCCTGGATTATTGGAGACTGGGCATTTGTTACGAGAGAGGTTGCAAGATGACCGGGGTAGATGGGATGGCAGTCGCTTTCCACCACAAAGTTCAAGCGTTTAGCTGGGAGTCCTTGCTAGTAGCTCCTCCTCTCGCACAGACGGGCTGGGTATGGGAGTTCTATGTCATACTCCCTACAGTCCGTTGGGATGAGCCCAACCCCACCATCCGCATCTGAGGAATGGACGTTCCAGTGGATGCTCAGACTGTCAATGAGGTGCTTGGAGTACCTCACGTCTCCAATGAGGCCTACGAGGCTAAGTTCCGGCTCTGGGACATGACTTGGTTGAGGTACACTCTGGTGGATAAGACATGTAGGGATAAGGTCTACTGGGTCAGCCTCGAAGGCATCACTAGTACTTACTTTTCTGCGGAGGCTAGGATGTGGCTCAACTTGGTGTCTCGAAGGATCCGCCTGGTGGGTAAGAAGATCGACGTGACCTATGCTCGGGCTCTGGTGATTGCTTGTGCCATGCAAGGCATTATCATGAATGTGGGGGAGAAAATCATCTCCGAGTGGAAGGAATTCTACCGGGGTCACAGGAAGGGCCCCTATCTTCCGGGTTTGGTGTCTGAGTTATGCAGGCGAGTTGGAGTGCCTGAGGACCATACTAACTTAGAGGTGGCTATGGACGACCCCTTTGACCCTGTCCGAATGAAGGTGGTCTCCAAGAAGAAGAGGAAGATGGATGAAGTCGGGAGCAGTCAGCCAATTGAGGAAGTCGACGACGATGATGATGATGATGACGCCCCTGCCCCTTCCCAGCCCCAGCCCGCGGTCACCAGCACCCAGCTAGAGGAGAACTTGGCTGCGGTCAGGAGGTTCAGGGAAGGCACTGCTGCTGCTGAAGGTGCAGCCCCTCCCCCACTGCTCAGGACTTTGCTGCACTCCGAAGGGAGTTAGAAGAGGAGAAGAAGAAGAGGCGCTCCCGGGACCGTATGTTAGCCCGGATGTGGAAGACCATCAAGGTCATGTTCTCATGTGTTGCCCCGGGTCAGGAGCTTCCCACACTCGAGCCTGAGGACAGGCATGAGTTTTCCTTCCTAAGCGATGATGAGTCTTAGGACCTCCCCCTCCCCCTTTTACAATATACTCCTTATTGCTTTCGGTTGCCCCCGTTTGGGGCTTGTTAAACAATATTTCCCCTTTCCCTTTCCCCCTTTTATTATCGCACATGGATGCTTATTTTAGACAATTTTCCTTCTATGCACACTACGTTAGTTATACATGCTTTCCTTGATTTATACCATGATTCGTAACTTAATACTTGCTTTTATATTGCCCCCGAGAAGGAATGAAAACAGGGGAAAATAGAGCAGGCTTTCTGCCTCACGTATCTCCACTATGGCGGATGCCACTCCGCTTTAGCGGAAGCGCCGTAGCGGTGCCATCCGCTATGGCGGTCCCGATGGTAAGCAGTACAGAAATTTGATTTTTTAGCTAAATGCACTAATCCCCCTTCCCAGTTACCATTGTCCAAACCTGTAAATGCAGCCAGGGTCTTAAATCACCCTCAAGACCATTCCTGGCATCGAACGTATCACAATCAGGCATAACACACTATCAATTTAGAGAAATCACAACAATAATTATCTTCCGACAATACCTTCCCACCATTACACTAATGACTCATTTGTTCTCATGGTTCCCAACCAAGTCCCGACTGTCCTGAAACTGAAGCTTTCCTATAGTCACGGTTCCCAATCCCTTATCATCTTAACTAATGATAAGCCATTTTCAACATGCAGTACTACTCTTTAAAATCAAAACATTTAACAGCTTACCACAACCTTAGGTACACAAGGTTTTCCACTTACCGACCCTCTGCAGACTCTACATGCACGGCAGATAACAATTCACATCAAGGTAACCAAATACACAAAATTTCAAGTAGGTTCTACAACTCAGCAATACACAACATTTCACTTCAGGTCACAACAGGAATTAAGTCACATAAATTCACCTTCTATTCATCCCATGGATGGCCATTAACCGATCATCCATGTCTTACCGCAGCCTCTCAGTCCAGATACCGATTGGAACCTTCTCGGTTCCAATTTCTCTTGCTTGTCTTATCGCAATCGGAGTACCAGGACCTTCTTCACTTCGTCGAGATACCAATTGGACTCAACGCTTACAAGCAAGTAAACAACCGCTAGAAAGAATGAAAGAAGGGGGATGTTTCCTAGAGTGCTTCATAGCTTCCCAAAGATTTGATGTGGATGTCAACACACCAATCCGTAGGACTCTATTCGACAATTTGCTCTTGTACTGGGAGACTGGTAACCTAGGCTCTGATACCATCTGACAAGACCCAACCCACCGGGCCATGCAGGCGCCTACTATAACCACCTAGATAGACGAACCCTCACCACCTGTCCAACAGGTGACATATGGAAAATAGAAAGTAGCAAAATAACCTTCCTTTTACTATAAAAACCTTGTTATTACAATATTTGAAAACAGAAAACAGTTCTGAAATATAAATTACCCTTCCTAGGACCTAGTTTAAACAGGTACAAGAGCTACTACAAGATTTATATGGAATATGTAAAAGAGACATAACTTCCGTCAGGTACAAGAGCTACTACAAGATTTATACGATCGTCTACTCATACCCCTTACCTCAACCCTTTCTATTCCCTCCACTACCGACTCCCTTTCTCTCAGGTCTTCTGAGTCACGCTAAGCTTAGACTACCCAAGTCACACTAACCTTAGACTTCCCAAGTCACACAACCTTAGACTAACTGCTAAATCCAACTCTGACTGCCTCACCATTAACCTAGTCAACTCCCATGACTATGCATCCAGAACAGCCCCGACCCTGTCATTCCAGACCCACTACACCAAGGGCACTACACACAAATACCCGGGCGCGGCCCGGGTCCCTAGATAATTCCTCCCAGGATATCACCCGCTAGTCACACCATGTAAGACTCCCAACCATTCCCATAGTTTATCAACCACATGTAAACCACCTTTATAACTATGATCAACAATCAACAACAACCCTTGTCGTATAGCCCGGACCCATCCTAGGATCCCCTCTAAACAACACCTAAGCGTTAAGCAGACAACCCGACCTAATCCAAGACCAACTCGGCAGATATAACAGGATTTCCGGTCACTCAAGGACCACCAACGAATATCACAATTCAATAAAATAGCCTGGTCCACTCACGGAACCAATGACAGTCAATGCAATGCAACAATATCAATGCAATGATGCAGTAAAATAAACCCGTACCAGGCGTGGTACCCGAGCTAACCATTAGTATTCCGTACCAGGCATGGTACCCGAGCCAACCATTTGTTATACCCGTACTAGGCGTGGTACCCGAGGCAACCGTTAGTATACCAGTACCAGGCGTGGTACCCGAGCCAACCGAATGTCAACAATCCACAGTCAAACAATGAGCAAACAACTTGTAAACCAACAAGCAACACACCATTCAATTCACAGACTGTAAAACAAGACCCTTAGACATTCTACACAATTCCTCTAAGCCATGCAATTCATACAAACACTTAGATAAGAGTACAAAATATACAACATTCACAAGAATCGTAAGCCATCACCTACCCTTTCTCCCGGGTATATAACTTAATCTCGACCTCCGTTCTAAGACTAAGCACACTCACCCTTTATTTACATATAAAGAACGGTTTCCCCTTTTTAGCATAATTTAACAACCCCATTGATTTCAGAACTTACATAGATAATAACAACACGAGTTACCACCCCTTAGCCCTTAGCAAAACAACGACTATTTATCATGCCTTCAGCATTCCCAAAACCTCTCCTAGGAGCTTCCCACTTTCATACCCTTTTAGTTTTCCTTGCAATTTCCAGTTCCCCGAACCTTCCCGACATCCCAGTCCCTGAGTCCTATCATTTTAGCATGCCAAGACAACATAAACAGCCCAAAATAGCTACAATCAATCCACAGCTCATTCCAACCAATCCTTATCTCACTTATAACTAATACCAAATCCACCAGACTCCGTGCCCGGAGGCCTAAAACATGAAATCTCCATTCTGCTATACGATGAATACAAAATGTAAACATGTCTAACTACTCATGAAAATCTAGCCTACCTAGACACCAAGCAGCTGTAACCCTGCGTTTTTGGCTCCGTGAAGGCGTTCCCGGTTGAACGATGGTCCTGGAATCTGTTGTTCCGCGTCCCTCCAGCCATGACCCCTCCTCCTCCTGATTCCCTATCCTTGGAGTAGCTTGGGAGGGTTTTTGGAGAAACCCTTGTATGTTTTCCAATTGAGGAGGAGAGCATCTTTTATTAAATCCCGTCCTGAGGCTTCTGCCTCCCGTCACTCCGCTATGGCGGTTACCCCTCTGCTATGGTGGTCCCGCTATAGCGGAATAATTACCGCTATAGCGGGGTGACGTTAGTTCGGATTATTTCTAAAATCAGAAATTTTTCACTACGTCACCTTACTTAAACAAATGTACTTTAAATTAGTTCCCCAATTAATTCAACTTTGCAATTCTTAAAGTAACGACGGACCCGATCGTTACACATCAATTCCTTTTGTCCCCTTACCATCTATACCAACGGTAAGCTTATACCCGAATGTAATATAAACCATTCCAATTAAAGCATACCGCAATTTATCCCTAAAGCAAATCACAAACTTTAAATCCAGAATAAATTTTCTTAAGTCACAATCATGAGTTACCACAAAAAATTTCTTATCGCATTTTCCGCTATCAATCAATAATAGCCCCTTTTTTCCAATGGTTCCCAACAAAATCCCGACTGTCCTTAAATCAGAGTTTTCCCACAGTTGTAATTCATTTTTCCTCACCATCTTGACCAATGATGAGCCTTTTTTCTGAAAATCTATATGCAATTCTAGCTCCACACACACACAACACTTAATCACACTCAATCATACCAAGAGTAAATAATAAATACCTTCAGACTCACAATTTTATAACAAGGCAACCAATCATATACGAACCCAATAAATCATGCCAGCATTGTAATACACAAACAATTTAGTTTCAGGTTACAACAAAAAATCAAACCACACCAATTACTCTATATCCGTCCAATAAATGATCCTTAGCCGATCACCCATGTCTTACCACATCCTCTCAGGCAAGATACCAATTGGAACCTTCCCGGTTCTAATTTTCATTGCTTGTCTTATCACAATCAGAGTCAAACGACATCTTTTTTCCTTATCAAGATACCAATTGGAATCGAGAGATACCAATTAGACTCAACCCATACAAGCAAGTGACAAACCGTACGAAAGGAATGAAAGAAGAGAGATGTTTTCTAGAATATTTTATAGCTTCCCAAAGATTAGATGTGGACATCAACAAACCAATCCGCAGGACTCTATTTGACATTTTGATCTTGTACTAGAAAACCGGTAACCTGCGCTCTGATACCATCTGTCATGACCCAACTACCGGACTGTGCGGGCACCTACTCTAATCCACCTAGATAGGAGAACCCTTACCACCCGAACCAACAGGCAAAGCAGAAAATGAAATAACCATTAAGTAAGTCTCTTTTATACATGAGAAATCCTTTTACAACATTTGAAAAATCTTTATACAACAACTTTCGAAAAATAACAACCTTTAGAACTTGCAGAAATTTACTAACAATATAACACAACCTCTCCAGAACTTAGTCTAAGCCTGTACAAGAGCTTCTACAAGATAAGCTTATAACATAAGATGGACACAACTCCCACCATAGAAGGAAGTAGGAGTTGCTGGAAGATCACCGCAATCCTGAACCTATGAAACATCACCAAGCAACCAAACTATACCCAAAAAGGTATAGTAAGAGTAGAATCAGTACAAACACACGTACTGGTAGGCATCATCGGGTGACCCGAATTCACTCCTACCATCATATAAAAATCAAGATAAAATGCACAAGGTAATGCTTCACCCTTTTCAACATCACTTTTATCAATCCCCCCTTTCAGAACCGACCTTCCTAACCTTTCACTGCCAACTCCACCACCCTAGCCTTGACCCTGACATCTAGGACTTTCCAAGTCTCACTTTAACCTTTACCCCAGTCAACTACCTTGACTAAATATCCAGACTTAATCCGGCCAACTGTCCCGCCAAACCACTTATGCCCGTAGTATTAGCTACTATCGCCAGGACCTTTCCAGAACCTCTAGGACAACTTTCCAACCTGTTTATATTAATCAGTAACTACACCCCAGACTCTCAGTCTTCCTCCCAATATACCAATCATATAGAATCCTATTAACGACCATTGACACCTTTAATGACGATAGCAGAGTTATATCTAAATTTTTTTTACATCACATAACCCGGAGCTTCCAGGGATCCTCCATCCACACCTAAGTATTCAACATACTATCCCGGTCTACACCAAGACCCACCCTTAGCTTATTAACCACAACAATTCCTGACCGCCATTAGTACACTTAATGACAATAATTTGTGAACTTATAACCTCTTTTACATAATCGAGGCCCACCCGGATCTCCCTAACACATCTAGGTGTTAACATGGCAAACCCGGTCTACACCAAGACCAACTAATAATCGACATAATAACCCGATCTACACCAAGACCAACTAATAACCAATATAATATTTCGATCTACACCAAGACCAAACTAATAACCGACATAGTAACCCGGTCTACACCAAGACCAAACTAACAACCAATATAATAATCCAGCCTACACCAAGACCAAACTAATAACCAATATAATAACTCGGCCTCTCAAGGACCAAAAATGCAATAACACAATTCATAAACACAACTCAGTTCACTCAGAGAACCATTAATAAAGATGCAACAATATAATAAAATAAACTCATACCAGGTGTGATATCCGAGCCAACCTTTAGTATTTCCGTACCAGGCATGGTACCCGAGCCAACCGAATGTCAAACCAATCGACAGTGACAAACAATGAACAATCAACTTGTAAACCAACAAGCAAAATATACAGTTCAATTCACAAGACTGTTAAACAGGACCTTTAGACATTACTAAACCATTCCCTAAGCAATGCAAACATCAGATAATTACTTAGACCAAAGTACAAAAATATACAGCGCATACATGAAGCAATAATCATCACCTACCCAATTCCAGGTACAGTATAAACCGTTAAATCACGTCTGGAGACTAACCCTGAATCACCCCTTTAAACATGTCATTAGATATCTTTATTCCTGACCCTCCTCCTAGGACCGAGATACAACATGGGAAGACCTCTCATAGCCTTAACAACACAGCCATTACGATATTGTAATTATACCAATTCATTTTCCGGAACTTCCGTTCCTTGCACATTAGTTAATTACTAAACCCTTTCTGGTTCCCCGAACCTTTCCGACATCCTAGTCCCTAAATTTCATTAGCAAAACCATACCAAATAAGTATACACCCAGAATATCATAAAGCACTGTCACAAATCTACTATTTTCAGTTCAACCAAACAACCCAACAATCTTCCTCCAGACTCCGTGCCTGAAGGCCTAGACATGGATTCTCTCTTTCATTTTACACAATAAATAAGAAATGAAAACAGGTCAGAAGTCTACTCAATGAAAAACCTAGTCTACCTGGATGCCAAGCAGCTGCACGATGTAATTTCTGGCTCCGTGAAGGCGTTCCTTGATGTATGACAGGCCCGAAATCCATGGTTTTGCGTTCTTTCAGCTGGAATCCCT
This sequence comes from Jaltomata sinuosa, assembly GCA_003996215.1. Taxonomy (NCBI): domain Eukaryota; kingdom Viridiplantae; phylum Streptophyta; class Magnoliopsida; order Solanales; family Solanaceae; genus Jaltomata; species Jaltomata sinuosa. The sequence continues at coordinate 123,123 of QJPP01002301.1, forward strand.
CCTCCCCATGACTCCTAAGCTTTGGAGCAGCCTAGGAGGATTTTTGGAGCAACCCTCGTCTGTTTTTGACTAAAGAAGGGTGAATGAGATTATAAAACCCGTTTTTGGGCTTTCTGGTTCCATCATTCTGCTATAGCGGACTGCCAACCGCTACGGCGATACCGCTATAGCGACCTAAATCCCGCTACAGCGGACTAAATTTTTCAGCATGGACAGTCTTCAGTAAAACAGTCATAACGTTTTACTCGGGAAGCAGATTGACGAACGGTCGGTGGCGTTGGAAAGAAGACTCAGAGATCTTTAATTTGGTGGGTACTGAGACCCCTAACTCTTTATATTTTAGGAGGAATGCACATTTGAAGTTGACCCTAGTTTGAACTTATCCCGAAACTAAATTGGTAAGGAAATTTTTAACTTAACTTTGTGCTAGGAGTATTGTATGACCTTAGTACATGACAAATGTACTCTCATACTAAAGAACTAATCCTAACTCTTATTACGAATGAGAGGCACCACCTGCCTTGATCCCAAATATTTTCAGTAACGACAGAATAGATCGTTACACTTTTCTTATTAAATTGAACCCAAACCCAATCTCCTGATTGAAATTCAAATTTCTTTTTTTTCTTTGTTCAAGTTTTTGCCACATATTATTTTTTCGGGCAAACACCATTAGGCAGATTGCCTAATGATTAATGTCATAAATATAAATCAAAATTCAACAGTCTTACAAAAATAAATGAAACAGTTATAAAACAAAACAAAAGGCAAGTAAACAAATTGCTAAGAAAATCTAATCAGCTAGTAGAGTATGACTTTGTAGTAGATCAACAATATTACATTGTTGTCACGGTCCAAAATCTACAAGTCATGAGGACATCTACACCTAAAACAACAGACAAACCCTACTTTCATTTTGAATTTATTAATCACAATCCAGCGAGAGAAAAAATCAAAAAACAAAATAAAAATCATAAATAAGTCTGGTAATCATAAAATTATTGAATGAAGGAACAATACTCCTAAAACCTGGAGTCGCTAGTACCGTAGTCTCTAAGAGTATACAAGTTTGAAATGAGTTATTACAACATTTTAGAACAAAAAAATAGAAAATAAAATATAATTATAAGAGGAAAATTGGTGTTATAGATCAATAAAACAGTTCACTCTAAATCCTTTAGACGAAATATTGAGTATTTAAACTCCTTTGCAAACTCCACTGGTGCACGAATCAGGACCTGCACCTAAAAAGGGGTGCAACAAGTATAGTATGATTATAAAAATAATGCATACCCAGTAAGTATCATCAACCGACTTCAACAAGATAGTGACGAGAGTTAGACTTTGAAATACCGTGGTCTACACTTTTAATAGTCAAAAACTTCAACAGATAATTAATCAAAGAGTTAGAATAAAATACTCATGGAACCAATACAATCATCGAAATAACAGATAAGGGAAACCAGGCACAAATTCACCTTTCAAACACAATGAAATGCTCAATTTTGAATCAATAAGATAATATGAGAATGTAATGCAATGCATTTCAATGCCATGTAATTTAAATGTCATCTCTGCTCATTAACTCGCGAACACACTAACTCCTGTTGGTGTCCAGAAGAATGACCCATGGGGCCGCTTGGTCCATGCGCCGCACCAACAATTTCTCTGTGTAAATACGAGTGATCTCAATATACTATCAAACTCAATCTCTAGCACAAATGATCTCAACGTGGCCAATTGATAACCAATTTTTCAAGTAACATCCATAGAGACATACTTTCTTTTTGTAATGGGATCAAAGCATTTTGTGATGTCGGATAATCAGTGAAGACACATCTCACAACTCTAGGATCCAATTTCTCATGAGAGGTCCCGGTTACATAGACATAACACACACACATCCAAAAATGGAAGATATAGATCAAGAATCTATTAACATATTTACGAATTCAATTTCAACACAAACGGTCTCAACATGCTCAAACTCATGCTTTATACATATGCAATCATACGTCATTGTATGACATGTTAATATCAAATAAAAAGAGTATCAGTTAAACATGTAGTGGCCGTTTGGCCATGAAAACCAAATACCAAGTTGGAGTTGGAGTTGAAGTTGGAGTTGGAGTTGTGTTTGGCCATGAATATAAATTGGAGTTGTTTTTGACTTTTTGTGAGAGAAGTGAAAAGTGAAAAAAGTGAAAACACATTTTTTTTGTTTTTCAAATTCCGGAATTCAACTTCAAGTTGAATTCTGGAATTTTTCAAATTTTTATGGCCAAACACCATTTCCGAAATTCAACTCCGAAAAAAAATAAAAAAATTCCATAGCCAAACGCCCTCGTAATCTTTTCTGTTTTTAACTCTAAAGAAGCCTATCCTGACAATAATAGTCATATCATATTCCCAATCGTGAATCACTTTTAATGTATCTATTAATCATGCAATTCAAGAGAATAAGACAAATAAAGCTCAAAAATCATATAATCTTCATGGAATTCACATACTTCGACATATCACCTGATACTCACATATATGCTCGTTACCTCACTTATACGGTATTCCTTATCCCAAACTCTTATTATCATCAATTACAAACATATTTTTTAATTAGAATTTAGAAAGTTTTAACTTACCTCAATCTGAAGTACATCAAACTACAAGAAAGTCTTCCCCTTCCCAGAACTTTTGACAAGGATCAAAAAGGTAATTATAAAGAATGTCTTTAACGAGACTCAAACCCACAACAATGGGCTGCACATTAATCCCTTTGGCCACCGAGCTGCAATTCATATTATGTTAAGGAGATTCGAAACTTAATATTTATACATAAATAAATAAATTAACCTTATATATACAATATAATTTTTTGACAAAAGGGGTTAAGTTGAATCCCCTTAGTTTTGCCCTTGCTCAGGGCCTCCAAGAGCTACCAATCTATCAACTGAGAGTTCTAAATAAGTACACAAGTCCATTAATACACATATTGGCATACAAATAGTTAGGTAAAAAATACAACGAAAATTCAACCCCAGGCCCTTGAGGTCAAAACTAAAATTTTCTTTCAAAATTGACGTACCCTAATCTAGGAGTCTCAAATCTCAAATTTCACCCAGATCTATCACAAAACAATCTCCAAATATCCAATTTTCTTATTCTTAACTTTGAGATATAAATCCCCAATTTTCCAATCCATAACACAATTTGAATGATTAAAATTCATAAGAATACATGAATAATCACTAAAAGGGAGGCTAGATTCTTACCCCCACGATGAATTTCAAAAATCACTCCAATCCAAGACTAGTGCTCAAAATATTTTTTGAAATTTCTAATCTTGATTTGGGAAAAAAATATTCAACAAGGGACCTTCTTGAAACTTTTTGAGTAACAATTTAGGTAACTTTTTATCTTTTCTGTTTAGGTTCTGTAAGAATGCCTGCTGCTCTTTGTGGAGTTGTTGGTTTTAAGCCAAGCTTTGGACGTGTATCACACTCAGGGTATGTACTTGTTTAAATGTTCTAATAATTTTCTTTATACATAAATTAAAGTCTAAAGCTTTCACTGCACTTGTATAAGCCTAGAACATGTTAAAATCAAACATAATTTCACCTATATATCAAAGATTTTGCAGCACTCACTTGACACAATTCCAAAAAATTTATTTATTTAGGAGTTAAAGGTTAAAAACACATTTAAAGTATTCTGATTTTTGAGTTTCATACCTGAACTATCAAGTGTGCGATTTTTCTACCTGAACTATCAGTTGTATGAGTTTCCTACCTGAAATTTTAAGTGTGAAACCCAAACAACTGATAGTTTCGGGTGTGTTTCTCTAAATAATTTATGATAGTTCAGGTAGAAAACTCGCACATTTGATAGTATAGTTATGAAACTCAAAAAAACGAAATAGTTAAAGTGTGTTTTTTACTCTTCACTCTTTATTTATTTCTTTATTGTATTTTGATTATAACCTCTCTCTTGTTCGTTAGTGTTCTTCCTCTGAATTGGACAGTTGGAATGATAGGGATACTGGCTGGTACAGTTGAAGATGCACTTCTAGTGTTAGTATTATTGGCTTTAAAGCTCATTTTTAATTTAGAAATGTGCAAAACTAATTAAATTGACTTACAATCTCATAATTAATTTCCAGATATGCAGCTATTAGTGGCCCCAAATCAACAGATCATTCTAAAACCCCTCTGGTAAAAATTGTCTCTTTCGTTAAAATTACTGATTTAAAATATTAGAACATTAATCATAAGAACGATTATGAGCTTGTTGACATTTTAAATTTCTCGTCTTTTCAAGTAAAATTAGATTTTTTTTCCTGTGGATTAATTAATTAATTTGTTATTAGATCAATCACCCCAACCCAATGCTAAGTTGGTATGTGAGGAGGCATTTATTTTTATTTTTTACATTTTTAACCTCGAAAAAAATTGAACATGAACCAATTTAGGAATATAATTTGATTTTTCTTGAGAACTAATAGACGTAAAAAGTGCTTATTTTTCTCTATTTTATTTTTTTGTTTCGCCTATTAGTTATAGTCATTCTAAAGTAATCATTATTATTGAAATTCTAGTACAAAAAGGGTCTCACAATTGTGTCCAAAAAATTAAATAAAAAACGAAGGATTTCATTTGCTATCATCATTACTTTCTCTTCCTTTAACTTATTGGAGTTTCTTTCTAATTTATACCAGCCAAAAATATGTTTTCCTCTGCTGAAGTCACCAAAGAAAATACCTAATATCAGATTAGCCAAATATGGAGAGGTTTGTTTTATTTTTATTAGAATTACAATTTTTTTTCTTTTCTAATAGTGAACCATAGTTGACTTCTTTCTTTTTTTCTTTTTTTCTTTTTTTCTTTTTTTCTTTTTGTCTTTTTTTGTGTAGTGGTTTAATGACTGCAGTGATGAAATAAGAGTTTGTTGTTCTCAAGCTTTAGCAAAATTGCACGACAATTATGGCTGGGAGGTAATTCAATTATTTCCTAATATTTTATTATTCTTCAAAGAAATTTAATGTCTTGTCGAGCACTTTGTCCACTTCCAAGTTCCAACAATCTGTGTGTAATACTACTTTGATGCAACTACTTGACATGCCTTAAAATTATCACAGACAGATCTAAAATTTAAAGTTTATGAATTTCTTTAGTGATCTCAAATTAAATGAATATACAATAATAATTATATATATATATATATATATATATATATATATATATATATATATATATATATATATAAAAGAATTTCTTAATAGAAATACAAATTCTACTTACCGGGTTTCCGTGAACGCATATATGATCTCTACATCCATCACTGAAAACTATAGAGATAAGTGATCAACACCTAATGTTATATATATACGCACGTCAAGCAAATCAAACCTATCATCTGTCTCAAATATTATCACCCCTTGCAATATTTTATAAATAATAATAATAAAATAAAGCATAACTTTGGCTCACCGGTAAAATAATAAAAATAAATCCAATGACATATACAATATAGGTACAAAAAATTTATAGTACCACTCTAAGAAGTGTTGAAGTTAGTGGAGATAATCTACTAATAGAGAAGTGGTTACAAATCAACAAACTTCAATGTCACAAAGGCATCATATGATAACAAAATACAACTCCACATGTCCCTTGTTACAAGCAAGGAAAAAACATACATGAAATTAAGAACTATAAATAAGGCACTTAGAACACCACACAAGCTTACAACAATGTAAAATGAGATTGATATTTTGCATAACAATAAAACTTGAACTTTGATACTTAAGACTCTAAAAGTAGGTGTTCAAAATAAAACTGAAAGTAAATGAAGTTATAGACATATACAAAGTAAGGCTTATTGCAACAAGATTCTCTCAACTTGAAGGGGTTGACTTTAAGGAAACAGTCAGCCATATTGTTAAATCTACAACCATAAGATCAGTAGCATCAGTCGTTGTTGTTTGAAATGGATGTTGAAATTTACTTTAGTTACTTGCAGTAATTTTTAGCCTAATAAGTTTTTTAGATTTTAGGATGAATTTTAATTTTAATTTTTTGTTAGGTTGTTGAGATATTTTAGATTTTTAAATTTTGAATTTATGCAGATTTTTATTGCTATTTAAATCCCTCCTATACTTAAGAAAATAATTGAAAATCATTTCAATCCATTGAGAGTCATTTTAGCCCCTTTTTGTTGCCCATCTTTTTAAAAAAAAAACAATGGAAAATTAGGCATTTAGATTTTTAAAATGTATTTCTACATGAAGAAGCGGCATATATGAGTCAATCACCATGATTTATTTATACTAGGTATCTCAATCATATTTGTCTACTGAAAAAGGCATTATATTGTACGATCTTGAATAAGTATCTAAAGCTTGATTTGACATATTTAATCTGCACGTACTTCATATTAAATTCATTTGTAGTAAAGAATACCCTTTCTGGTTTACACTTTACTATAAGAGAGGCATAATGTACTTCTACTATATGTAGTGATAAAGTAGTAACATGAAGTAACTCTGAGTATGTCTCAAAGATTATTACAAAATTTGAAAAAAAAATTGTAATGAAGGACCTTAGACCTCTATATTTCATCTTACGAATTGAGGTCAGATACTTCTCAGGAGGAATTCACTTGAGCTAAAGTAAATATACAACTAAACTTCTTAGCAGGATTGATATGACACTTGCAATGTCAATGAATACACTCCTGACACAAATATAGTTTACGAGACGGTTCTGAAAGTTCAGTTGATGCTTCACTATATATAGAAACATTGTGAGAAGTCTTCATTCTACACGCTCACTAGACCTGATATAACTCATGCAGTGAATCTGGCAAGTCACTTTATGTAGAGGCCACATAGTGAGCATCTTCAAGGTGTCAAAAAAATACTTAGATATATCAAATGAACTTTACAATATGTTCTTACAATTATTTTACAGTCACCCTTCAGAATATATAAATACTCAGATGCATACTATGGAGGTATTACTACAATACGGAAATCAAAAGATATAATATTTATCTTGGTGAAAAATTGTATTTTTCAGATTTTAAGAAATAGACTCAATAGGAAGATCATGTGATAAAGCTGAATATAGAGTATTGGCCTCAACTATAGCTCAAATGACTTGGATCACTTACATTATCAATGATATTGGAGTGTATCTAAATATAGTACACTATTTTGTGATAATCTAAGTGTCTCCATATGACAATGAATACAATCATGCATGTCAAGATCAAACATACTGAATTGAACTATCATTTTGTTAGAGAAAAAAGTGACTAGAGGACTAATCAAATATTTTATAAGATCAAAAGATCAGCTAGCTGACATACACACGAAGACATTGACAAAATAACTATTTATTAATTTTTGATGCAATCTATGAGTGATTGTTCTACCTCTCACTAGCTTAAGGAAAAGTGTTGAAGATCAAGATCATGATATGGATAAGAGATGAGTCATAGTCGACAATGTCAAGCATAATATTTGTATTAGTATTTAACTTGTATTTCAATGTATATAATTCAATATGATTAGAAGTCTAAATATGGCTAGAAGTCATGTATTAGTCTAAGGAGTGTCTTGTATATCTCATAAAAATAGGAGCCTTTGTGATCAACATTTATCATCCGATACACATTCTCTTTTGGCATAATGCATAAATATGCCCTTTAACTTGGTCCCAACTCACATTTATGCCCTCCAACTTTTGATGTACACAAGTAAACATTTAAACTTGTATAAAGCTGAATAAGTGGCATAAATCATAATACACGTAGGATGATACGTAGGAATGTGAATTTTCACATAGGACGCCACGTATGACGCATGTGTTTACTTGTTCAACTTTATACAAGTTTAAGTGTCTACTTGTGCACATCAAAGTTGAAGAACATAAATGTGAGTTAAGGCCAAGTTAAAAGGGCACATTTATGTATTATGCCTTCTCTTTTCTCTCTAACTAGTCTGAAAATTCTCTAGTCTCGGACACTTCAACATCATGTGACTTTGTTTCTCTATTTGTGACACTTAATCACGCAATTAATTTTATAATTAATGTTAAAAATCTACGGGATTATACATTATCAAATTATATCTTAAAATCAACGTGTGATATTGTGGCAAACTAATTCTTTCAACTATAAATAGCTCATAATATAAAAGTATAAGTCAATATAATTTTTTGGTTTATAATTTCTTGAAGTAGTACTAAAAGTATCTAGTATATGCCTTTCATATCTATGCTTTCTAATCATATTAACATCTTCTTATTTTTCTTCTATTTCTTGTTTAAAAGACCATAGAAGTTACAATCCCAGAGATAGAGGTTATGCGCTTGGCACATTATGTGACAATTGGATCTGAATGTAGTACTTCAATTGCTCGTGAACTAGAAAAAATGTAAGTTCTCTTTATTTATATCTCAATGATACACACACATGAAAAGTAGGAATATATATTTATTTTTTAAGAAATGAAATCGTCATTTTCATGGTTTAAATGTGGAGATCAAAATTTTAAAATAGTAACACACATTTCGCATGTTAAATTTGTAAGAACGTACTTCATTCCTACTTTGAAGAATTATATTACTCTTTTGAAAATTACATACTTATAATTTATTTTGAATATTGACATAGAAAAAAAGAAGAACTGGGATGGGATGCCAGGGTTGCACTTTCTGTGTATGGTTCTTTTAGTAGCCAGGAGTATTTGAATGCACAAAGAATTAGGTAAGCACAAATCAAGAATTTTTTTGCTTACTCTTCTTAATGAACTTCAATTTTTGGGTGTGTTGCATTATGAAAATTTTATTTTTTGGTCTTGAGCCAATTCATATGTGACATACGATTGCTAAACATGAGATAAATGAATTGACACTTACTTATTTTTATCACATGATGTAATAATTATAAGAAGGGAAGTTTTCACAAGTAGCCATACAGAAGAAAGTAGCTAGACCCATTTTCACACTTTTTGATATCATTAGATGATGAAAAATTTGCATTATCATTATTATTGCTAGTATTAATTCACAAGTGGTCATAAATTTTGTACACTACAATAAAGAAAAATTTTATAACTAAGGGTATTCATTTATTAATATTCTTATCTAAGTATATTTATTATAATGTAGGTTTACAAATTTGTATAAAAATGATATAAGAATAGTATTCTGTAGAAACATAAAAAGGTCGCTCAACTTTTGAAGAGTATTTTAATCATCTTTTAATATGGTTTTTTTCAGTGTAAGACTGACTGTGATATATTAATATCTCACAAAGAAGGTCTTTGATTAAAAAAATGGGGTTGATTTTTTATATATATGTAATCATCACCATGGTACTGTGAGGGAATGACACGATCCAAAATCTCAAGGGTTGTGATGGCACCTACTCCAATCCAATTATGATAAGTAAGCCTGATTCAATAATAAAAAATCCAAAAATAAAAATCACAGTGAAACATCATACACAATGATGATAATAATAATAATAATAATAATAATAATAATAATAATAATAATAATAATAATAATAATAATAATAATAATAATAATAATAATAATAACACAATGTATACTCATATAGAACTGAACAGAATATCTAAAATCCCAAGACTTAGAAGTCATAAGTACAAGACCAACTCTAATATATAATATCCAACCAAAATACAAAACTGTCTAAGAAACCTAAATAGGACAAAAATAAAGATAGAATAAACTGGAAAAATCTCTGATCAGGGGAGCTCACCATAGCTTCGGATCCATAATGCTTGATCACTAGCCGCGATGACCACTCGAACCAGGATCTATATTAGAAGATTGCAGAAAAATAGGAGTGCGTATGATCTACTTGTACTCAATAAGCATCATAGGTTGACTGAACTTAAGCACAACACTATATCGAATAAAAAATATTAAAATAATCTTGCACGCAAAAAAGTCTCAGCAATTCTATATCAATTATTTCACAGTTTATCTCAATCACAATATTAGTTCAAATGAACAAATTCAATGATATGAAATGGTATTCAATGACCAATGCACCTCTTATACATTCCCTCCGGCGATTTGGTGCAAAGGCAAAATCAATAGGTGATTTGCGAGGTCTATATACAATCACTCGATACTATCATACCTCACCATCCGACAAACGCATCGAATCACTCATAAAATATCATTTCTACCATCCGAAAAATGCATTGGGTCACTCATAAAATATCATTTTTCTTCCTCTCAATAGCACTCTCCAATGTTCCATGAGATGAATGAACATGCATACTCAAAATAATAAGTCAAGGCCAAATATGATAGATATATATGAAGTCTCAGAATATCAGTCAACTCATGAACACAGGCTACAAGCCTCAATATCAAGTCAAAAATGCACTCTCACATCACTCTCACGGTATAAGCCCCAAATCAGGCGTCACAATGATAATCCATCTTAATTCCCACAATGATTCACTAAATTTGCTCGACCCATATACTTTACACAATAAGTTCCCGCTCGAATAAAGTCTGAAGAAAGTTAAGCCATAACCTATCTCAAAGCTAGACCACAAGTATCTACTCGATAACACATGAGTCTTTTCTTTTCGAATGGATTCAAAATGCACCCAATCTATCAATAACAAGTTCTACACAAAAATATGAGTCCAATGACACCTATAGTGCTATGGTTCTAATCCGGATCTAAGAAGTCAACTCTGAGCCCCCGAGGATAAAACTAGATTTTTTTATTAAAAAATTGATGTACTCATAACATGAGTTCAAATATGAAATTTTATCAAAAAAAGAGTTAAAATCGAGCTTGAAATCATTAATCTAGCATTCTTTAACTTTACCGAAAAAACATCAAATTTGTAATGTTTAAAACAAAGATTTGAAGGTGAATCATGAAATAATCATTGAAAAATGTGTAAAAATAGTATAAGAAACTCACCCCGCAAAGAAATCTCGAAAATTCCCTTTGAATTCTCTCAAAATGGAGTCCCCAAGCTTCAAAAATGAGTTGTGAAAAAAAAAAAATGAAAAAGAAAAAATCCACATGTAAACTATAGCTATCTCTGCAGCGCCGAAGAATTGGCCGCAGGTGCAGTCTCACAAGCATGATGAAAAGGTCCATTGCTGCGTACTGCACTTACAACATGGAGTCTCTCAGGCGGTCCACCTCCGCAGGTAAGAGCCCGCAGGCGCAAAGAAGTTCTGCAACCGCGACTCCATTGTTGTGGTCCAGGCTCCGCAGGAGCGGGCAGCCCTAGGCAAGCCCGGCTTCGTAGGAGCGATTTCCTGATCGCCGGTGTGGCTCCCCAGGTGTGACCCATGCACCATAAGAGCGGCTGCACCAGCACCAGTAATACAATCAACTAATCAAGCTCGAAATCGACCCTCAGAATTCATTCAGAACCCCGTGAACACAAAAAAGATTTGCTACCCAACTGAAAATGATATTTTAGACTCAATGGAATTGTTAAAACATAGGTTAGAGGTCGTCTTTAATAAATGTTGACTGAGTTTAACACTATGCTAAAACTTTCAACTTTCCAATCAACTACTCAAAATTCATCTGAATGTCTCGATACCCGAACCAAAGGTGTTACTAACTCAAAAATGACATTTTGAAGCTAATGGAACTGACAGAATCCTCATACAATCTCGAAATCTCTAAATATTGACCGAAGTCAACCATACCAACTCTAAAACTTTCCAAAATGAAAAACTCTTAATAGAGGGTATTCTGCTTAAATAGTAGGTATTGATTAACATGTTCAACATGGCATCTGTAATCTCGTCTAAGATGATCTGTGTTGAGCAACTGATCCATATCTTTCACTGATTGCATTTCTTCTTCTCATTTAGTAAACATCCTTATATTGGTCCTCACAACAACACTAGAATTTTGCCTCCAAAATGATCATATTTGAGCATAAGTGTTAGCAATGAAGTTTTGGAAACATAGGAGTTTCATATATCCTTGAATCTTTCTTTTATTAATAAAGGTTCAATAAGAGATACAACGTCTATTTTGTTAATATTGATCAACTCTATCAATCTATGATTGACCTTCTTGAATCTAGTCCCCCTTGTATTTCATATTATTGTGTTAATCATGAAATATATAAAAGATTATTAATATTATTGACTCCCTCCTCTAGAGGAATGATAAATTTTGTCTTTGCTTTTCTTTCTATTTATTTTATTCTTGTTTTACCTTTCCTAGTCCCTTGTTGATTGGACATCTCCTTAATGTTGTTTCTATAGGATTTTCAGGTTGCTTGTCATAAGTATCATATATTCATATCCCATTTAGAAAACTTTTGATGCCTTGCTTTCTTCTCTTTTTTTTTTTCTATTTTGGGGTCTTTGTTCCTTATTTCATTGTTTTTGATACTTTCAAGTTATTGTTGGGATTGAAATCGAGAGGGCGTCATGCGGAAATTAACAATTGCAAACATTGAAGGCGATAAATTAGATGACAAAGAAAAACATACTAAAAAGCATAATATATTAATATGGTTTGGTCAAGTGACTTACATATTAAAAACTAAAATTAAAAAGCATAAGACTTATTGGGAGAATAATTTCCCCCTAAACAAAACTCTCTAAACGGCTAAATTGTGGATCTCATTGTATTGTGATATGAGAAGAGGAATCTTCAATTTATAGAAGTCAAAACCTTCCTCCAAAAAAGAATTACCAAATATGAAAGAGATCTTTTTCAACTTGAACACTTTTTCCACAAAGAAAACATTTTCGAGATAAAACACAATTATGAGATAAATTCAGATAAATAGAAAATTCAAGACAAACACTAACAATTATATTGCCAGTTGAATTTTTAGATGATTCTTAACGGGAAAGGAAAGACTTCTGAGTTCTTCAGTATTATTCTAAAACTCTCGACTATTATCATTTCTCTGACTACCTTTGTTGATTCTTTTAGAGTTCTGAACCTTATCTTGAGGACAATCTTCTTTGTTATCTTGGGAATGATCTTGATTCTTATAATGCTTGTTGTCTTCATTAGCCTTCACTAGCTATCATCTCCAAACTTTCCTCTATAATGATTTCTGATGTGATAATACTTGTACTCCCTTCACTTCAATCTGTTTGGTCTATTTTGATTTGACACGAAGTTTAAGAAAATAGAGAAGATTTTTGAATCTTGTGGTCATAAACGAAAGATATGTCAAATGTATTAAAATATCCTTTAATTTTGTGGTTTTAAACATGTCATGTGGAAAGTTAAAATTAAAGAGTTGCTAAAAAGGAAAAGAGACATTTTTTTTTAAACGGACTAAAAAGGAAAGTAAGTCAAATAAATTGAAACGGAGGGAATATATTTTTTGATAATCCGACTCTTTCTTTTGTTATATCAGTAAAATACTTAAATAAAATTGTGCTCCTCTTTTTTGGCTCTTTTTACTCTTATTTTTCTGCTTTACAACTTCATTACCTTTAATTTTATCTTACTCATAATCTTTGTATCTGGTTGTTTTTGATCTTTCATTTCCTTTTAATTTTTTCTTACCTTTTTTGTCATTAATTGTGCCCTACATCTCTGCCTTACTCTTTTCCTTTCCTATTTTTCAATTTTTCTTGGTATTTGGAACGACTTGCCACTCTTGCTTGTCATTTTTATTTTGCATCCTCCTATTTCTCATCCTCATTTGATTTACTTTTGCTTGGTTCTCCAGTTTCCTTGTTTCCTTTTTCTCAATCTTGTTATTTTCATGCTTCATACTTATATAAATTATATATGTATAAAATAGATAGATCATGATTTTACGTATTTGTTAATTTGTCATCCTTCACAATATGGATATCTTATTTTCAAGTAATATCATTGATAAAATCTACTGTATGAACTGCTTTACAAGTCTAAGAACAATTAACACCATACTTGAGAAGAAGAAGAAGTTTATTGAATGGAAGAAGAAGGGGAAATAAAATGCTCAGATCTTATTGTCATTTACATCACCTAGATATTTATAGGCTCACATATAACTACTCTAACCGACTTAAAATGGTAGCTCAATGACAGCTCATCGACTAACAAATTTTCTAACAAACTAACTGTTGTAACTAACTGAAACAGTAAAAACGATTTCAATGGAACAGTAACCGTGAACAGTAAAAATGGACTAGCCTAAAATATGTACACTTCTTAGCATTCCCCCTCAAGCTGCAGGGTGCAATATGTTAAGCACACCAAGCTTGCTTAACAAATGCAGATGTTGATCTTGCCCCAAAGGTTTGGTCAGTACATCAGCCACTTGTTGTTGTGTGTGAACATACACTGTATCAATCATACCAGCTTTGATCTTTTCCCTGATAAAATGACAGTCAATATCTATATGCTTAGTCCTCTCATGAAAAATAGGATTAGCAGCTAGCTAAATAGCGGACTTGCTATCACTCAACACTGTGATGGGCATATGAATTGGCACATTCAACTCTGTGAAGAGGCCAAGCAGCCAAGTGATTTCAGCTATAGCTGCGGCCATGCTCCTGTACTCAGCCTCAGCTGAGCTTCTGGATACAATCTGCTGCTTTTTTTATTTCCAAGATACTAAGGACTCACCAAATTTGACAACATAGCTTGTGACAGACCTCCTTGTATTTGGGCATGCAGCCCAGTCTGAGTCACACCAACAGGTCAATTCCGCAGTGGGTTGAGCTCTTAGCCAAATTCCCTGATCAATAGTCCCTTTCAAATACCTAACAACTCTGTTTGCTGCTTCCCAATGAGATCTCTTAGGGTGTTGCATGAACTGATTAAGAGTCTGCACAACATAGCTAATTATGTCAGGTCTAGTAATTGTTGCATACATAAGTTTACCAACCAGTCTTTGATAAGGAGCAACATCCTTCAAAATCACATCCCCATCATTCCCCGTAACTTGATCAAACTCCACTGCAGTTAATCTGAGATTGGATTCTAGTAGTGTGAGTGTTGTCTTTGCACCACTCAATCCTATGTCAGAGATAAGCTCTAGAATGTACTTTCTTTGGTTTAGTATGACTCCATTCTTGGACCTTAACACTTCAATGCCCAAGAAATATTTCAGTTCCCCCAGATCTTTAAGTTTGAACTGCTTATGTAGTGTTGTCTTGGCTTCACAGATCATTGCTTCATTGTCCCCTGTGATGAGCAAATCATCAACATAAACCAAGACAATAATCATCCCTTCCTTCCTCTTCAAGGTGAACAAGGAATAATCATGATTACTCTGAGTGAATCCTGCATTCAGCAATGCAGTGGTAAGCTTAATGTTCCATTGTCTTGAGGCTTGCTTGAGTCCATATAGGGACTTCAGCAGCTTGCAGACCTTATGTTCTCCTTCTCTTCCAAAATCCTCAGGCATCTCCATATAAACTTCCTCATCTAGATCACCTTGCAAGAAGACATTATAAACATCCATTTGATATAGACACCAACTTTTTGACACAGCTAAAGCAATTATACATCTAACTGTCACCATCTTTGCAACTGGAGAAAAAGTATCATGATAGTCTAGTCCCTCTTGTTGACTATAGCCCTTTGCTACTAGTCTTGCTTTAAATCTCTCCACCTCCCCATTTGCTTGGTATTTGATCTTGTACACCTATTTTGAGCCAACATCATGTTTGTCTTTAGGTAAATCAGCTATTACCCAAGTTTTATTGTCTTCAAGAGCTTGAATCTCCAACTTCATGGCTTGTATCCATCTGTCATCCTAAGCATCTTGTCTGTAATATTGAGGTTCCACCAATGTAGAGAATTTAGTCAAGTAGTTTTGATAAGCAGGTGTGGTCTTATTGTAGGATAGATGATTGGCTAATGGATGTCTAGTTCCTTGATTCTTCACAGGTGCTGCATAATCTTTCATCCAGATAGGTTGTCTGGTGATTCTAGTGGGTTTTTTTGGGTGGAGCAACTGTTGGTGATATGGGTCCATCACAAGCATGTGGATCAGCTATCAGAGAGTCATGTGTGTTTGCAGCAGGCTGTGCATCAATTGTCTGCTCATCAACCAATGGAACAGTGACTGACTCATCCTGAGATTGCATTTCAATGGATACTGTGACTGAGGCATCTTCTTAGTCATCAACAACTTCCATATAAGACATAAGGTGATCTGTAGATGCAGGTAGCTTCTTATTCTTGACTTTTGCAAAAGGAAAGATGTGCTCCTAAAATAGGACATCTCTGTTGACAAAGAGTTTGTTGTTGTCTAAATCCAATAACAAATACCCTTCTGTGTGTCTGAGTACCCCATCAATACTGCAGGTCTAGCCCTTTTGGAAAATTTATCACCCTTTGGGACTTTTGAGGCATAGCAAAGACAACCTACTGTTCTTAGGTGCAATAAGGAGGGTGCTTTAGAAAACAGCAACTCATATGGACTCTTACCTACAATGGCTGAAGAGGGCCATCTATTCATCAAATAAACTGAGCTTGACATTCATACCCCAAAATCTGATAGGCATATGAGCCTAAAACTTGATGGCCCTAGCTATATTCAGAATTTGTCTGTGCTTTCTCTCCACCACACCATTTTGCTGTGGTGTGTGAGGACAACTACTCTGATGCACCACACCCAAAGATTGAAACAAGTATTTGCATTGAGAGTTAAAGAACTCTATCCCATTATCTGATCTTATCACCTTCACACAAGCACTGAACTGTGTCTTAATCATCAACCAAAAAGTTTTGATTGCCATAATAGTTTCAGATTTAAGTTGTAACAAATGGATCCATGTATATCTACTTTGATCATCCATAACTGTTAGGAAATAGTATTTCTTATCAAAGATTGGGGTCTTGTATGGTCCCCAAAGATCCATAAGTACAATGTCAAAACATGCAGATGCTCTAGAATCACTAACAGGAAAAGCTAGTCTAGTCTGCTTAGCCAAATGACAAACAGGACAACTACTTAGAAATTCCATTCCTTCATTGTGCTCCACTAGTTCCAATGTCTTGAGGATGTTAGGTGAGGGATGACCAAGCCTTCTATGCCACAGATTACAGTCTTGGACAGATGCTCCTGCAACCAATTTCTTCTGGCTTGAGCCTTATTTATGCCTTTTATTCTACATTCACTCCTGAATATGTACATACTTCCCTCTTCCTTATCAATCCCCTTCACCCTGCCACTGTGAAGGTTTTGAAACACACAAAAGTCAGGGTAAAAAGAAATAAAATATGATAATTGCCTAGTGATTTTGGAGACAGACAAGAGGTTGAACTTGAAATCTGGCACATATAATACATCCTTCACAGCTTCCTTTCCAAAAATGAATGCATCTCCAATGTGAGATATATCAACTTGAGCTCCAGTAGGCAAATGCAATATGTCTTTGTGTGCCTTGACAATACTATGGCTCTTTTTTAAGGCATCCTTGTTGGCTGTAATGTGATGAGTAGCACCACTGTCTACTATCCAATCTTGTGAGAAAGCATTAGAAGATAGGAAAGTGTCTATACCTACCATGTGACTTGCTTCATCTCCTTAGTATCCTTACTTAGCAGCTCCAGAATCTGCTTGTATTCTCCATCTGTAAATCCTTGTCCCTTGGCCACAAAGGCATTATTTACCTCAGCATTGACTCCTTGGCTTGTTGATGCAGTTGTATCACTATTGTTCCCATTGATGTTGTTGGCTGAGTGTTGGTTGCCAGTTTGTCCTCTATATCCTTGATTGTTATGTATCCCAGAGTATGACTGTTGACCTGATCCTCTTGCATTACCATTATTGAAGTTATACTTCTCCTTATGGTTCCAATCTGTAGGGTATCCAATCAATTTATAGCAATTTTCTCTAGTGTGACCAGTGAAATGACAATAATCACACTTCTTCCCCTTGTAGTTTTGGTTGCTGTGACCATGATTTCTATTTACTTGCATAGCTATTGGATCAACCTTCTCACTCATAGTAACAACACAAGCTGAATGTTGAATTTCATCCTCTATAATCATAGCAAATGCCTGATTTAGAGATGGAGGAACTCCTTTTAGCAAGATCTGTCTACGAGCTTGCTCATACGACTCATTAAGACCACTTAAGAACTGAATCAGTCTCAACTGATACAGATGATCTACATACTCTTCAGATTTTGGACAAGTACAACTTGGAGTAGGCACCACAACATCATACTCTACCCACAGGTTTTTCAATTTTGTGAAATAAGTAGAGACCGAGTCACTTCCTTGTGAAAGAGTGTTAATCTCTCTATGTAATTGATAGAGTCTCATACGATTCACCTTATCAAACCGCTCCTTTAGATCTTCCCACACTTCATACGCACTAGTAGCATACACGATCCCACTTAGAAGCTCTTCACTAACAATGCTCATTAGCCATGAGAGCACGATCGCATTGCATGTCTCCCATTGTTCATGTAGTTCATCTCTGTATAATCCTCTGCTACAAGCTCCAGTCACAAAACCATACTTCCTCTTTCCTAGCAATGCAATCCTCATCGATCGACTCCAAATGCTGTAATTTTCAGATCCAATCAGCTTAATTAGAATCAACATAGCTCCTGAAGCATCTGATGGACCTATGTATAAAGGATCGTTTTGATCTATCTTAATAGCAGCTGTCAATTCTAGGCCTGGACTTCTTCAACTACCTCTGCAAATCTGAACTTCGTCTTTTTCAATTTCTTCTGCAAATCTGAGCTTCGTCTATGAACTCGAAACTCTATGATCTTCTTTATACACAGTTAACGACAACACTGTTCTGATACCATGATAAAATCTACGGTATGAACTGCTTAACAAGTCTAAGAACAATTAACACCATACTTGAGAAGAAGAAGAAGGAGTTTATTGAATGGAAGAAGAAGGGGAAATACAATGCTCAGATCTTATTGTCATTTACATCACCTAGATATTTATAGACTCACATATAACTACTCTAACCGACTTAAAATTGGTAGCTCAATGACAGCTCATCGACTAACAAATTTTCTAACAAACTAACTGATGTAACTAACTGAAACAGTAAAAACTATTTCAATGAAACAGTAACTGTGAACAGTAAAAATGGACTAGCCTAAAATATGTACACTTCTTAACAATCATATATATTACAATAATTATATGTACAATCAATTATTAAATAAATCAAGTTGTCTCACTCTTATTTTTATATATACATGCGTGCTTTTATTACTTGCTAAAACTAGGTCTACTTTGTGATAAAATCAAAAGCTCATTTATTTTTGTTTTATCTTCAGAAATCGACAGCTGCAATTTCACAAAAAAATATTCAGCAAGGCAAATGTCATTGTTACACCAACAACAGGGTACGTATATATGTGCATTTGATTTGGTTACAAGAAGAATCTTATTATTCAAAATTCATATAAATGATAAAAGTATTTCTTGGAATACTCGATGAAGGTTAATTTTTATATATTAAATCAAGTATAGAGAATCCAAAAACAATTTAAGCACTAATGAGAATAATTATCATATGTGGTTTTTTGTAAGATTAATGAAGAACATAGAATACTAATAATGTCCTTGAGAACAGGCTTCATAATAATAATAATAATAATAATAATAATAATAATGTAAGCCATACATTTTAGGCATAATACATAAACGTGTCTTTTTAACTTAGGTTCAACTTGTATATTTATGTCCTTCAACTTTGAGTCTGCACAGGTAAACACTTAAACTATCATAAAGTTGAACAAGTAGACACATGCGTACTACATGAAAAATCTCACGCGATTTGACATGTAGAACATGTGCATCTCACGCGATTTGTAACAACATATCTCTTTGTGACAAAAAATTTTCGTGTCCAATATTTAATTAAATTTAAGACAAAAATGACTTGTCAGAAATTGAATACATTATTAGTGACAAAATAATATGTCATTAAAATCCTAAAGTTTGTGGCTAATGTTACTCAATAAATGGCGCCAACTCATTTTTGGTAGGAAACTGTCACGATCCGTAAACTTAGGTCATGATGGCACCTAATATAACTCACCAGTAGGTAAGGCCGAACCCTTAGTCTGAAACGATAAGTAACGGGCTAACCAGAAGAATAGACGAATTCAAGGGGTCAAAATAATAATTAAAGAGAACAAGTGGGACAAGCATATACACGAAGAAAGGGAAAAGAAACAAAATATATACAACATAAACCCCAAGACCTAGTTTCAGTCATTCCAAGAGCTACTACAATATAAAGAGTACTAGATAAGTGTAAATATATACAAAAAAAGATAACTCGTACTAGGGGTCTACATCACAAAAAAAGATGTAGAAGTGTAGCATGAGTACCAAAATATGGGGTACCCAGTAGGCACCGTAGGTCGATTGAGCTCAAATAAGATATAAGTATAATAAAGTGCAAATATACTAAAGGTAAGAAAAGAGGAGTTAGAAAAGAATAATAGGTCATAACTAGATAATACTGAGAAGTAAAAGTAATAACTCGAAAAAGCTTAAAGTAAAGTAAAGTAATCTAGCTATGACCTAACTGGACCCCCATAAGCCCGGAAGGTACAAACAATAAACAATATACCTATAGGGACTCTCATAAGTTCGGTGAGTACAAACAATGAGATATGCTAACTACAATCCACTGTAAGTAAGTAGATGTGGAAGGCTGTCATGCTATGCAATATAAAATGAGTGCATTGATAATGCGTGCCAGACTCAAGCCGGACTTCTGAGCGTAAGTCAGTAACAATGCATGCCCGGACTCAAACCAGAACTAAAACAGTGATTATGCAACATGGACTCAAATCAGGACTTAAATGTAAATATGCATATCAAGACTCGAATCAGAACTTAATTATAAATATGCATGCCCGGACTTAAATCGAGACTTAAATATAATTATGCATGTCCGAATTCGAATTGGGGCTTAAATAAATATGCATGTCGAAACTTGAACCGGTGCTAAAACAATACATTTTTCCCTCAAGAAAACCCAAACCATTTAAATGTTCCGAAAATCTCACTTTTAGCCAAAAACTAAGTTATATGTTGAACCTCCATAATGCCATAACGTAGTAAACAATAACACCGTTAATAAAGTAAAAATTACAACAATGATCATAATTAAGCCCAATCAACCACTACGAAGAAAATCACGACCCACACGCTAAGAAACGATACTACCTTACCAAAAATACGATTCAAAAAGCGTTAAGCTAGTTATAAGTTCTCAAGAGTCCCCACCTAAGGGAAGCAACTACCTGAGACTAAGCTAAGGCAACTAATACTAATCCTAAGGATACTACCCTGACTACACCAATTCTTAAGGGAACAAGGATCACCCAAACTAAGGAACTCAACCCCAATTCTATACTAAAGCACTTAAATTGGCTACAAGGATCATAAACACCTAAGTAAATATATCCAAACTACAATATCCAACCAATAATTAGTAAATTACCATACAAATACCTTAAATGAGCTAACTCTAAAAGTAGGTAAGCTGTAACCTACCTGGAGGCTAAAAACGCGCTCCTGAACCTGCTATACTGGAGCTTTTCCCTTCCAAGAAGCCTCTGTCTGCTGCCACGCTATCAAGATAATAATCTACGCGTCAAAATGAGAATAATAATACTCATAGTGCAAATTTACCATCTGGGTCAAAAATTGGGTGAAAAATCACCCGTGGAGCTCACATACAAAATCTAAAGATTTAATCCGCAATTATGTCCCTCATGGAACAAGGGTCACATGCTCAGAATATTGAGCAAAACCAACCCCAAAATCGAGCTAAAACAGCCCCCAACTTGAAGGATCAAATTAAGAAATCAAATGGAGAATTCAACAGAATAAAGACCGGAAACTTACGAATTTAGGATGGAAAGATGATCATGGATAAGAAATAATTAACTCCAAGCTTTACCAAACGATCTCTTACAGATTTCTTAAGCTTTAGCTCTCAATAATGGAGGATTTTCGTGAAGGAAGCAATTAAAAAAGAAGGAGAGTATTTAAATACTGTCAGGAGTCTTTAATCGTTATCGCGAGGACCTCTATCGCGACTGCAAAGATGAACCAAGTTGACCTATCTTGATCGCGATGGCCAGCCTCGTGATCGTGAGGAAGAAAAAAGGTTGGATCCACTAACCCTTCATCACAAATGCGATGGAACCCCTCGCGATTGTGATTGTAAAAAAGTCAGACCATCGTGATCGCGATGGCCATCGAGATCGTGAAGAACAAATTGAAGTTTCACCAGCAATTGAAAATCAGCAATTTCTTCAAGTTTAAAAATACTCTAATGAACCCTCGGGATTCATCCAGAATCTCATGCATGGAAATAAAATGTCACTCTATAAAAAATGACATTTAAAACTCAATAGAGGCGACAAAATTCTAAACGGGGATCATTTCGATGAAAGTGAGCCCCACGCCCAAAACCTCTGTTTTAGCTAAAAACCAATCAATAGCCCAAAATGAGATCAGAAGCCTCGGAATCCGAACCAAAGGACTCACTAGCCCAAAGTTCACGCTCTGGAGATAACGGCGTTGACAAAATTCTCATCCGAGGTCGTTTACTCGAATATTGACCAAAGTCAACTCTTTCAACTTTAACAGTTTCAAAACAGGAAAATTAACTTAAAACACAAATGAACTGCCCGGGAATCGAACCATCAGCTCTGGCAAGTCATAAATGACCTGTAGCCATTGTGGGAAAGCTAGAAACACAAAAACACGAAATCAGATAGATGACCTAAAGAGTCATTATAGAAACTTTAGGAGACATAATTTTTTCTGCGAGATTTTATGTTTCATCACTAAAAATATGTGACTCGTGTATTTAGACAAAAAATGTAATTTTTATCATTTGTGACGAATTTTATATCGTAGCTAGATATCATATTTATTATAGTGATACTTGATGAAGGTTAATTTTTATATAATAAATCAAGTATAGAGAATCCAAAAACAATTTAAGCACTAATGAGAATAATTATCATAGGTGGTTTTGTTTAAGATTAATGAAGATCACAAAATAATAATAATGTCCTTGAGAACAGGCTTCATAAAAATAATAATAATGTATATGTGTAAGCCATACATTTTAGGCATAATGCATAAACGTGTCTTTTAACTAGATCGTAGCTAGCATATCTATGTCCTCCAACTTTGGGTCTGCACAAGTAAACACTTAAACTATCATAAAGTTGAACAAGTAGACACATGTGTCCTACATGACAAATCTCACGCGATTGACATGTAGAACTCGTGCATCTCATCACGCGATTTGCCATGTAGGATCGTGTGTCTACTTATTCAACTTTATGATAGTTTAAGTACCTACTTTGCACACCCAAAGTTGAGAGCATATATCAGATGAGGCCAAATTAAAGAAAATATTTACTCTTTCCGTTTTAAATTTATTGACCTATTTTGACTTGGCACGAAATTTAAGAAAATAAAGAAATTTTTTGAATCTTGTGATCATAAATTAAAGATATGTGAAATGAACCAAAATGTCCTTTGATCTTGTGGTTTTAAACATGTCATGTGAAAAGTTGAAATTAAAAAGTTACTAAAAATGGAAAAGGTCATTCTTTTTTAAACGGACTAAAATAAAAAGTAGGTCAAACAAATTGAAACAGAGGTATGCTTACATTTTTTATATATAAAGGATAAGTTGATTAATCAAATTATAGACATTAAAGTGAAATCTTTTTTAATTCAACCATCCAACTCTATTAAGAGTGGATGTCATTATATTAAAACAAAGATGACATCTTATTTACATAGAACGCTAAGGATGAAAAGTCAACTCTTTATATATTAATTTTGCCAAATACTTGTGTAGGGTTACTGCTTACAATATAGGGAACGACACTCGGAAGACCGGAGAACTCGACTACATAAATGGAGGTATGAACGTTTTATTAAGACAATCACTATCTTTTAACATAATGATAATCACTATCTTTTAACATAATGATATGTTTTCATATAGTTCAAATTAATGATTTTTTTTCTTTTAGTTGTCTAGTAAACAACCTCTTACAGTACTGTTAAAATCAGTTAATTAATCAAATAGAAACAGTTTCTTTACACAAAACATGAAAAATGATATTCGTCTTTTAAGATGATAACAAAGGAGTTATTATATATTTGCCACTAACGTTGTTAGAGGAAAACTTCTGTTCATCCAAGTTTTCCAAATGTTTGTCTAGATTATGCACCATACTAAAGTAACAATGAAGTATGGACAAGCACAAAAAATATTTTTTTGAAGGGGAAAATAGAAAGAAAAAAATAAAAACATCAGGAGATAGATGTAGAACAAAAAGAAATATGGGGATTCAATCGCACAGTTTTGTTCTTAAGTACTAAAGGTAAAAAATTTCACTGGGCATCCTATTTTTGTCACCTCATTTAAGTAATATTTACTGTATGTTTATTTTTGCATAAATATCCAATATTAAATAACTTCTAGGCCAAATAATATTCTTCCTTTTCGCTTCTGTATTAGACACATATGACTGAAATTTTAGCTATTTTTAACATACTTCAGTCATGTATGACTGAGCACATACATATATAAAAAAATTTTGAAATAGTGTTAAATGAGTTTGTTAAATTTATTGTTATATTGATAAATAGATGATTGAAGTTTGTTCTTTATGATATATAGAACTTATGTTTCAAATTTGAGCTTATTTAGAGTAGATTTGGGTGTTTAAATTTGAAATTTAGTTTTTTTTTTCAGACTTACATGCCTGAAAGTTCAGCCTATTTTTACACATAGTTCAGTCATGTATGCATGAATGTCCGAACCCTAATTACCTTTACAAGCCATACTAAACATCAGACGAAAACCTCTCATGTTTAGCCTTCACAAGGCCAAACTTTCAGACGCAAATGTCTGAAGTATCAAACTTCAGACGCGAGTGTTTGACTTTTTACTGAAAGTAGGTAAATTTACAAAAATAATTATGAAACGTAAATGACAACATTAAAAGCGGCTATTCGTGCACTTCCCCGGTACTAAAGCACTCACTGGCTTTTTGTTTCTTTAGTGGGGCGAGGTGGAGCTCATTGACAAATGTTAACCAATTGCCTCTGTAAATATAGACAGAGGCAGATCCAGGATTGATGACTATGGGTGCCATTATTTTAAATTTAAAATTACTATGAGGAGTATTCATGATTTGATTTGGATCGATTTTGGATATATAAATCAAAATCAAATTAATTTACTCATTTTTTAATTATTAAAAATAAACCAAATCAAATATAATTTGTATTCATCTTCTTGGTTCAACATTTTTTTTCAATTTTTAAGAAATATAATGGTATTTTTCTCTTTTATTTTTTCCTAAAATTAGAAAAGAGTTTTCCATCACTTTCTAACTTATAATCTGTTATTAACCTTTTATTGTGGTGACTATAATTTTTTGGATTATGAAGAAAATTTCTTAATATCTATTAAGCTTTATCAAGTGAATAAATTTGATAAGAAATACAAAAGCGCAGAGTTTGGATACATGACTTCCTTTTAATAAATGAGTTGAAGGTGTAAAGTTCATCAGCCTATTAGAGATAAATAAATTTTTTATGAAAAAATATACAATGTATTTAGAATTATTTATAAAAAATAATACTACCTCCGTCTCATTTTATATGAGTTACATTGACTTGGCACGGACTTTAAGAAAGAAAGAAAGACTTTTGAAACTTGTGGTCTAAAATGAGTCTTAAATGTTTGTGTGGTTGTAAATTATTTCATTAAGGGTAAAATAGGCATTTTAAAGTTAAATTGTTACTAAATGTAAAAATGTGTCATTCTTTTTGGGACTGACTAAAAAGAAAAGTGAGTCATATAAAGTGGAACAGAGGAAGTATTATATATATATATATATATATATATAAAATGTCTGTATGTAACTTATAGGTTTGGTTGGACCTTTTATTCGATTTATTTTTAATAAACTAAACCAAATATTATCGATTTTTCAAATCTCAAATCTAAAGAAAATTAAAATCAAATAAAATTATTTTATTTAATTGATTTGATTTAATTTTCGATTTGGATCAATTTTTAACCAAATCGTGAATATATCCTTACCACTAGTAAGGAAATTGAATTAAAGTATGTGTTCAGTCTATTCGATCTTAATTTGGTTTATAAAAATTTTTAGTGCATAAATAAGAATTTTATCACCAAATCGAATAAATTTGGTCACATTCAGACTCATTTACACGATTCAAATTCAATTGAATTGTGTGATTAAGATATACAATAAGAATAAATATCACGATCCAATTTCTCAGGTTATGATGGCACCTACTACACCCAACCAGTAGGTAAGTAGAAACCCTTAGCCCAGAACACTGAGTAGCGGGCTAATATAAGACACAATATATAAGCGAAAAAGTGAAAACACGATAGAGATAGTAAAACCAGAAAACATAATGTAAAGGAAAAAAAATGAGTAAGTCATACAGAAAATCCTCCAAAACTTGGTATCAGTCGGTACAAAAGCTACTACAACAGAGAGAGTACTAGATAGATACAAATATACATGGTAATCTCTGAATATACAAAAGGAAACTAATCTCAAAATAAAAGGAGATAGATCAGCTTCGGATGCCAGAAGCTCACTCTAGATTTCCAAATTAGCAACTTCGTACTAGAACAGCGTCAACGGTGATAACTCGTACTAGAGTCTGCATCAGGGAAAAGATGCAGAAGTGTAGCATGAGTACCAAAATACGCGATACCCAGTAGGCATCATAGGACGAGTGAACTCAAATAAGATAAAAGTACTATAGAAAATGCGAATATACTAAAGGGAAATAAGGAGGGAGTCAGTATAAGGATACATGTCGTAGCTAGACAAAACCAAGGCAGAAAGTAATTAGCTAAGCGAAGCGTAAAATATGTAAAGTAAAACAAGGTGAAGTAAAGCAAAGTAGAATAGTCTAGTAGAATAAGGAGGGGTCTGTTGTTTGCTGGTTGTGCCTACTAGGCATATGGTTCTAGTAAAGCATAAGACTGTTCGCTTCACTTCACCTTGTTTTACTATTCCTCCATAAGCCTAGTGGATTCAAACAACAGACAACACTGACTAGCAATCAACCTAATGGGGGTAATGAAGATGGAATTGTGCTATGAGATGTCATATGACATAAGTCAAGTGCCAACAACACCGTATACTATCCTCCAGCCATAGCTTGCAAAAGCAGGATCTATGGGGGACTCGTGAAATTCGTATACAAAGTCTGAACCATATCTCAATAACAATGCCATGATAAGAGTAAGTAAAACCATCCGAAATATGAGTCTCCTCGGGCATGTAAGTTTAAAAATACAAGTAAAACTATCCAGAACACATTGCCTCGGGCATGCAAGTTTAATCAAAACAGAATTTCAAAAATGAACCATGTTTTCAAAAGAAAATTCAAAAAGTATCAAATATCCAAGTCTTAAATCCCTTTCAAAAATCGAATACAGTATTTGAAATCAAATCCTTCATATGCCATGATGAAACAGTCACAACTCGAATGCAGTATTTGAAATCAAATCCTTCATATGCCATGATGAAACAGTCACAACTCGAGAACATAGATAAAACTCACAACAAATATCATAATCGAATCTAATTAACCTGCACTGAAGCAATTAAATCCACAAGCTAATGAAAAGGTCTACATTCTAAAATAAGCACCTAGAAGAACCGAACTCTTAACAACCTCCTACAGAAACTTACTCTAAGGCAACAACTACCCCAAATCTAGACTAACGCGGATAATTCTTACTAAGATGGCTAAAAAGAGAAACACACCGAAAGGAGTTAAGGAAATAAGTAAACTAACGTGGGATCCAGTCAATTTAATGCACACGGCCTCGGCCCCACAAATACATAAATACAGAAGAATAATATGAAAACAGAATGATAAAGCAAAAATGACAAACCAATGCCTAACCAACCTCGAAATCTACCAGAAATTTCATACTACAGACTTCTAAACTAACCACCCCAATATCCCAAAGCAGGCTAACCATGCTAAGGCAAGCAAAATATCTACAACTAAAGGCACTACACCGGCTACGCTAACATCTATAGGAACAAGCAAGAGAAAATTAAGGATCCCAACCCCGATTCTAAGCTAAAGCTCCTAATTCGGTTACAGGAATCACATTTTCTCAAAATCAACTATTCAATCTACAAAATACCACCAAAAATTATCACAAACCATACAATCATCTCAAAGGAGGTAGGTCTAGAAGTAAGTAAGTCGTAGCCTACCTGAAAGTCGAACACGTGCGCTTGCATCCACTAGACTGAATCTTTTTCTTTCTAAGAAGCCTCCGACTGATGTCACGCTATCATAATGATAATCTACTCATTAAAATATGAACAATGATACCCATATTGTAATTTTACAATTTGGACCAAAAATTGGGTGAAAAATCACCCATGGGGTCGGTATGTGAATTTTTAAAACTAAACCAGGGAAAATGTCCTTCATGGGACAAGGATAACATGTCCAAGAATATTGAGCAAAAAAAGGATCAAAATCGAGCTCAAATCAGCCCCAAGAATCAAGAGAAAAATCAAAGATTAAAGGAAAATTTTATCAGAGAAAAGGCTTGGAAACTTACAATACAATGACGAGAAATTGACCGCGGACGATAATTTACCACCCTTAACGCTTCCCTATGATCCCACCCTGATTTCATTACTTAGACCTCTCTAACAATGGAGGAAAACGTTTGGAAATATTTTAAAAATGAAGAAGGAACTTTAATATACTGCCAGGAATCCTTCATCTTGATCGCGAAGGACCCTACGTGATTGCGATGACCACGCTGGCTAGATTATTGCGATCGTGATGGTCCAGCCATGCTGTCGCGAAGAACAATTGGATGGCGGGTCCATAAATCCTTCTTTGCAATCATGTGAAGGCAGTCTCGCGGTCGCGATGCCCAACCAGGTAGACCATTGTGATCGCGTGGCCTTTCTCGCGGTTGCGATGAAGGTCTGAGACCTACACCTGCAACAACAACTAGCAACTTTTTACAAGTTGAAAAGTCACTAGATGGACCCTCGGGATTCATCCGAAATCTCGCGCATACAAATGAACTATGCTACCCTACCAGAAATGGCATTCCAAACTTAATAAAATTGACGAAATTCTCAACAGAGACCATTTAGATGAACAGTGGGGCCCATGCCCAAAACCTAACTTTTTTTAAAAAGATCCAACAACCCAAAATGAGTCCAAAAACCTCGGGATCCGAATCAAAGGTCCCTCTAGCCCAATGTCGATGTTCCAGAGCTAACTGCAACGAAATTCTCATCTGAGGCTGTCTTCTCCAAATGTTGACCAAAGTCAACTCATTTCAATTTCAAGATTTCTAAAACAGAGAAATGGGCTTGAAACACAAATAAACTGTCTGGGAACCGAACCGTCAATCTCGGTAAGTCATAAACGATATGTAGCCATAGTGGGAAAGCTCTAAACATATAAGACATATAAAAATAGAGAAAAGACCCTGAGGGCCATTACAATATCCACTACTAAAAGAACTTTCATCCTCGAAAGTTAGAAAAAAAAAAGGGAGTACCTGAAGGCTAAAAAAAACTAGGATACTGGGCCCGCATATCATGCTCGGTCTCCCAGGTAGCTTCCTCAATTGGACAATGTCTCCACTGCACCTTAACCACCAGAATCTCCCTAGACCTCAATCGTTTAACATCCCAAGCTAAAATGGCTACTGGCTCTTCCTCAAAAGTCAAATGGTCATCCAACTTAATTGAATCCCACTAAAGCACGTGAGACTCATCTGGAATATAATGATGGAGCATCGACACATGGAAAACAGGATGAATAAAAGATAAAGCTGGCGGCAAGGCAACATCATCCACTCGCTGAAGAATCTCTAATGGCCCAATATACCTGGGGCTAAGCTTACCCCTCCTTTCGAATCTTATCATGCCCTTCAAGGGCGATACCCAAAGGAACACACGATCACCAACCTTAAACTCTAAGGGACGATGCCACGGCCAGCATAACTCTTTTGTCTACTCTGAGCTACCCGAAGTCTATCCTGAATTATCCAAACACTATCCAAAGACTCACGTAACAAAACTGTACCTTGCGGCTTGGCCTCAAAAGCATCAAACCACCCAATAGGAGACCTACAATGCCTCAAATAGAGCCATCTGGATACTCGAATGGTAACTATTATTATAAGCAAACTCCACCAAGGCTAGAAATTGGTCTCACTAACCCCCAAAATCCAAGACACAAGCACAAATCATGTCCTCAAAAACCTGAATAGTCCGCTCGGATTGGCCATTAGTCTGCGGGTGAAACTTTGTGCTAAGATCAACCCGAGAATCCAAATCTAACTGAAATGACCTTCAAAAATGAGAAGTGAACTGCATACCTCTATATGAAATAATGGACACTGGCATACCATAAAGACGGACTATCTCTTGCACATAGATCTGAGTCAACATCTCGGCACTGAAGAAAGACTGAATGGGTAGAAAGTGAGCAGACTTAGTTAATAAGGTCTTGAGCTTCAGAAAGCTCGCCTTGCACTCATCGAACCACTGAAATATGACATCCTTCCTAGTCAGTCTAGTCAATGGTTCTATAATGGAATAGAAGCCCTAGATGAACCGTCTGTAGTAGCCAGCCAACCCAATGAAACTATGAACCTCGGTAGGAGAAGTGGGCCTAGCCAAATCACGAACTACCTCAATCTTCGTCGGGTCTACCATGATCCCATCCTTGTACACCACGTGCCCTAAGAATGCTACAGACTCGAGCCAAAATTCACACTTCAAAAACATGGCATAAAGCCGCTAATCTCTCAAAGTTTGGAGCACAATCCTCAAATGCTGCTCGTGCTCCTCCCTACTCCTCAAGTATACAAGAATGTCATCAATAAAAACTATCACCAAGGAGTCGAAATAAGGCCTGAATACGCGATTCATCAAGTCCATGAACGCGGATGAGGTATTGGTCAACCCAAAAGACATCACTAGGAACTCGTAATGACCGTAACGAGTCCTAAAGGCTATCTTAAGGATGTCCACCGCCCACATCCTCAACTAATGGTAACCAGATCTCAAGTCAATCTTAGAAAATACAGCTGCACCCTAAAGGTAATCAAATAGGTCATCAATATGGGGCATTAGATACTTATTCTTAATCATCACCTTATTCAACTACCGGTAATCAATACATATACGCATAGTGCCATCCTTCTTCTGTACAAAAAAGACAGGAGCAGGCCACAGAGAAACACTCGACTGATATAAAACCCTTACCCAGAAGGTCCTGCAGCTGAACACTAAGGTCCCTTAACTCAACATGAGGCATACGGTAAGGTGAAATAGAAATGGGCCTGGTTCCCGGCTCAGCATGAATAGCAAAGTCTATATCATGCTCAGGCTGGAGGCTAGGTTAGTTAGCAGGAAAGACATGGTGAACTCCTAGACTACATGAATAGAATCAAGTGAGGGAACATCGACACTAACATCACAGATGTAATCAAGATAGGCTAGACACCCCTTTGACACTAAACTCCTAGCCTGAATATAAGAAATGATCCCCATCGGCGCGTGACTAATAGAACCCTACAACAAAACTGGGGGAATACCATGCATGTCTAAGGTAACGGTCTTGGCAAAGCAATCCAAGATCGCATGATAAGGAGATAACCAGTCCATGCCTAGAATAGCGTCAAAAACTATTATATTAAACACAATAAGATCCACTCTACACTCTCGAATAGTCACCACACAGGATCTAAATACCCGATCCACTACTAAAGGATCACCTATGAGAGTATCTATACGCAATTTCAAAGGCAAGGGCTCACTAGATCCCAATCGAGAAGTAAAGTATACAGACATATATGAATGAGTAGAGCTCGAATCAAATGAGATAGACTCTACATGATGGCATACTGAAATCATACCTGTAATCACTGAGTCCGAATCCTTTACCTCTGTCCTACCAGGAATGGCATACAATTGTCTATGCCCACCACAGGGCTGAGAACTTGCGCGACCACTGGTCCTACCTCGCTGATCACCACCACGAGAACCCTTACCAGCACCACCTCTGGCTGGTGGCGCCATTGCCTTAAGAGGCTGGGCAGCTGATGAAGGCTCGGCCATCCTGCGTTGGGGGCAATATCTAGCATAGTGACCGAACTCCCTGCACTTATAACAACCCTGAGGGGCCCTGCCCTGCTATGAAGAGCCTGTTGAACTAGAATGACCACTATGGCCTGAAGACCCAGAATATGTTTGACCACTGTACCCTTGCTGGCTGCTACTATCGAAAAGCTAAAGTGAGGCCTGAGTGGGCCTAGTGGGCTGAAAGTACCTTTGTTGCTGACCTCTACCAAAAGAACCCCTACCACAAAACTGGGAACCATTGTAGCTACCCTGATGTCGAGGTCTCTTATCGCTGCCTCTATGGGACTCTTGGTGGTACGAGCATGATAAACCACTTCTAGAAAGGACTGGCCTGAAGACACCATACTCTATGTAGCCAAGCGAAGCTGAAGCCTCAACCCTCTGACGAAGCACCATGCTCTCTCATGCTCGGTAGGCAGAATCATACTAGTGTATCTGCCTAACTCATTAAATCTCGACTCATACTCAGCTATTGATATGGAACCCTGCTCCAACTTCAAAAATGTATCCCAAAGCCTCTCACGCTCGCTACACGGCATACACTTCCCCAAAAAGGCCTAAGAGAACTATGTCCAAGTCATAGAAGGGGACCCAAATGGTCTACTCTCTGAATATGCTCTCCACCCCTGCCTCATCGAACCATCAAGCTGAAAAGTAGTGTAGTCTGCCTTGTGAGAATCCACTAGACCAAGGTTATACAACCTCTCTCGGTAACCGGTAAGGAACTCATGCGCATCCTCTCCTGGAGCGCTAAAATATCTCAGTGAGGCTAATCTGAGAAACCTACCTAGCATCTTCTGCTCCTCAGAAGTCATAATTGGTCGGGTTGCTGTCGGTGGATCAACCATTTGAACTGGCGGTAACTAAATATAGGGAGCCGCAATGACAAGATGCCTATCCCCTGAACACCCTGCACTGCTCCCTGAGCTGAAGTCTGAGGTAGGCCTCCTAAGACACTCAAAAACTGAGCTATAGAGGCATGTAGTGCTGGTAAAACTATAAGTCCGGGTGGAAGCTAGGCTGGTCCCTGCCCCCCTAGCTACTGCGGTGGCAGATCCTCTGGTACTAACTGTAGAGCAACCTCAGGCTCTGGTAACGGCTCTCTAGCCTAGCCCCGAGCTGGTGCTGCAGCTCATGCCTGACCTCGATATCAAGGTCGGCCTCTAACTCTACCCTAAGCTGAGGCCCAAGCTGCCAATGCGGGGGCCTCATCCTCGATCGTTATGGCTCTCATCCTAACCATTTGAGAAAGAATAAAACAAACAACATTTAGAAGTTGATAGAAGTTGGGAACGCATGATAGAGAATCAAAAAGATGGATTATTTCCTAAGAATTCCCTGTAGCCTCCCAAAGATATAATACAAACGTTATCGTACCGATCCGTGAGTCTCTACTAGACATTTGCTCTTGTACCAATAATACCGGCAAACCTAGAGTTCTGATACCAATCTATCACGATCCAATTTCTCAGATTGTGATGGCACCTACTATACCTAACCAGTTGGTAAGCCAAAATTCTTAGCCCAAAACACCGAGTAGCGGGCTAATACGAGAAACAATATAAGCAGAAAAGTGAAAACACGATGTAGATAATAAAAGCAACGTAATATAACGGAAAGAAGGAGTAAGTCATACAGGAAATCCCCAAATTTTGGTATCAGCCGGTATAAAAGCTACTGCAACATAGAGAGTACTAGATAGATTCAAATATATATGATAGTCTCTGAATATACAAAAGGGGACTAATCCCAAAATAGAAGGAGATAAATCAGCTTCGAACACCAGAAGCTCACCCTAGATCTCTAAATCAGCAACTTCACACTAGGACAGTGTCAACGGTGATAACTCGTGCTAGGGTCTGCATCAAGAAAAATATGCAGAAGTATAGCACGAGTATCAAAATATGTGGTACCCAGTAAAGCATGAGTATCAAAATATGCAGTACCCAGTAGGCATCATAGGCCGACTAAGCTCAAATAAGATAAAAGTATAGAAAATGCGAATATACTAAAGGAAAATAAAGAGGGAGTCAGTATAAGGATACATGTCATAGCTAGACAAAACCAAGGAAGAAAGCAATTAGCTAAGCGAAGCATAAAATATGTAAAGTAAAATAAGGTGAAGTAAAGCAAAACATAACAGTCCAGCTAGAATCTAACCGAGCATCCATAAGCCCGGAAGGTGCACACAATCAAAGAATAACCTAATCAGACCTCCATAAGCCCAGTAGGTACAACCAGCAAACAACAGACCCAGTCGTACCCCCATAAGCCTGGTGGATTCAAATAACAGACAACAGTGACTAGTAATCAACCTAATGAGGGTAATGAAGGTGGAATCATGCTATGAGATACCATATGATATGAGTCAAGTGCCAACAGTACCGTATATTCCTTCTCCAATCATATCTTGCAAAGGAAGGACCCATGGGGGACTCACGATATCTGTATACAAAATTTGAACCGTATCTCAATAACTATGCCATGATAAGAGTCAGTAAAACTACCCAGAATATGAGTCTCCTCGAGCATGCAAGTTTAAAAATACAAGTAAATTCACCCGAAACACTTTCCCTTGGGCATGCAAGTTTAATCAAATCAAAACTTAAAAAATGAACCATGTTTTCACAAGAAAATCTGAAAAGTATCAAATATCCAAAGTCTTAAATCTCTTTCAAAAATTGAATGCAGTATTTGAAATCAAATCCTTCATACGCCATGATGAAACAGTCACAACTGGAGAATATAGATAAAACTCACAACAAATACCATAATCGAGTCTAATTAACCCGTACTGAAGCAATTAAATCCACAAGCTAAAGAAAAGGTCAACATTCTAAAATAAGCACCTAGAAGAACCGAGCTCTTAACAACCTCCTATGGGAACTTACTCTAAGGCAACAACTACCCCAAATCTAGACTAACACGGATAATTCTTACTAAGATGGCTAAAATGAGAAACACTCTGAAGGAGTTAAGGAAATAAGTAAACTGACCTAGGGTCCAGCAAATCTAATGCACACGGCCTCGGGCCCATAAATACATAAATACGAAGGAATAATACAAAAATAGGATGTTAAAGCAGAAACGACAAACCAGCACCTAACCTACCTCAAAATCTATCGGAAATTCCATACTACAGACTTTTAAATTAACCACCTCAATACCCCAAAGCGGGCTAACCAGGCTGAGGTAAACAAAATATCTACAACTAAAGGCACTACACCAACTACGCTAAGACTACAAGAACAAGCAAGGGAAAACTAAGGATCCCAACCCTGATTTTAAGCTAAAGCCTCTAATTCGGCTACGAGAATCACATTTTCTCAAGATCAACTATTCAATCCACAAAATCCCACCAAAAATTATCACAAACCATACAATCATCTCAAAGGAGGTAGGTCTAGAAGTAAATAAGTCGTAGCCAACCTAGAAGCCAAACGTGCATACTCGCACCCACTAGATCAGAGTTTTTCCTTAATTTCCCATAAGACTTCGACTGATGCCACGCTATCATAATGATAATTTACTCATTTAAATTTGAACAGTGATACCCATATTGCAATCTTATAATTCGGGCCAAAAATCAGGTGAAAAATTACCTGTGGGGTTTGCATGCAAATTTCAAAAACCAAACTGGGGATAATGTCCCACGTTGGACAAGGATAACATGCCCAAGAATATTGAGCAAAAACAGGCTCAAAATCTAGCTCAAATCAGCCTCAAGAATAAAGAAAAAAAATGAAATATTAGAGGAGAATTTTATCGGAGAAAAGGCTCGAAAACATACAATACAATGATGGGAAACTGACCACGGATGATAATTTATCACTCCCAACGCTTTCCTATGATCCCACCCTGATTTCAGGACTTAGAGCTCTTTAACAATGGAGGAAAACATTTGGAAATATTTTAAAAATGAAGAAGGAACTTTAATATACTACCAGAGGTCCTTTATCGCGATCGTGAAAGACCCTACGCAGTTGCGATGATCATGCTGGCTAGACCATCACGATCGCGATGGTCCAGCCACGCGATCGCAAAGAACAATTGGGTGTCGGGTTCACAGACCTTTCATCGCGATCGCGTGAAGGCAGTCTCGCGGTCGCGATGCCCAACCAGGCAGACTATTGCAATAGTGTGGCCTTCCTCACAGTCGCGATGAAGGTTTGAGACCTGCACCTACAACAACAACCAACAATTTTTCACAAGTAGAAAAGTCACTACATGGACCCTCGAAATTCATCTGGATCCCGCGCTGGCAAATGAACTATGCTACCCTACTAGAAATGGCATTCCGGACTCAAAAGAATCAATAAAATTTCCAACGGAGATCGTTTCGATGAAAAGTGGGCCCCATGCCCAAAAAGTAACTTTTATCCAAAAGAACTCAACAGCTCAAAGTGAGTCTGGAAGTCTCGAGGCCCAAACCAAAAGTCCCTCTAGCCCAAAGTCGACGTTCTTGAGCTAACAGCACTGACGAAACTCATTCGAGGCCGTCTTCTATGAATGTTGACCAAAGTCAACTCTTTCAACTTCAAGAGTTTCAAATCAGAGAAATGAGATTGAAACACAAATGAACTGCCCGGTAACCGAACCGTCAGTCTCGGCAAGTCATAAATGATCTTGAGGGTCATTACATAAATTATCAATTAGCAAATTCATCCTTTCAATTTATATATAGTTAGATAATATTATGTCTTTTCATATCATGACCCTATTTTTTTCTTTTTGGAAATTAAGAAAAAAGAACTAACATTAGATGGATAAATTAAAAAATGATTAAAATCACATTCTAAAAAACAAAAATCAAGATCCAAAAATGGACACAGGAAGCAAATACATCATTTAAATAAAATAATAAAATACAATAATGAATAAAATAAAAGAAAAGGGGAAAAGAGAACAAGTAGGGCAAAATCGTCATACATAAACTAAATAGGACCACCACAAAGATAAATAAATAATAAAGAAAATTGAAAGAGAAAAGTACAGGAGAAGAAGCAGGGCAATAGGAAAGATTAAAAAAATAGTTAGAGTAGATCATGGGTCTAGTGCAGGACATTTAACACCTACACTATGGCACCCGCGACCACTTTGTTGTTGTAGGTGTCACTCGTTGTTTATATATTGTATTTTGTTATAAATACTAGTACGTACAAAAAAATTTACACAAGCGTTTAAGTGTCGTGACAACCCAAATCCAATACATAGATCCGCCCCTAATTATAGTTGAAATAGTTAAATAGTCTAAGATTTTAAATAACAAGAATTAAACTCTTTTTGCTAAATCATTGTAGCAGAATACGAGAGGCCCTTCTAAACTTAATATTTTTATTTTAGTACACACTCAAACTTTTTGTAGTCCCAATTACCCTCTTAGACTTGGTATTTCGATAAGCTTGACCTATGAACCTACTTCACCTGATAAAAAGTGAGAGACCCGTAATGCCACATGGATCTTTTCTTTTGTTCCTATGACATTTCTTTATAAATAAAATATATTTTATTATAATTTTAAATTTATTAACTTTTTGGATCATTTTTTCAGCTAAATTTATTTTGTTAGAAAATTAGGTGAAACTCCATAATTTAGGCTAGATCTTATCAGCTAAGGGTAATGGAGTTTCAATATTTTTTTTTTTGTTTTACAGAATTGGCCCGAACTAAGAAAAAATACATAGCTGAAACTCCATTATTTTGGATAAAGTTTTTTTCTCATTTAGCTAAATATAGTGGAGCTCTACCATTTTCGACAAAGAGAAAAATATATAATTAATTAAAATTGTAGTAATTACATATGAAGAAAATTTTAAAATATACACATTAAATTCGATTATTTTTTCTACAAAATGTATTCGTCTAAAAATGATTTGTTCTACCGAAAGTTTTATAAGATTTCGCTCCAAATAAATAAATAAATATATACCGTTGAAAAAATTATTATTTTATCCAAATAAGGTAGACAAAAATACATAACTAAAACCACATTATTTTTGCTAAAAAAATAGAGTTTCGGAAATTTGTTTTAGAAATTTGACCCAAAAAAATATACAATTAAAACAAATAGTCATTGCATTTAAAGATGAAATACAAAGAAACACAAAGTAGAAATTAAATAATATGCATTTTATATTTAAAAGAAATTGAAAGAAATAAAATTTGAAATAAATAATATTTTATATATAACTATGCGGCAATTAACAATTAAAATATATCTTTAGTAGAGGTTAGTTTTTTGATCTTTTTTTCACCTAAAAGAGAGTGTATTCATATTCCTTGTCACATCAGCATTTAAAGGGGTCAACAGTGACATATTCAAAATTTTAAGGTTGTGGGTACTTTGATGTCATAAGTGTATGTTCTTATTACTGACCACAAATTATAAGTGCATAGTTATCTGAAACTTGATGATAAAAAATAATTTTACTAGCGAACTATGCTTAATATTGTCGTTACAAAAAATATTATCATTTTATTTAGAACCATTCTCTTATAGTGTTCATATTATTTTTAAAGCGATGCATAATCATTATTTGTAGTTATGCCAATTTTACATGATAAACTAGATAATTATTTATAGATAGCGAAATGACTTGAGAGGCTTCTGTACTTGTCTCGATTTGTAAACTGGACCCTTTTACTCACATTTTTATCAACTAAACCTTTAAACTCATAAAAACATAACATTTTAAACCCTTTTTATAACTACTCAGTGTGCGTGTGATACAAATACACACACATAAATTTCCACGTTATTTAAAAATACCACATAAGAAATTAAATTTTAAAAATTAATTAAATCAAATATCCTTAACCCCCACCCCCATCTTCTTCTTCTTCAGACCACCTATTCCTCTCTCCCTCCCACTCTTCTTCTTCATCAGAAACAACCCCCCCCCCCCCCGCCGCCGCCGCCAGCAGCGCCCCCCCCCCCCGGCCCCCTCCCCTTTCTCTCTTTCTACAACAGAACCCCACACCCCTTCCTTTCTCTCTTCTTCTTCCACAAATCCCCTTTCCCTTCCCCATTTCTTTTCTTCAGATTCCTTTCTTTGTTTTCCATTTAAAAATACAAGTAAATTTGACGAAAAGCAGGTGAAGAGATTATAAAAAGTCTCAAACTAAAAAGAATTTTATGGTATTTTTAGGTGTTCATAACATTCTCCGATGGTAGAGAAAGGAGTTAGGAATTTATTTATTTTTAATTTGACTTTTGAATAATCTTGATCAAATATTAATAATGTGTTAAAAGTAATTAATTTTATTGAAAGAAGGTTTTCAGATTATATGTTTCAAGTATTGATTGAAATCTTGAAGATGGTGAAAATGGGATAAGAATGGCGGGTGGGGTGAGGAAAAGAAAAGAGGGTAGGGTGGGGTGGGGGAAAGAAGAAAGAGTTGTCAGGTCTTTTTTTCTTTTTTTTTTTTAAAAAATCTTTTTATTTATTTATTTAATTATTTTTAGTCGAAATTATCACGGGTACGCGCATTATACGCGTGAAATCACGCATTTGGTCCAACTCAGCTATTAAATTGCCACATAGGCTTGGTCAACGGTCAGAGCGATTTAAAATATTATGTTCTAATGGGTTTAAGGATTCAGTTGGCAATGAAGTGAGTAGGAGGATCCAGTTTACAAACGGAGATAAGTACAAGGGCCTCCCAAGTCATTTCGCCTTTATAGATTTATCACAAAATGTGTGTGTGTATGCATATACACATATATATATATATATGAATGTTAGACAGGACATAATGTAACTTCAACTCATCGAAGACAAGACCTTAAATAGGAGGATATATAGTTCGCAAAAAAATTCAATTTCTTAAATCTAATTTTGAAGCAAAAACCCTATAAAACCTAGCAAAAGCTCCTTAATAGAAGCACCACATAGTACTAAATTTTCACCTCTTGGAGAACAACATCCTCAATTTCAACAAAGCAAATTATTTTTGCAAGTTGTCTCCAAGGCGCTGGGAGCTCACCACGATCCGGACTACAATAATCCTTGAACAAAGGGATGATCAATGAGGGTGGTGGCTCATACTAGGTGCTGCATCAGCAAATAAGATGCAGAGTGTAGTATGAGTACCAAGACAACAGGTACCCAGTAGGTATCATTGGCTGATCGAGCGCAGAAAGATAATATATAATATAAGTTACAGGAAAGTAAGCTAACTATAGGGATCCACCTAGATCTAGTTCTAAAACTAGAATTCAATGCTAGCCCACTAACAGAGAAGAGAGCAACAACCAAAGTAAAACCAAGGCAACAATTAATCCAAGTACGCTCCAACATGATGAAAGGCCATGAGAGATGAGGAAAGGAAAAAGAAAAAGTGAAAGAAAAGCATGTCAACAGTTTAGGAAAAAGAAGCAGAATAGGCATTTCAAAAAAGGGAAAGAATCAATGTGCTGTTGGGGAGAATCGAACGACATATCTTTCACTTCAGTTCTAAAAAATCAGCACCCTGACGGCGATCACTACACCCACTAGTTTTTTGTTTCTCTGGGTGCTCATACATTATTTTATACTAAAATTCGCAAATATCTAAATAAATATACATGTTTTGCATCGGGTTTAGTGAGTGCTCGAGCACGCATCCCACTTCATCGTGAGTCCGCCCCTGGGGTCAAGACTATCAAACTACCAAGTTCAGAGTGATAATCAAGACCAAAGATAATTTACATGTGTATCGAATAAAACTTATCAAGTTTATAGGGGTCACAAGAACTCTATTTA
Organism: Jaltomata sinuosa; assembly: GCA_003996215.1. Taxonomy (NCBI): domain Eukaryota; kingdom Viridiplantae; phylum Streptophyta; class Magnoliopsida; order Solanales; family Solanaceae; genus Jaltomata; species Jaltomata sinuosa. The sequence goes on from QJPP01002301.1 coordinate 164,080, forward strand.
TTTAAAATGTAACTTTACTTATTGATTAACGTTTTCCTTTAGTATTCATAAATAGTTATCAGTTGGTCCCTTTATTATTGTCAAGTTCTTTTACCACAAAACTTGATTATATGCCCCATTGTTTCAGCTGCACTAGTTCGATACCAAATTGCAGGAAACTTTTTGGGATTGCCGGCTATTACTATACCAGTATGCTCTTCAATTTCTACTATGTCTACTCTTTTTTTTTTAATAATAAATGCAAGACATATGTTTTGGACATACACATTTATCACGTAACCACAGTTCATCAATAGTTTTTCTTGATCTAACTTTTAACTATTAAAATTAAATTATTTGATTTGATATAAACACTTATACATGTAAGTACGTATCATTATCAAATCATTTCCTGTCAAAATATCTATGTTTATGAACTCCATCCTAATTATAAAAAAGAATATTTTGCAGTTAAACTGTAATACAAACAGTTCAAAATGAAAGATACGTGACACTGTACAATTTTTTTTAAATGTTTATTGATATTTTTTTTGATAGGTTGGTTATGATAAGTCTGATTTGCCTATTGGTCTTCAATTTATTGGGAAGACATGGGACGAATCCTTATTGATTCATATAGCTTTTGCCATGCAAGTAAGTAAATGTTTGGAATCTCAGATCATCTTTATTGTTCTTTTGTCAAACTTGCATACTATTTTTGTTTCTCATTTTCAATTTCAGTTGTCACTCCTTTTTATTTTTATCACTATTCCAGTTTTAAATTATTGGTCATATTATATTTTATATAATTGAAAATTGGAGTTTGGGCTAATTAACATCTGCATAACTTATCTTGATTTTCAGGCATTATGCATTTCAGAATACAAAAGGCCAGAGATTTTTTGGGATCTGTTGCACAACTAATTGCATTCAATTAATCTGATTTGGAAGGCATACAATTGGGGACTGATCACTGATGGATTCATGAAATTAATATTTTATCTATCTGGTTAATACTATATATATATATGTATATATATATATATATATATATATATATATATATATATATATATATATATATATATATATATATATAAAGAGAGAGAACGTATGCATCTTAAATAATGAACTAAACTCCCCCTTACACTCGCTTCTACCTATGCTTTATTTAGTTAAGTATAAAAAATTTATCTTTCTCCCCCTCCGCAACAAATCTTTCTCTACTGAAATTAGAAATGTACCACTCATTTTATACTTTTTAGCTTTATATGTCTCTTCTTCATTTCTCTTCATGACCAAAAAAGTAAATCATGCTTTTGACATAACCTCAACTAGGATTAGATATTTACATACTCAAAACGGGATAAATTTATCAATGATATTAATTGTTTAGCCTAAAATTTATTTAATAAGTCAATCAGTTAAATTTTTCAGAATACGATAACAAGTAACGTAATTAATTCAAATTGTGTTAATCCATGATAGTGTGAATAGAACGAGAACAAAGTAATATGAATAATAATGCAGATAATTAAAGTAAAATAATTGATAAATAGTAATAGAGAAAGAGTTTCTTATTGATTTTTCTGATTTAGGTGATTTGAATCTATGAAGAACACTGATAAACAAATCTTATTTATAGATATTAATCATAAAATTGTGTGTGACGATCAGGTTCGTGGAGAAGTGATAGATTTATTTATAGGATATCTAAGAGTAATTATTTTCATAATACCCGCCCATTTCAGCCCTTATATGGTTAAGACCACTAATATTAAATGGGATCAAATGAAATTTCTCAGATATCTCTTTGCCACCATCATCTAAAATTCTAGAATCATTTATGAAAGCTATAAAGAATAAGAAATTGAAGTTAATTCTTTTTTCCTAACTTCCCAACAGAGATGCAAAAAATAACTTGACATCTTCGAAATCGCATAGGTGCCCGCCACTGAGAGTTTGAATTTGGTTTAAAAGTCCTTGGCCATCACCCCATTTTATAAATAGCCCTTTTTGAAGGAAGAATATATATTAAACGTATTTTGGAAACAACAAAAAAATATGAAATTAGCTATAGAATTTATCGATAATTCTAGCTAATTTGTCACTAAAAATCTCTTAGCTAATTGATTATTTTTTTATAATCTATCGCTAATTCATACCTAAATAGGATTAGTATAATTTTTTTACTATTTAGCTATGAATTTTCTTATATTTAGCTATGTTTCTCTTTTATTATGTGCATAATTACTTAATTGTTTGGCTAACAGTAAAGTTTTATCGACTATCTACGATATACTTTGGAAAGTTGTTCCTAGATTGGAGAAAAATTAAAGAGGACTTGATCTAATTTTCTAAAATTAGGGCAAAGATTTGTGTTAGAATAGGGATATACCTAGCTCCCTTGTTCAATTAAATATCATATACTCAATGCATTCTTAATAAATTAATTTCATAGGAATATAGACGGCGATCTATTCTGAATAGGCGAGTAATAGTTCGAGAGGATACTATGAGTAAATCTAAGGGGAAACGATATGGGATGACCATTAGAAAAAAATAATGGCTCAAGTTTAACTCATGTACCATTAAATGTACTTTAGATCAAAATAATGACAACTTATAGTCAAACTTTCTCTCTCTCTCACCTCTCTCGTCTCTACCCAAGTAGCTCATTTTTCAATTTTGCAGTTTTTCTTGATTTTTTCTTGCTATTTTTTTAGAATTTTTTTTATTGTTTCTTTTGGTTGCTATCTTTTATTTATTTTTATTATATAAAGTATATAACAAATGTATTAGTATATAATATTTTATTTTCTTGGAAAGTTTTTCTTTCTTTTCTTCTTTCTTATTTTTGCTGATTTTTTAATTTGTTTTTTTGTTTTTATTTTTTTTGATGCTCTTTTTTATTTATTTTTATTATATAAAGTGTATAATAAATGTATCAGTATATAATATCTTATTTTTCTGGCATATTCTAATTAAGTTATATTCTTATAAATTTATAGGTCATCTCTCATACAAGGTCCAAAACTTTCACACCCTTTATTTTTTTTTTGAGTTGACTATATAAAAGTATTATTTATTTTATTCCTTTTTATCACGATCCGATTTTTCAGGTTGTGATGACACCTACTACACCTGTCACGATCCAACCCGCCATGAGTGGCACCCACCCGGATCGCCCGGATGAGCGAATCAGTCAACAACCCAACACAGTAAATCTAACAGCTCAAAATCAGTTTGCATTGAAAATAAACTATCATTCACATCTAATCAAAAACTAATAATATCCTGCGAAATTACCCCTAGAAACTGAAAGTCATCATACCAAAACATCTCCCAAAAGTCTAGAATATGGGGATGCAAACTCAATAAAATAAAAGTTTAAGCCCGAAACAAATGGACTACAACCAAATAGGATGAAAACAAGGTAGCTCGGAAGAAGCAGCTCACCCTTGAAATCTGGAATCACTGAAACTACAACTGAGTTCGCGTGTCAGCCACCGAAAAATATCTTGTACTCACAAAAAAGTAAGTGCAAAATCAGTACACAACCATCGGTACTGGTAGGATCATCGGCCAGCTCCAATAAACAAGATATGAACAATAAACTAAAGCCGAGTAAAGTAAGGTAAACATGTAATGCAAGCCAGCAATAAAACTAGACTCTAAATCTTCCCTCTAGCTTACCAATCACATGTAACAAGTCCGACAGTCATTACACAATACATCATGACAATAACAGATATCTCCTTCAAATAACCCGGACCAACTATGGATCCCTAAGATAACACCTAAGTGTTTAACATGCAATTTCGGTCTACACTATGACCAATCCCACAGTTACGTACAATCACCCGGGCTCTCAAGGACCATTATGCAATAACCACATATCAAGAATACAACCCGTTCCACTCATGAAACCATCGTCAGAATACAATCAATGCAAGTAAAATCAACCCGTACCAGACGTGGTACCCGGGCTAACCATTATAAATATTTTTTACCAGGCGTGGTACTCGAGCCAATCGATAAATATCCCGTACCAGGCGTGGTAGTCGAGCCAACCAAATGTCACACACAATCCAATAAGTCAATAAAATAATGAACACATCACACTTGTAAACCAACAAGCAACCAAATCCAGTTTATTTCACATAATTGACACAAGATAGCTAGACATTCATAATCCCATTCTCTAAGCATGCAAACTCATACAATACTAAACGATAGTACATGAACACATATTACATATTGGGAAAAAAAGTAACCATCACCTACCTCGAATAACTCTAAAGCTCTATTGGACTGGAGCCTTCCCATTTTCCAAAGCTTTTGCTTGTTCTTGATCTAAAAATAATTATAAGATATACTAAAATCAGTCCACATGGCCTATTAATTACGTAGATTATACTCAAATCTCAATTTCCAGGTCAACCTATGACCATTTCACCCATTATCAGGCTTTTTCACCATTAATTAACCTAAATCTATCATTTTTATAGATACATTAAATGAATTAAGACAAATTGACTATAATCCAACAATAATAATCAAGACCGAAGAACTTCTATGCCCTAGAATCCCCTTCTTTCCCAAATTCTACCATTCTTAGGTCAATCCAAACCTTCCCCCAAGCCCGTAACTATTACCTCTACTATGTAGGAAACATAGTATTTAGTTAGGGAAGCAATATCCTTACCCTTGGGACAAAAAGTGGTGAAAACGAAGTTGAAGTCACTCAAATCGCTCTTACCCTTCTCCAAAATGTTCTTGAGGAAAACCTAAACATTTTGGGGAAGATTCTGCATTAAATCCTAACTCAATCCGCTATAGCGGCCAATACACCACTATAGAGGCGCCGCTGTAGCGAAACTGATTGCTATGGCAGTGCTGATCGACGTTGACTTCCACTATAGCAGAGATTTCTCTGCTATAGCGGAGGCCACATTAGTGCTGTGTCTAGAGGTTGACACGGAATAGAATCTCAGAAAATCTCACAAAAAGTGCCCATTTTACAACACATCTTAAATCATGACGTTCTGGAATAACTCCTTCACGTCAACCTTAATACCGGGAGTTCTACTTATCCAAATTCATTTACGAAAAGTCCCTCAGAATCCTTAACATCTTAGCTAATGGAAAAACTAGCTCAACCTAATACACGTTACGCAATCCTTACCCGGATTGCCCTAGACCACATCTCACTTCGGAATCAACCGAGACTAGCCTAGCTCAAAATTTCCAAAAACTCGAAAGTTTTCTAACCCAAAACTTGGCATGAAAGATTTATCCATAATGACGTACCCGGTCATTACAACAGATATCAATTTATCCATCATTCATCCCCGAATGATCAAACCCAGAAATACAAAGTAAAAGAGGAAAAATGTAGTACGTGAATCCTCAAACAAGTGAGGTTACTTGTCCCACATGTCCTTCTCAGTTTCCCAAGTGGTTTCCTCAACTGGATGATGCTTTCATTGAACCTTCACAAATTTAATCTCCTTTGTCCTCAACTTCCGGACATCCCGATTAAGAATTGCAATCGGTTCCTCTTCATATTGAAGATCCTTGTCTAGCAAAATAGAATCTCACTTAATAATGTATTCCCCCATCCCTATAGTATCGCTTCAACATGGATACATGAAAGACTAGATGGACTCCGGATAAACTAGGCGGCAGTGCTAGCCTGTAAGCCACTGGCCCTACAATTTTTAGAACCTCGAATGGACTGATGAACCGAGGGCTGAGCTTGCCCCTCTTGCTGAATCGCATAACCCCCTTCATTGATGACACTTTCAATAACACTTGCTCATCAACCTGAAAATCCATGTCTCTTACCTTGCGATCTGCGTACTCTTTCTGCTTGTTTTGAGCTGCTAGCAACTTGGTTTGAATTCCCTTCACCTTTTCCTAAGCTTTCCTTACCAAGTCCACGCCCAAAGTTTTCACATCGCCTGCCTCAAACCACCTTATAGGTGATCTACACCCCCTCCCGTACAGTGCCTCAAATGATGTCATATCGATACTGGAGTAGTAGCTGTTGTTGTATGAGAACTCACACAATGGTAGAAACAGGTCCCAATGACCCCGAAAGTCGATTACACATGCTCTCAGTATGTCTTTCAACACCTGCATCGTCCTTTCTGACTGACCATCTGTCTGAGGATGAAATGCCATGCTGAAAGTGAGTTGAGTGCCCAACTCTTCTTGCAACTTACCCCAGAACTTGGAGATAAACCGAGTACTCCTGTCTGAAATGATTAAGAGTGGCACTCCGTGCAGTCTCACAATCTCCTTAACATATATGTTAGCTAACTACTGTGAACTATCCCTGACCGGAATGAAATGAGTTGACTTGGTCAGCCTATTTATAATGACCCAAATAGAGTCATACTTTCCCAAGGTCTTAGAAAGACACACCAGGAAGTCCATGGCTATCCTCTCCCACTTCCACTTGGGAATGGGCATTCTCTGAAGTAATCCTGCAGGCCTTTGGTGCTCATACTTGACCTGCTGACAATTCTGACACTTGGACACATAATTAGCTATGTCTCTTTTCATCCCAAGCCTCCAATAAAGTTTTCTCAAGTCCCGATACATTTTGGTTACGTCCGGATGAGCCTCTTCCAACACTTTCTGAATTATATCATCAACCCACGGAACACGAGTCCTGCCCCTGAAGCTCATCAACCCATCAGCGCCCAATGTGGCATCCTCGGACTCCCCGGATACTACCTTGCTCCTAAGCTTGTTCAACTGTGTATCCTGAAACTGCTTAGCCTTTATTTCTTCTATGAATGTGGATTTGACCTCAATACTGGCCAACAACCCACCCTACTCTAAGATGCCCAATTGCATGAACTTAGATTCTAGAGTCCGAATCTCCTTAGCCAGTGATCGTTTGGACACCCCCAAACAAGCCAAACTGCCCATGCTGATTGTTTTCCAGCTTAATGCATCTGCCACCACATTAGCCTTATCTAGATGGTACTGGATGGTCATATCGTAATCCTTCAAAAACTCCATCCACCTCCTCTACCTCAGATTCAAGTCCTTCTTAGTAAACACATGTTGCAAACTGCGATGGTCTGTGAACACTTCACACTTGACACCAGAGAGTTAGTGCCTCCAAATCTTAAGTGCAAAGACCACCGCTGCCAACTCCAGGTCGTGAATTGGGTAATTCTTCTCATGAGGCTTCAACTGCCTTGAAGAATACGCTATAAAATTCATGTCCTGCATTAACACAACACCCAAACCCGAATGTGAAGCATCACAATACACAATGAAATCCTTACTTCAACCTATAATGAAAGAATGAGAGTTATAGTAAGAAGTGTCTTGAGTTTTTGAAAGCTCTCTTCACACTTGTCAGACCATGCAAATGGTACCTTCTTCTGAGTCAACCTTGTCAAGTGAGTAGTGATAGACGCAAAGTCCTTGACAAATCTGTGATAGTAGCCTGCAAGCCTCACAAAACTCCTAATTTCAGTCACAGAGCTAGGCCGGATCCAACTCTTAACTGCCTCAATCTTTTGGGGATCCACCATCACCCTATTTTTTAACACCACATACCCTAAGAAAGCGACTGAAGTCAACCAAAATTCACACTTAGATAACTTGGCATATAATTTCTGGTGCTTCATGATGTCTAAAATAATACGAAGATGCTCAGCATGCTCCTCCCTACTCTTGGAGCAAATCAAAATGTCATCAATAAACACAATGACAAACAAATCCAGATAAGCTTTGAATACCTTATTCATCAAACTCATGAATGCCAACGGCATATTGGTCAGTCCAAACAACATCACTAGAAACTCGTAATGCCCATAACAAGTCTGAAATGTTGTCTTAGGGATGTCCTCAGGCCTAATCTTTAACTGGTGGTACCCTAACCTTAAGTCAATTTTCGAAAATACAGACGCACCATGTAACTGGTCAAAAAGGTCATTTATGTGAGGTAAGGGATACTTGTTCCGGATGGTGACCTTGTTCAGTTTCCTGTAGACTATACACATTCTCATACTACCATCCTTCTTTTTCACAAATAATACCAGAGCATCCCCAGGTGAAGCACTGGGATGGATAAAACCTTTACTTAAGAGTTCTTGAAGTTGAGTCTTATGTTTCCTCAACTCTGCCAGAGCCATATAGTAAGGAGGAATAGAAATCGGGCGAGTGCCTGACTCCAAGTCTATACAAAAGTCAATGTCTCTATCCGGAGGCATGCCAAGCAAATCCTCCAGAAACACCTCCTGAAACTCTGAAACTATCAGAACTAACTCAATCGATGGGGACTCCACACTATCATCCCGGAGATGAGTTAAGAAGACCAGACATCCCCTTCCCACTAGCTTCCTACCCAAACAAATGATATGATCTTAGTCATCTTAGGCCTGTATACACCTTTCCACTCTAGTTTATCATTACCCAGTATCTCTAGAGTTACAGTCTTAGTATTACAATTCAACACAACATGACATGGAGATAACTAGGTCATACCGAAGATAACATCAAAATCTAATATGTCCAGAATCACCAAATCTACCCAAGTCTGTAGCCCCACAAACACCACAAGACAAATACGATAAACATGAGTTACTATCACAGACTCTCCAACTGGGGTAGAAACATGAATAGGGGAATCAAGGACATCACAAACCAAATTCAGACCCAAAGAAAAATTCACAAACACATAAGAGTAAGTAGATACTGGGTCAAACAGTACAGAAGCCATCCAATCACAAACTAGAACTGTACTTGTGATCACTGCGTCTGATGTCTCAGCCTCAGACTTCCCTAAAAATGCACAAGAATGAGCCCGGTCATCAATTCGAGAAACTTACTTGGCTGGTTGCGCCACACCCCTGCCCGCACCGACATTCCCTCTGTCTCTCCCGCCTCCCTGAAAGTTACCTCGCCCACCTTATGGACGACCCCTAGCATAGCCACCTCTACCTGCCGGGACCACAACCTTTGACTGTTGTTGAGTCTGATTACCTGCCTGTCTATGAGGGCACTCCCTCTTGAAGTGACCCGGATCACCATAATGAAGCATCTGGGTCAAGAGTAGGCCTGCTAGTAGAAGTGTAAGAAGCCTCCTAGCCTCTAGGAGCTGAGAACTGACTGGCTCCCGGACGACTATCTGTAGAAGTTGGCAAGGATGACTGAATAGGACGAGCAGAATACACCTGATGGTTGTGACTCCTGGAGTATAAGCCGTTATAGTTACCTTCATTTTGGAACTTCTTGGCTAACACCTTAGTCTGCCCAACCTGCCTGACCCCCTCCAATTTCTTCACATAATCTGTCACCTCATTAAAACTCTTCCGCACTAAAGTCATATGCACAAACAACACCTGCAACTCAGTATTTAGGCCCTTCACAAATAGACGAATCCTCTCCTCTTCTGTACCCAGAAGCTGAGTAGCAAAAAAGGAGAATGCAAGGAATTTGGCCTCATAGACTGAGATCGACATGTTACCTTGCTCAAGTGACAGAAACTCATCTTTTTTTACTGTCCCTCAAAGTGCAGGGCCCATACTTCTCTAAGAAAAGAGCATGAAACTTCGTCCAGGTCAGCGGAGGCAAAGCTGATGGCTGACACTCAACATGAGACCTCCACCACTGCTTAGCATCACCCTGCATCTAGAAGGTGACAAACTCTGCACCATGCTGCTGCACAATGCCCAACTTATGCGGTCTCTCGTCACAGTCCAAAATGAACTCATAAGCATCTTCCTTCTCAGTACCCTGAAATGTAGGAGGTTTCAATTTCAAAAACTTAGTCAGCATGTCATGCTCATTCCCAGTCATAACCGGACCTAGCATCGGACGGAAGAAGTTATCAGTACTCGATGTCGCATCCATCCTCGGAGCCATTACAGCCGATGGCTGGGTGCTCAGAACCTGATCTGCAGTACTCGTGGGGGTCCTTCAGCACCAACCAGTCCACTCAAAAAAGTACAGACCCACTAAAATGCCTCAGGCGTTATAAGGGGAAGGCATGCACTCCAGCCGGTGTCGCCTCATCCTGCTCCATGCCTTCCTTAACAATAACCTCATCTTCCTCCTCAATCTGATCCTGGGGTAGGGGAGAAGTCGCCTCTCTTGTTCCAGTTGTTGCTTGAGCCTCACCCCCAGCGAGTGTTTCCCTCCCTCTGCCTCTACCTCTGCCCCTTCCCTTGCCCTTCCTCTTCCTCTGGCTGTAGGGCCCACCGCCGAGATCGCCGCTCACGCTCTGTTATTTCTCTTGTCAACGTCCCGCGAACAAAAGAGTGAAAGGAGTTAGATACCAATTTGTATCACCAGATACCAATTGGAATCAAGTTATAGCACGAAGGAAGAAAGAAGAGATAGTTTCCTAAAGTTCTATAGCCTCTCGAAGAAAAGTACAGACGTCTCCGTACCATTCTGCAGGACTCTACTAGACCAGTTTTGGTACAACGAGATCAATAAACCTAGGGTTATGATACCATCTTTGTAATGACCCAACCCGCCGTGAGTGGCACCCACTCGAATCCCTCAGATTAGCAAACCAGTCAACAACCCAACACTTAGCAAATCTAACAGCTCAAGACCAATTTGCATTAAAAATAAACTACCATTCACATCTAATCAAAAGCTAATAACATCCTGCGGAATTACCCCTAGAAACAGAAAGTTATCGTACCAAAACATCTCCCAAAAGTCTAAAATATGGGGATGCAACCCCAATAAAACAAGAGTTTAAGCCCAAAACAAATGGGCTACAACCAAATAGGATGAAGACAAGGTAGCCCAGAAGAAGCAACTCACCCTTGAAATCTGGAATCGCCGGAACTATAACTGAGGTCGCGTGTCAGCCGCCGAAAGATGTCCTGTACTCACAAAAGAAAAGCAAGTGCAGAATTAGTACAGAACTATTGTGTACTGGTAGGATCATCGGTCAACTCCAATAAACAAGATATGAACAATAAAGTAAAGCTGAGTAAAGTAAGGTAAATATGTAATGCAAGCCAGTAATAAAACTAGACTCTAAGTCCTTCCTCTAGCTTACCAATCACCTGTTACAAGTCTAACAGCCATTGCACAATACATCATGACAATAACAGATATCCCCTTTAAACAACTCGGACCAACTATGGATCTCTAAGATAAAACCTAAGTGTTTAACATGCAATCCCGGTCTACACTATGACCAACCCCACAGTTACGTACAATCACCCGGCCTCTCAAGGACCATTATGCAACAACCACATGTCAAGAATAAAACCCGGTCCACTCATGAAACCATAGTCAGAATACAATCAATGCAAGTAAAATCAACCCGTACCAGGAGTGGTACCCGAGCCAATATTATAAATATCCCTTACCAGGCATGGTACCCGAGCCAACCGATAAATATCTCATACCAGGAGTGGTACCCGAGCCAGTCGAATATCACACACAATCCAATAAGTCAATAAAATAATGAACACATCACACTTGTAAACCAATAAGCAACCAAACCCAGTTCATTTTACATAAATGACACAGGATAGCTAGACATTCATAATCCTATTTCCTAAGCATGCAAACTCATACAATACAAAATGATTGTACATGAACACATATTGCATATTGGGAAAAACAGTAACCATCACCAACCTCAAATAACTCAAAAGCTCTACTGGACTGGAGTCTTCCCATTTTCCGAAGCCTTTGCTTGTTCTTTGTCTAAAAATGATTACATGATATACTAAAGTCAGTCCACATGGCGTAATAATTACCTGGATTATTCTCAAATCCCAATCCCCGGGCCAACCTATGATCATTTCACCCATCCCCGATCTTTTCCACCGTTAATTCACCTAAATCTATCATTTTTATGGATATATTAAGTGAATTAAGGAGAATTGATCATAATCCAACAATAATATTCAAGAACCAAGAACTTCTATGCCCTAGAATCCCCTTCTTCCCCAGATTCTACCATTCTTAGGTCAATCTAAACCTTCCCCCAAGCCCGTAACTATCATTTCTACTACATAGGAAACATAGCATTTAGTTAGGGAAGCAATATCCTTACCTTTGGGATGAAAAATGGTGAAAAACAGAGTTGAAGTCGCCCAAATCGTCCTTACCCTTCTCCAAAATGTTCTTGAGGAAAAACTGAATGTTTTGTGGAAGTTTCTACATTAAATCCTGACTCAGTCCGCTATAGCAGTTCGTACACCACTATAGCGGCACCACCATAGCAGAACCGACTGTTATGGCGATGCTGACCGATGTTGGCCGCGACAGAATCTCAGAAAATCTCCCAAAAGTGTCAATTTTACAACACACCTTAAATCCTGACCGTTCCGAAACAACTTCTTCATGTCAACCTTAATACCGAGAGTTCTACTTACCCAAATTCATTTCCGAAAAGTTTCCTGGACTCCTTGACGTCTTAGATAATGGAAAAACTAGCTCAACTCAAGACACGTGTCATGACCCAACCCACCGTGAATAGCACCCACCCAAAACTCCCAGATGAGTGAACCAATATCGACCCAACACTTAGCAATTCTAACAGCTCAAAACTAGTTTGCAATAAATTAAACTATCATTCAAAACCTCAAAACAGTAACATATTAAGAATCTGCGGAAGACCTCCCTAGAACCTGAAAGTCACCGTATCAAAACATCTACTACAAGTCTAGAACGGGGATGCAACCCCAAAATAAAACAAAAGTTTAATCCCGAAACAAGTGGGCTATAACTAAACATAGACGAAGACAAGGTAGTCCAGAAGAACAACTCACCCTTGAATTCTGAATTCACCGAAACTACAAGTGAGGTCATGTGTCAGCTACCAGAAGATGTTCTTTACTCACAAAAAGAAAAGCAAGTGCAGAATCAGTACACAACCACCGTGTACTGGTAGGATCATCGGTCAGCTCCAATAAACAAGTTATAAAAAGTAAACCAAAGCTGAGTAAAGCAAAGTAAACACATAATACAAATCAACAGTATAACCAGACTACCAGTCTCTTCCTTAACTTATCAACCACATGTAACCAATTAACAACCACTGACAATACCCAGTGACATTAAACATATATCCTTTTCAGATAACTCGGACCACCAAGAATCCCTAGGACACCACCTATGTGTTCAATATGCAATCCCGGTCTACACTGACCAATCTCACATTTAAATATAATCACCCGACCTCTCATGGACCATATGCAAATAATCATAATTCAAGAATACAATCCGGTCCACTCATGGGATCATCAAAAGAATACAATCAATGCAAGTAAACCAAACCCGCACCAGGCGTGGTGCCCGAGCCAACCATTTATAAAACTTGTACTAGGCATAGTACCCTAACCAATCATTTGTAAAATCTGTACTAGGCATGGTACTCGAGCCAATCAATAAATATCCTATACCAGGCGTAGTACCCGAACCAACCAATAAGTAATCTGTACCAGACGTGGTACCCGAGTCAATCGAATATCACACACAATCCAACAAGTCAATAAAATAATGAATAACATCACACTTGTAAACCAACTAGCAATCAAACCGAGTTCATTTCACATCATTGACACAGGATAGCTAGACATTCAAAATTTCATTCCCTAAGCATGCAAACTCACACAATTCTAAGCGATAGTACATGGACATATATTGCATACTGGTAAAACAGTAATCATTACCTACCTCGAATTACACAAAAGCTCTACTGGACCAGAGCCTTCCCGTGTTCCGAAGCCTTTGCTTTTTCTGGGTCTAAAAATGATTACAAGATACTAAAATTAGTCCACATGGCCTAATAGTTTCTCGAATTATACAAAATCCCAATCCCCAGGACAAACTATGATCATTCCACCCATTCCCGGGCTTTCCCACCATTAATTCACCTAAGTCTATCATTTTTACGGATACATTTAGAGAATTATGGCTAATTGATCATACCCCAACAATAATATTCAAGACCTACGAACTTCTACGCCCTAGAATCCCCTTTTTCCCCAGATTCCACCATTCCTAGGTCAACCCAAACCTTCCCCCAAGTCCATAACTAACAATTCTACAACATACGAAAGATAACATTAAGTTAGGGGAGAAAAATCCTTACCTTTGGGATGAAAAATGGTGAAAAACAGAGTAAGGTTCGCCGAAATTGCCCTTGCCCTTCTCCAAAACGTTCTTGAGAAAAAACTGAACGTTTTGGAGAAGTTTCTGCATTAAATCCTGACTCAATCCACTATAGCGGCTCGTACACCGCTATAGCAGTGCCGCCATAGTGGAACCGACCGCTATGGCAGTGCTGACCAAAGTTAACTTCCACTATAGTGAATATATTTCTGCTATAGCAGTCACCGCTATGGCGCAGTGACAGCACTCGACACGGGAAAAAAACTCGAAATTTCCCCCAAAAAGGTTCATTTTACAACACACTTTAATTCCTGATATTCTAGAACAACCCTTTCACGTCAATCTTCATACCGAGAGTTCTACTTACCCGAATTTGCTTATGAAAAGTTCCCCTGAACCCTTTATGCCTTAGCTAATGGAAAAACTAGCTTAATCCCAGTTACGTTACCCAATCCTAACCCCAATTATCCTAGACCATACCTTGCTCAAAAATTGTCCGAGACTAGCCTAGCTCAAGATTTCAAACTCCTAAACCCAGAAGTTTTCTAACTCAAAACTTCGCATGAAAAGTTTACCCATAACGATGAACCCGGTCATTACAACATGTTACCCAATCCTCACCTGAATTTCCCTAGACCACACCTCGCTCCGAAACCGACCGAGACTAGCCTAGCCTAAAATTTTTAACTCCCAAACCTGAAAGTTTCTAACCTGAAACTTGGCACAAAAGGTTTACCTGTAACGACAGACCCAGTCTTTACAACACCAAACCAGTAAGTAAGTCAAACCTTTAGCCCGGAATAGCGAGTAGTGGGCCAGTGCGAGAACAAGGTATAAGCGAAAGAACAAATACACAATAGAGATAATAAGAGCAGGAAACATAATATAACGGAGAAGAAAGAGTAAAAAGCATACAGGAAATCCTCCAAAATCTGGTATCAGTCGGTACAAAAGCTACTACAACATTGAGGGTACTAGATAGATACAAATATACATGGTAGTCTCTGAATATACAAAAAGAAAACTAATCCCAAAGTAGAAGGATCTAAAATCAGCTTCGAACACCAGAAGCTCACCCTGAATCTCTGAATCAGTAACCCGGCACTAGGACAGCGTTAGCGGCGATAACTCATGCTAGGGTCTGCATCAGGAAAAATATGCAGAAGTGTAGCATGATTACCAAAACACGCAGTACCTCGTAGGCATCATAGGTCGACTGAGCTCAAATAAGATAAAATTACATAAAATGCGAATATACTAAAAGAAAATAAAGAGGGAGTCAGTATAAGAATACGGGTCATAGCTAGACAATACCAAGGCAGAAAGTAATTAACTGAGCGAAGCATAAAATTAGTAAGGTAGAAAAAGCTGAAATAAAGCAAAGCAGAACAGTCTAGCTAAAACTTAACCGAACCCCTATAAGCTCGGAAGGTACACACAATCAAAGAATAACCTCACCAAACTCTCATAAGCCAGGAAAGTACAGACAACAACCAATAGACCCAGCCAAACCCCCCATAAGCTCGGTGAATACAAACAACAGACAATAGTAACTAACAATCAACCTAATAGGATAATGCAGGTGGAATCGTACTATGAGATGCAATATGATTTGAGTCAAGTGCCAACAGTACCGTATACTCTTCCTCCAGTTGTAGTTTGCAAAGGCAGGACACATGGAGGACTCATAAAATTCGTATACCAAATTCGAACCGTATCTCAATGATCTTGCCATGATAAGAGTCAGTAAAACCACCTGGAACACGAGTCTCCTTGGGCATGCAAGTTAAAATACAAGTAAAACCACCCGGAACACTTTTCCTCGGGCATGCAAGTTTACTCAAATTGAAACTTCAAAAATGTACCATGTCTTTCACAAGAAAATCTGAAGAGTCTCAAATATCCTAATATTAAATCCCTTTCTAAAATCAAATGTCGTATTTAAAATCAAATCCTTCATATGCCATGATGAAACAGTCACAACTCGAGAATATAGATAAACTCACGACAAATATCATAGTTGAGTCTAATCAACCCGCACTGAAGCAAACTAAGTCCACAAGCTAACGTAAAGACCCAAATTTTGAAATAAACACCTAGAAGAGCCGAACTCCTAACAACCTCCTACGGGACTCACTTAAGGCAATAACTACCCCAATTCTAGACAAACACGAATAATATTTATTAAGATGGCTGAGAGAGAAGCAAACCAAAAAGAGTTAAGGTACAAGTAAACTGACCTGAGGTCCAGCAAATCCAATGCACACGGCCTCGGGTCCACAAATACATAAATATGGAGGAATAATATGAAACAAAATGATAAAGGAAAAATGATTAACAAGCTCCTAATCTACCTCAAAAACTATCGGTAATTCTATACTACAGATTTCTAAATTAACCACCCCAAGGCCCCAAAGCAGACTAACTAAGCTAAGGCAAGCAAACATCAACTAGTAAAGGCACTGCACAGGCTACGCTAAAACCTACAGGAACAGGCAAAGGCAACTAAGGATCCCAACTCGGTTCTAGGCTAAATCCCCTAATTTGGCTACGAGAATCAATTCCCTTAAGATAAACTATTTAATCCACCAAATCCCACCACTAGCATAGACCATACCATCATCTCAAACGAGCTAAGTCTAGAAGTAAGTAAGTCGTAGCCTACCTCAAAGTCGAACACGCGCGCTCGCACCCACTAGACCAGAACTTTTCCTTTCCAAGAAGCCTCTGACTGTTGTCACGCTATCATAATGATAATCTATTCGTTTAAATAGGAAAAATGATAATCATATTATAATTTTATAATTCGGACTGAAAATCGGATGAAAATCACCCGTGAGACCCACATGCAAATTTCAAAATTGAAACTGAGGAAAATATCCCTCGTGGAATAAGGATTACATGCCCAAAATATAAAAAAAAACAGACTCAAATTGAGCCTAAATCAGTCCCAACCCAATGAACGAAACAAGAATCAAGCTAATGAATTTAATGAAATTAAAGGCTGAAAACTTACAATACAATGACGGGAAATCGACCATGGATGAGAATTCACCACCCCAAGTGCTCCACTATAATCCCACACTAGTTTCTAGTCTTGGAGCTCTTTAACAATGGAGGTTTTTCGATTTAGAAGTGTTTGAAATGAAGAGAAAATAAATATATAAATAATTCCAGACGTTTAGCTTTCACGAACGCGGGCAGGCCACTGCGTACGCAATCTTGCATAGGCGGCCTGGTCCACGCTTATACAAAGAACAGAGGGAGGCGGGACCAGGTGACCCTTTATCACGTACGCGATGGGGCAACTACATAGGTAGCCAACCCTCGCGTATGCGAGGGGTTGGGTTCTGCTACTCCAGTTGCAGTAAGACCAGCAACTTCAACACTCAAAAATGTCTCGGATGGACACTCGAGATTCATCTGGGGTCCCGTGTATATGAATGAACTATGTTACTCTATCAAAAATGATATTTTAGATTCAACAGAATTGATAAAAAATTCAACAAAGATCGTTAAACTGAAAAGTGGAGTCCACGCCCAAAAACTAACTTTTACCCAAAATTAACTGGATAGCCCAAAATGAGTCCGGAGTCCTCAAAACCCAAACTAAAAGTCCCTCTAGCCCAAAGTTGATATTCCGGAGCTAACAATGCTGATAGAATTTTCATTCGAGGTCATCTTCTCTGAATATTAATCAAAGTAAACTCTTTCAACTTTAAAAATTTTAAAGCAGGAAAAAGGGCTTAAAACACAAATAAGCTGCCCAGAAACCGAATCGTTAGTCCCGACAAGTCATAAATAATCTGTAGTCATTGTGAAAAAGCTTGATATACAAAAATTACACAAAAATAGAGAAAATGACCTTGAGGGTCATTACAATTTCACTCTCTCAATTAGTACAAATTTTGTATATAATTGTAATTGTATCAATATGTATCTGCATCAATATGTATCTGTATCTTTGTCATCTGATACAATATGTATATGTATCAGTTGTATCTGATACAATTGTATATTATATGTAAAAAATTGTATAATTATTATATAAAATATGTATATGTATTTCTATAAAAATTATATAATTATTATATAGAATATGTATCTAAATAATTATTGCAGCTAAAGGTTGTATTGCATGTTTATAGAAACTGTATAATTACTTAATAGAATATATGTTGAAAATCTTACAGAAAATACTTCACACGAACACTTGTAGAGAATTCTCATAGCTTGAGGCATGTCAAAAGACACTTTTCTTAGGACATTTCACCCGGTATAGGTGTATGTTCCAAGATTCAACAAGCTCTTCTAGTATAAACTAGAAGCCAGAATCTAACAAAGATTAAATAGTATAAAACCCAGAAAAAGAATATAGGAGGAAGAAGTTTCTTCTTCTATCTCATACTTCCAAAGGAAAAGAACTTTAACATATATTGATCAAGAAAATCATTCATAAGAATGGTCAATACCAACTATCAAAGTAATGTCAATTGAAGAGGAGTAAAGGTTATTCATGAAGTAAATAATCAGTTACGATTTTTGCATAGAGTAATGTTGACCATAGGAATTGTAACAAACAATTGATATTCAATATTAATAATGGGTGAATAAATATTGTCATAACTCACATAACAGCTAGAAATAAAGGCTCATTAATATGATTGTTATGACACATTGGGTGATTGAATGTAGACATTTCTTTGGGAAAATGGTTCAAAACACACCTGAACTATGGCCGAATTTGCTATAACACACTCCAACTTTGCGAGGGTCCTATGACCCCCCCCCCCCGATATTTTTTTTAGTGTATTTTTATGGCCTTTATCTGCTTAGCTGGACAAGAAAGTGAATACACGCACACTGAGCGCGTAGAGGTCAAAAAAATGACACAAACCTATCTCTATTTGCCACGTAGCAGTCCAAGTCTTCTTTTTAAATTAACTTTTTACACTAAAAACTTCATATATTGTACCGTTATCCCTCCGTTATACTTCTTCCATTGAAGAACTTGAAGTTCAAGGGAAATCGCCATTGCCATTGATTTGAAGAGGTAAACTTTTTTTTTTCAAATATGTTCTCTTTATTCGTTTTTAATTAGCGCGTGTAAGCACTCTCTAACATTTGACAATTTTTTTTGTCCAGCTAAGCAGATAAAGGCCATAAAAATACACTAAAAAAATGTCTAGGGGGGTCATAGGACCCCCGCAAAGTTGGAGTGTGTTATAGCAAATTCGGCCATAGTTCAGGTGTGTTTTGGACCATTTTCCCCATTTCTTTCATACTAATATCCAGGGAATAAATATGGATATACTCGTAGTCAATGATGACACTTTCTTTTTGAGATACACTTATTTTTTCTAACAATTTCCCATATATCTCAAAAGGGATATTAAGAATAAAATTTTGAAAATAATATTTTTTCTGGGTCTTCTCAATATAAGTACAATGCGTCGAATCTGGTGTCTCATAAATTACTATGAACCAGACCCAGCTAAAATAAGATTAAACGTACAGAATAATTGGTGAAGTTTAAAACTTGTATGAACTAAAAATTATTTTGTAAGTCTAGGGTCTTATTCTATCACATTACACTCGCACAATCTTTGTCATTATCACAGTTTTACGCTAAGAGGCCATGCACATATCCTGATATTCATGAGTGGTCTAGAAATCTATCACAATTTCATAAGAGCGGCACCACTTTGCACTCAATAGGCCCAATCATCAAGTATATTCTGCAGAGCAATACACCACCTATAAAGGATATGATTTGGATTAAGAATTTAACTCAACCCTCACTTTGCCTTGTAACACTACACTATATTCACACATCATAGAAGGGAAAAAAATTTAATAGTGCACTTTTTATCAATTAATGACTTGTTATTACCCAGATGAACCTAATTCATGGGATCTCCAATCACATAGGTTGAGTTACCATCATTGTTGATCTTCTCAAATAAACTAATGTCTCACTCCCCTCGATATTTCTTTTAGTCTGTGAATTAATTGGACTCACCCTGACTACACATAATTAATTTACGTAAATAATTTTATCTCATAACAACTGCTTTATCACATTACGTCTCAAACACATGTATCTAATTTTTCATAAAAAAATTTATTTTTTCACAAAAACTAATGTTGCTTGACCACCACAATATATACATAAACACATTAGTTTTATTTTAACCCAAATGCTCACTAAGAGGTCTCTTAATCCTCCAGCCTCATTAGATGAGACAAAGTCATTATATCCCAAAATCATTAGCATGAAAGTATTTTCACTCTTCAAAAAAAATATTCTTCAACAAACTCAACAATAATTTATTCCTTCAACTATACGTTGCATTTGATAACATCACAATAGATTAACATAAATCTATACATGCAACATCTATTAACAAATATTTAAAAAACTTAGACCCAATATTTATTTTCTTAGAATCATATAAAATAAATGGTCACGACCAACCTACCAGGTCGTGCGAGCGCCTACTGTATGCACCTAGATAGACGAATCCTTACCACCCGTCCAACAGGAAAAAATGCGGAAAATAGAAAATAAACCCTGAAATAACCTTTTTGATATACGAATAACCTTTACAACATCCTTTTTATGGAGTTTACAATCAACAATGTTACAATTTAAATTACCCTCCCTAAGATCTAGTCTAAACAGGTACAAGAGCTACTACAAGATTAATATAGAGAAAAGTAAATGAGACACAACTTCCGTCATGGAGGAAGGACAGAAGTTGTTGCAGATCACCATCGTCATGTACCTATGAAACATCACCAACCCTGCAACCAGACTATACCCAAAAGGGTATGGCAAGAGTACAGTCAGTACAACCACACGTACTGATAGGCATCATCGGTCGACCCGAATCCACACGTACCATCATATAGGAAAACCAAGAAAACATGAAAATAAACAATATAGCTCCCTCCTTCACCGTTCACCTTTACCAGACCCGATCTCAAACGATCGTCTACTCACCCCCTTACCTCAATCCTTTCTATTCCTTTCGCTGCCAACTCCCTTTCTCTTAGGTCTTCTAAGTCACGCTAAGCTTAGACTTTCCAAGTCACACTAACCTTAGACTTCCCAAGTCAGACTAACCTTAGACTTCCCAAGTTACACTAATCTTAGACTTCCCAAGTCACACAATCTTAGCCCAACCGCTAAATCCAACTCTGACTGCCTCACCATTATCCTAGTAAACCCCTATGACTATGCATCCATAAATGACCCAGTCCCTATCATTCCAGACCCACTACACCCAGAGCACTACACACAATTACCTGGACCCATCCTGGATCCCTAGACAATTCTTCCCAGGATATCACCCGCTAGCCACATAATGTCAAACTCCCAGTCATTCCCCTAGTTTATCAACCACATGTAAACCACTCCACAACCATGATCAACAATCCACAACAAACAACTATTATACCCCATTACATATCCCGGACCCACCCTAGATCCCCTCTAGACAACACCTAAGTGTCAGACATACAACCCGGTCTACCAAGACCAAAACTCATAGAGCAATTAAAATAAAGGTGAGGGTGAGGTACTTTCCCCGACATACGGAAAGACCCATCCTCTTAAGAACCAATATACATAACCATATTTTAAGTTCACAATCCGATCCACTCATGGAACCAATACCAACTACAATAATGCAAACAATATCAATGCAATAATGTAGTAAATAAACCCCTACCAGGCATGGTACCCGAGCCAACCGTCAGTATATCCCGTATCAGGTGCGGTACCTGAGCTAACCGTTAGTATATTTCATACCAGGCATGGTATCCGAGCCAACCATTAGTATTTCTATACCAGGCGTAGTACCCGAGCCAACCAAATGTCAAACAATCCACAGTCACAACAATGAACAATCAACTTGTAAACCAGCAAGCAAAATATGCAGTTCAATTTACCAGACTGTTAAACAGGACTATCAGACATTCCTAATCAACTCCTAAGCAATGCATCTCATACAATTATTTAGATAACAGTACACAACCACACAAAGCATACAAGAATCAAGCTACTGAAATAATAACGGACCCGGTCATTACAGCAGATATTAATTTACCCATCGTTCGTCTCCGAATGATTCCAGCATTAAGAAAATAAAAAAAGAAACTAGTCCGGGACCCTTACTGTTCTAATTGACCGCATAACTTATGAACCTATGTAAAAACCGGCCCTCTCTCGACTAGTCACACAGATTTGAAGGAGATTAGATGATGTCGCTCCCTCGGAGAATTTGAATTACTCATGAAAATTTACACGTGACCCTTCGAGTACCCTAGAAATCCGAGGTCTCAAAAAATGTCAGGGCAAATGAATCTGGAAAATACCCGGGAGAACTTTCCCTTTCCAAAAGCTGATTACCATCTGCTATAATGCTTCCGCTACAGGGGACGTCGACCGCTATAGCGGTTGACAACAATTTGAAATAGGGAGAAAATGGATTTCTCCCCTCATTCTTCCCACATTCCTCCCAAAAATACTACATTCTCTCCAGATCACCCCGCTCCTGATGTCAAAATTTTCAGGTAAGACTCATTTCTACTTGTTTCTTTACTTCCTTGCACGAATTTAGACATGATTTTGGTAGAAAACAAGGATTTGGTGTGTGCATTGTAGTGTGTTTTGAACTTGGACCTTAGGTTGGATTATTATTGGATTCCCGAAGCATGGATGCTTCTTTTACGTTTATAATGCCTCCAAGGCGATATAGGCATAAGGATTACACTAGTTTTGGCCAAAAATGGGCCAAAAATAGGGTGGAAGGTGAAGGGTTGCTCTTGAACAAAAGTTGTGATTTAGACAGAATTTAGGGGTTATAATGCCCAATTTTTTGTAGAAAACAGTAATAAAATGCTTTAGGAGTACTGATCTGAACTTGGATTGTTAAAAATGGAGTTTTGGGTCAAGGGACGCCATTGATGCACCCCTTGAAGCTTTGGGGATGATGAATACCGCTATAGCGATTGGGCTCCACTATTGCGGTTCTGCTACGACAGATATTTTTCCGCTATGGCGGTTCCCCTATGGCGGACGTCCGTCCGCTATAGCGGAAGGCCGCAAACCAGTATCTTCCCAAGCTAATACTTAGAAATATTTTTCCCTTTTTTTTAAATCCCTTATGCCTTACCGAGTTCTAATCCAGTTTTCTTGCTGCATTACAAGTTATACTTCCAATGGCTTAAGGAGGACAATTGTCCATGTATGATTATGATCATTTTCCCGATGAAGCTAGTCAGGAGAGGTTCATGAACTACCAGAGACTGGGCATTTGCTATGAGAGGGGTGCAAGATGACGGGTGTGGATGGAAAAGCAGTCGCCTTCCATCGCAGAGTTCGAGAGTTTGGTTAGGAGCCCTTGCTAGTAGATCCTCCTCCTGCACGGACAAGTTAGGTATGGGAGTTCTATGCCATTCTCCCTACAGTCTATTGGGATGAGCCCAATCCCACCTTCCGTATCCGAGGAGTGGACATCCATGTGGATGCTTATACTGTCAATGAGGTGCTTAGAGTGCCTCACGTCTCCAATTCTGCATAGGAGGCCAACCCAAGGTTTTGGGGCATGACTTGGTTGAGAGATACTTTGGTAGATGCAGAGTTAAGAAATCAGGTCTACAGGGTCAGCCCCGAGGGCATCACTAGTACCTACTTTTCCGCGGAGGCTAGGATGTGGTTAAACTTGGTATCCCAGAGAATACATCCGTCGGGCAACCAGACCGATGTAACCTATGCCTGAGCCCTGGTGGTTTCTTGTGCCATGTAGGGTATAATCACGAACGTGAGGGAGCAGATCATCTCTGAATGGAAGGACTTCTACCGGGGTCATCGGAAGGGCCCTTATCTTCCGGGCTTGGTGTCTGAACTGTGCAGGCGGGTTGGAGTGCCTGAGGACCATACTGACTTGGAGGTGGCTATGGACGACCCCTTTGACCCTGCCCGGGTGAAGGTGGTCTCCAAAAAGAAGAGGAAAATGGATGAAGCCGGGGGCAGTCAGCCGGTTGAGGAGGCCGATGACGATGATGATGATTATGACACCCCTTTCCATTCCCAACCCCAGCCCGCGATCACTAGCACCTAGCTAGAGGAGAACTTGGTTGTTGTCAGGAAGTTCATGGAAGGCACTGTTGTTGCTGAAGGTGCAGCCCCGCCCCCACCGCTTAAGACTTTGCTGCACTCCGAAGTGAGTTAGAGGAGGAGAAGAAAAAGAGGCGCTCCCGAGACCGTATATTTGCCCGGATGTGGAAAACCATCAAGGTCATGTTCTCATACGTTGCCCCGGGCCAAGAGCTTCCCACCCTGGAGCCCGATGATATGCAGGAGTTCTCCTTCCTGAGCGATGATCAGGCTTAGGACCTCCCCCCAAATATTTTTACTTCTTTTTGGGATTCCCCCCCGTTTGGGACTTGTTAAGACAATGTTCCCTTCCCTTTTTCCCCTTTCGTTTTAAGCGCGTGGATGCTAGATTCAGATATTATTCCTTTATATGCATGCCATACTAGCTATCAATCGTTGTCTTCCTTGTTTTACAAAGCAATTCATAGCATAATTCTTGCTTTTAGACTACCCCAGGAATGAATGAAAGCAGGGGAAATAGGGTGAGGCTTCTGCCTCATGCCCCACCGCTATGGCGGTGGCCACTCCGCTATAGTGGATAAAAATACACTACAACGGGAGCGCCATAGAGATGTCGTCCGCTATGGTGGTCCCGACGGTAACTAGTACATAAAATTGAATTTTTCCAGCTGGTGCATCCTTCCCCCTCCATGGTTATCATTATCTAATCCTGTCGATCCCGCCATGGTCTTAGGCTACCCCCAAGACTATTCCTGGCAATGCATAAATCAAAACTCAACATCAATCACAAAATCACCAAACACAACAGATTTTAAAAGGACAATTGTTCCCAACAATACCTTCCCTCTATTACATAAGAATAACTCCCTTGTTCCCTTAGTTCCCAACCAAGTCCCGACCGTCCTGAAACCGAAATTTTCCTACAGTCACAATTCTCATCCCCTTATCATCTTAGCCAATGATAAGTACCCTTCAAGATGTGATTTCATTTCAGTCAATACAATTAACAGTGATGCACATACCCAAGACACACTACCTTCAACTTATGACCCTCTGCAGACTTAACATTCACATCAAGGTAACCAAATACACAAAATTCAAGTAGGTTCTACAAACACAACAATACAACACATTTTAACTTCAAGTCACAGCAAGAATCAAGTCACATAAATTCACCTTCTATTCATCCCATGGATTGCCATTAGCCGATCATCCATGTCTACCACAGCCTCTCAGGCCAGATACCAATTGAAACCTTCCCGGTTTCAATTTCTCTTGCTTGTCTTATCGCAACCAGAGTACAAAGACCTCCTTCACTTTGTTGAGATACCTATTGGAATCGAGAGATACCAATTGGACTCAACCCATAAAAGCAAGTAAACAACCACACGAAAGAATGACAGAAAGGAGATGCTTCTTAGAATGCTTCATAGCTTCCCTAGGATTAGATGTGGACGTCAACACACCAATTCGTAGGACTCTATTCGACACCTTGCTCTTGTACTGGGAGACCAGTAACCTAGTCTCTGATACCATCTATCAAGACCTAACCTACCGGACTGTACGAGCGCCTACTCTATGCACCTAGAGACGAACCCTTACCACCCATCCATCTAGAAAAAATATGGAAAATAGAAAATAAACCCTGAAATAACCTTTTTGATATATGAATAACCTTTACAACATCCTTTCTATGGAGATTAAAACCAACAGTTTTACAATTTAAATAACCCTCCCTAGGACCTAGTCTAAACAGGTACAAGAGCTACTACATGATTTATATAGATAAAAGTAAATAAGACACAACTTCCGTCATGGAGGAAGGGCAGAAGCTGCTGCAGATCACCATCGTCATGTACCTATGAAACATCACCAACCCTGCAACCAGATTATACTCAAAAAGGTATAGCAAGAGTAGAGTCAGTACCACTACACATACTGATAGGCATCATGGGTCAACCCGAATTCACACATACCATCATATAGAAAAACCAAGAAAACATGAAAATAAACAATATAGCTCCCTCCTTCACCGTTCACCCTTACCAGACCCGATCTCAAACGATCGTCTACTCACCCCCTTACCTCAATCCTTTCTATTCCTTCTGCTGCCAACTCCCTCTCTCTCAGGTCTTCCGAGTCACGCTAAGCTTAGACTTCCCAAGTCATACTAACCTTAGACTTCCCAAGTCACACAACTTTAGCCCAACCACTAAATCTAACTCTGACTTCCTCACTATTATCCTAGTCAACCCCCATGACTATGCATTCGGAAATGACCCAGTCCCTGTCATTCCAGACCCACTACACCCAGGACACTACGCACAATTACCCGGACTTGTCCCGGATCCCTAGACAATTATTTCCAGGATATCACCCGCTAGTCACACAATGTCAGACTCCCAGTCATTCCCCTAGTTTATCAACCACATGTAAACCACTCCACAACCTTGATCAACAATCCACAACAAATAACTATTATACCCTATAACATATCCCGGGCCCACCCTGAATCCCCTCTAGACAACACCTAAGTGTCAGACATACAACCCAGTCTACCAAGACCAAAACTCATAGAGCAATTCAGATAATCCTGTCCTCTCAAGGACCAATATACACAACCATATTTCAAGTTCACAACCTGATCCACTAATGGAACCAATGCCAACTACAATAATGCAAACAATATCAATGCAACAATGCAGTAAATAAACCCGTACCAGGCATGGTACCCGAGTCAACCATTAGTACATCCCGTATCAGGCATGGTACCCGAGCCAACCGTTAGTATATTTTATACCAGGCGTGGTACACGAGCCAACCATTAGTATTTCTGTACCAGGCGTGATACCCGAGCCAACCAAATATCAAACAATCCACAGTCACAACAATGAACAATCAACTTGTAAACCAATAAGAAAAATACACAATTTAATTTACCAGACTATTAAACAGGACTATCAGACATTTCTAATCAACCCCTAAGCAATGCATCTCATACAATTACTTAGATAGCAGTACACAACCACACAAAGCATACATGAATCAAGCCATCACCTACCCTCTTTCCCGGGTATATAACTTAGCCTCGACCTCCGTCCGAAGACTAAACACACTCACTTTTTATTTACATATAATGAACGATTTCCCTTTTTAGCATAATTTAACAATCACATTGATTTCGGAACTTACATAGATAATAACAATACGAATTACCACCCCTTAGCCCTTAGCAAAACCAATGACTACTCATCATGCCCTCCGCATTCTCGAAACCTCACGTAGAAGTTTCTCCTTTTCATACCCATTTAGTAATCCTTGCAATTCCCGATTTCCCGAACCTTCCCGACATCCCAAACCCTGAGTCCTATTATTTTAGCATACCCAGACAACATAAACAGCCCAAAATAAATACCATCAACCCACAATTCAATCTAACCAATCCCTAGCTCACTCATAAGCAATATCAAATTCACCAGACTCCGTGCCCGAAAGCCTAATTATGGATTCTTCTTTCCCACTATACAATAAGTACAAAATGTAAGCAGGTCTATCTACTCAAATGAAAACCTAGCCTATTTGGGCGCCAAGTAGCTGCAAGGATGTGTTTCTGGCTCCGTGAAGGCGTTCCCGGCTGGGTAATGATCCTGCAATCCATTGTTCTGCGTCCCTCCAACCATAGTCCCTCCTCCTCATGGTTTTCTAGTCTTGGAGCAGCATGAGAGGGTTTTTGGAGAAACCCTCGTATGTTTTCCAACTGAGGAGGAGAAGTCTTTTTATTAAATCTCGTTCTGAGGCTACTGCCTCCCATCAGTCCGCTATAGGGGTGTGCATTATTCGGATTAAACCAAAAAAATAAACCAAACCAAATCAAACCGAATTTTGATTTGGATTGGTTTTTTGAATTTTTGGTTTGGTTTCAGATTAAGAATTTACTTTTTTTAATTTTTTGGTTTGGTTTCGGATTTAGGAAAATATAAACTAAAAAACCAAAAAAACTGAATTTTATATATATAATAACTCTAACAATACTCTAATAAAAAATTAAAAAGACAATTATGATTTAGTTTATATTTTATGTTTGGACATCTATTGTTATACTTTTTAGGTATTGTGTTTTAATATTTTATTCGTGACTTATATTAGAAAGTATATTTAATTCATTCAATATTATTACTTCTCCTTGTATATAATTTTTATTTTTTTCAACATGCAAATATAACTTTGATTATGTTATTAATTATTAACATAACCGAATAGCCGAACCAAAAAAAACCAAATCGAATAGAGAAAAATCAAACCAAACCAAATTTATTTTGGCTCGTATTGGGTTGCACTTTTACAAAAACAAAAACCAAAAAATCGAAATCGAATAATACAAAACCAAATCGAAAAACTGAATGCACACCCCTAGTCCGCTATAGCGGATGGCCTTCCGCCATAGTGGTTCTGCTATAGCGGATAAAATACTTCTATAGCGGAGTGACGTCAGCCCGGATGATTTCTAAAAATCTGAATTTTTTCATCACGTCACCCCAATTAAAACCAAAAATATTTTAGCTCGTTCGTGAAATTTTGAAATGTCGTGGTTTCTGAAATAACGACAAACCCAATCGTTACAATAACCTTAGCCAATATACCCCCACACTTTCAAATATTTCATAATAGAGAATTAACTTTTTCACAATTCATAAAAATTTCATGTATGTAACATACAAATATGTACATCAAAATATTCAGAAGCTTCATCTTAATTTTCAAAATTATTTTGAATAATAAGACCAAGTAAAATATCACTTTTAAAAAGTTCTGTTGAAAAAACTCTAATAAGACACCATAACCCCCCACATTTTCAAAATGTTTAAAGTAGGAAAATAATATTTCTATAACTCAAAGCTAATATGCCAACATTTATTAACATATAATCAAAAAATTTAACAATTCAAATAATCTAAAAACACAAGCATGTGATTTTATAGTTTGTCTAATTTCAATCAAAATTAAAATGTAACAAGTCTAACATGTCACAAATCATATGTATCAATCAAGTAAATATAAGCACTAGCATTTTCATCTTGAAAAATAGTAGCCACAAATCATACTTACAATACTCATTATCCACAATAATATTTTATTTGTTAACACCTTATCAAACTCAAATAAAATCTTCAATGAAATTTTTCAAATGACCTCATAAATATTAAGTTGGTTCAAATATTCGGAATATGTACCACCTCAGTTAATCCCAATAATTTTCATATGTGAGTTTAATAAGAAGAATTTTTCATTCCAAGAACTTAATTGGTTCTAGAATCACCAACATAAATAAAGTATTCTTCTGCTTCAACTTGAGTGTAAGACACATATATGCTTATTAGCACCAAAGTCTAACACCTATCTTTCACATATTAGCCACAAGATTCTCTTGAGAAATGACCACAATAATTTATATCATCCGCTCACTCAAACTTATTTTTATTTAGCGGGATTAGGATTTCTCCAAATCTTCTTCTTACGTTGAGAGGCATGATAACATAATTTGTCACACACAAAAAAATTGTTACTTCCATTAAAAGTAGTACAAATTATAGCACGAACATACCTGTTTTGTTGCACAATAGCAAATTTGGAGAACACCAACCAAACATCCATGTCAATTTTGATATACTCTTTCTATCGTGTCAGCTGCTTTTCCTCAAAAACATTTACATTAATTATCAGATCTTCCCACATCTCAGGGGTACTTCTGGGGTAATGTATAAAATCAGAAAAAAGTAATTTTCTTTGCCCGTTAATCACAATGGTTTTCCTCCCTTCTTGGCTCTTTACCTTACAAACTCATTCAAGAACACAACTTTTCTTTCTTTCTCCATTGTTGTTCTTGCTTTAATTATCCCATGATAACATTGGTAGACCATTTTGATATAAAGTTACCCTCAAGTATCTTTTCGTAAGAATAGATTAAATATCCTTAAGATTTTAAAAAAATTATGAAAAATACTTCACACGAACCCTTGTAGAGAATTCTCATAGCTTGAGGCATGTCAAAAGACATTGTCCTTAAGGATATTTTACCCGGTATAGGTGTATCTCCCAGAATTCAACAAGATTTTCTAGTATAAACTAAGAGCCAAAATCTAACAAAGATTAAATAGTATAAAATCCAGCAAAAGAATATAGGAGGGAGAAGTTTCTTCGTCTATCTCATACTTCCAAAGGAAAAGAACTTTAATATATATTGATAAAAAAACCATTCATAAGAATGGTCAATACCAACTATCAGAGTAATGGCAATTGAAGAGGAGTAAAGGTTATTCATGAAGCAAATGGTCAATTACGATTTTTGCATAGAGTAATGTTGACCATAGGGATTGTAACAAACAATTGATATTCAATATTAATAATGGGTGAATAAATATGGTTCATAACTCACATAACAACTAGAAATAAAGGCTCATTAATATGATTGTTATGACACATTTGGTGGTTGAATGTAGACATTTCTTTCATACTAATATTCAGAGAATGAATCTGGACATACTCTTAGTCAATGATGACACTTCCCTTTTTGAGATGCACTCATTTTTCTAACAATATGTATCTGAATAATTATTGCAACTAAAAATTATATAGGATGTGTATAAAAATTGTATAATTATTGTATAGAATATGGATCTAAATAATTATTACAGTTAAATGTCGTATAGCATGTGTATAAATATTATATAATTATTATATAAAATATGTATTTGTATATGATAACTTCTCAAGATTCATCTTCTTAGCTTCTGGTCAAGAAAATAAGCATCCAAGAATATTCTACGAACTGTACTTGGTAGGAACGTCAACGACTCAATCCAAGTTGCAAGTTCAAGTCTCAAATCCTAACTTCAAGATTGAATTTTGAGATCAAGGTACCCACCAAAAGAAGGTGAGGTAATAACTGAAGATCCAAAAGGAAGAGATGAAGGAAGACAAACAGGACAAGTAAAATAGATGTGATCTTGTATATTTTTCTTTCTCTTTTATTGTATTTTTCATTTCTTGATGTAATAATAGGAGCCACGGACCGGAACCTCGACGAAACCTCACTCGACTCTCCAACTCATTATTCTATCCCTCAAACTGTTTGAACTACACATGACCTGATTCCTTTATAATCAAGGATATGTAGGCTACCAAACACTAGGGCTCGGTCAAACCTCCTTTCCGTTTTTCTATTTTCCTATTTTGAATAAATGATTTCATCAAAAATCAGTCACGTCGTCCACTTTTTTGCTTTAAAACTCTCCATGTTATCAATCAAAGAGGGACATTCTGTGAACGCCTAATTTTTGACTGAACCTAAAGTTTTACACTTTTTAGTAATTAAATATTTTTTGTGGTCTAAATTAGATACTTTGATTTTATCTTATTTTAAATAAGTTTTATTTTTAAAAAATAAAAATTTCAAAAAGAGAGTCATATTTTAGGATATGTTTTATTTTTTTTACTTTTCAAAAGAAAAGAAAATTTTCAAAAAATATAATTTCTTTTAAGATTTGAATAGATAATCTAATAATTTTTAATATTTTTTTAATCATATTTTTAAAACTAGCTATTTAACTTTTATATATTTTTATTAGTTCAGAATAATTAGTTAATATTTTTACCGTTATATTTTAGGGAGAACAATTAAAATAGCCACCCATATAAGTTATAAACTCAAAATAGCCATATTTTATTTTGACAATCCCATTATAAGCAACTTCTCCATGTTGTTTACTTTTATTAGCTAGTCTATATAGTTTTAGTAATTGTAGAATTTTGACTCTATTCATGTATTTGTAGAGATAAGGATAAATAAAATCTTATTTATATTTATATTTTAAAAAAAAAAAATTAAATGGTTATAGGTCTATATTTAGTGTATAATTAATGTATGAGACATACATATAGATTATACATAGATTATGTAGTGATTATTCATTAATTATTCATTATATATCTATGTATAATATTTACAAGTTACATCGATACATTAATTATACACTAAATATAGTCCTGTAACTATTTAAATTTTTTATTTATTTAATTTACCTTGTTTAAAGGAATATAAATATAACTAAGATTTGTACCTATTCTTATCCCTACAAATACGTGAATAGAATAAAAATAAAAAATAAATAATATGTGAAAGTTGGTTATACTAGGTTATCAAAATAAAATATGACTATTTTAAGTTTAAAACTTATATGGCCGGCTATATGAGTTAAAAAATTTTATATTATATTTTATTTATATCTTTAATTGAAAAAAAAAGAATCCTAAGACTACCCTAACCATCCATTACCCCCATTCTCTCCCACTTTCCACACTCCCTTACACCATGTTCATTCCCACTCCCTCACAACTGCACACACACCTTCACACAAATACACACTCACATACCATTATATATAATACCAAACACACTCACACAAGGGGCACACGACACACACACCCATATACTCTTATGTAAACACATACACACACAACTCAAAAACACTCTCCAGAACCATAAACAAAACACCCAACACAGTACCAAGAAAATTCAGAAAACACACGGGAGAAAAAGAGAGCAACAACAAAATAGCAGCCTCCATTATTTTTGTCCAAGAAATCATCATTTTCGGGGGCAAATGTTCCGGCCAAGAGCTTTCCAGTCATTTAAATTATTGTAATATCAGCTCAAGTTCATCTATATCAAAGTCCCTTTTTATCTTTGTTATTTCAGTTATGTTTCGTTTCAATGTATTTAAATCTATTTTTTTAATTTAATCTTAGTTAATGTCATAGTTTTTTTTTTTGATTCTTTGCCTGAGTGACTCGCTACGTGGTTGAGTTATTCTAATAATATTTGCCTTTTGAACATAAATATAATTGTCTCGTGATGAAATTAAATATAATGATGTGAAAGAATTATGTTTTTATATAGTTATTTCTTTACTGTCAAAAGGAATAATCATGATTTTGGACTAATTAAATAAAATCATATTTTTAAAAGAGAGAGCTTCGTTGAACAGCTTTTAGGATTGTGTCTTTTCCTTTAAGCCATTTCATGAATTCATGCTTGAATATCTTGAGTTAGAAGTAGGATTTCTTTAATTGTTTTGGATAAAGTTAATTAAAGTGAGAATTTTAAGTGTTCTTTTCCTCTGTGTCTTAGTTCGAAATATTTTCTCTAGCTATGATATATGTTTTGAGTTACCAGAATTATATTCATTCCCTTTAGAGTAGTGATGATACTTTATCTTGTTTTAATTGCACGCCTTACAGATAAATCATACAAAATGTTAAAAGTTTAATCTTTTTCGTGATGTTCTTTATTGATTTATTAGAATGGGTTCGAACCTTAACTAATTTAAATTGTGGGTTCTAAACCCAAATTCATTTTAATAAAATTAACATACCATTTTTGAAGCCGATTTGATAGGGGCAGATTAAATTTTAAGTACGTTAGATGCTTATTTAGATTCGAAAAAAATGAGAACGATCCATAAATATCTCAAAAGGCGCGAGATACAAATCAAAAAATCGTGGTAGAACTGAAAATCACTGCTACCAGTATGCTACACATTAATAAAATAAGACAGTTTGAACAAGTTTAAAATAAATCAAAGAAGGCAGGACATAAGTGATTTTCAGGCTCATAAACATAATGTATCCAAAAGATTAATTCAAGCCCGATATAAGTCAATAAAGCGACCGTGCTAGAAACACGGGACTCGAGGAGTGCCTCACGCCTTTCTCTCGGTCAACAAAATTTCTTACTCAAATTTCTAATTTGTAGACCAATATATTAAAGAGTCAAACTTTTCTTTTGATTGGAAATTCAATAAGGTGACTTGGAACACCAAAACTCAATTTCAAGTGACGATTCTATAAACAAATAATCCTTTCTCAAAATAGTCACTTTAATTAAGAAAACTCTTTTTCAAAATCACACTCTTTAAGCAGGGTGGGTGAAAAAATAGGGGTGTGACAACAGGCTAACGAAAGATCTCAATTTTTGAAAATCACCTAGAAGAGCCAACCTTATAACAAACTTCTAAAGGGAACCAACCTAAGGCAAGTATCTAAACAAAGCTAGGCAAAGGCGCACAACTATTCCAAGGTGAGCCAAAAAGAATAACAAACCAATATAAGCTAAGGATAAGTTAAACTGACCTGGAGTCCAGCCAATCCCATGTTCATGGCCTTGGGCTCACAATTTCGTCATACAGAAAATAAATACAACAGGAAATAATAACATATAAATGAATAACAAGCACCTATCCAATCACGACGTCCATTGGTACTATGAAGTCAAATGTCGTGCTCAAATTCAACATCAACCATTTGATAAGGCATATTCGGACCGGGTTCGAGAGTTTCAGCAAGGTTCTTCTTCAACTATTCTTTGTATGATTTGCTAGACTCGATCTTGAACCTATTCTTGACCATTGGTTCCCAACTCTTCTTTGCCTACAACTATGAATAATCATTTTCTTTAATGCTACTACACCATCCTCGTGATCGATTATGATCTTGGTCATTTCACTCACTTGGGGCGCCTCTTTCCCCAAATTGTCTAAGGACCCTGGCGGAAACATAAGGACGAGTTTCCCGAATGCCTACAAGTACTAAGAAAGGAAACTTTTCTCCTCGAGTGATGTATTTATCAAGGTGAATATCCATGAGCGACAATTAGACATTTTCATTTCTTTAACCACTGAACTTCTTGAACACAAACCCTTGATTGGGCTTTCGCTTGAATTTGTTCAAAGAGAGTCACATACTATGAGATGTAAAGTGGTATAACCTCATTAAATGATCCAGTTCACTTGGGCGGGAGGTTTTGAGCATGTGTTGACTATCCACCACTACAAGATCAGGTTACATCCTTGAAAAAATTGAGCGCCCTCTTGAAAGTTCCCCGAAGCTAGATAAATGTTCGCGATCATGGAGGCCAAAGTGTAGAATTTGGTTGCGGACCCATATTTTATCCCATAGAAAAGAGAGTTGTGTGACCATGACCACACTCGGATAGATGGTGCCTCTTATTACTTGAGGAAACACTATGGACCCAAGTAGGCATACCGCAAACATGAATGCTCTGCAACTTTTTCAAGTCATTTTCGAGGCGAACTCATGACCAAATTTCTTGAAAGCATTGTAATGCCTGAACTGATAATATAACTTTCAAAGTGGGATGTTCGACCCTTTGATTCTTTCAAGCCAATAGTCATTGATAAACAAAAATGTATCCTTAATTTGTTGACGATTCCATACAATCGGAATCAGAATATCATCGTCGGGCATCTTCTTCCTTTTGTTGCACATATCCACACTCTCATAACTTGCTATCACTTCCTCAATAGTCAGAGTCAACTCCATGCTCCCAAACCAAAAAACCATATCTTGTTGTCCCAGAATTTGGCCATGACTTGGATCATCTCGGGCCAAGCCTTCACATCCATGAGAGAAGGAAAGTATCCAATGTGTTCCCGAATAATTGCTCTATCAGCTTTGTCCATATATTTCCACCAAACTTGATAAAAATCATCCGATTTTGTTATCATTCGAAACCTTCTAGCGGGGCATGGTTGAGCCATCCTACAAAATAAATAGACAAAGTAAGTTTCCCCCCACCCGGGTGATAATGGACCAATTGAAGTGTCATATATATTGCTTTAATTTTTAGCACATACATATGATCATATTTTATTGACTCGATGTCAATAGATGCAAGGTGGACTTTCTAATGGGCCCAATATACTTGGATATTAGGTCGTTCTATGCCAATGCTTAAAAACAGTTTTAAATTGCGTGCTATCCTGGGTGTCACCAATGGAGTAGTTGGTTTAGAAATATGATAGCCATCGATTCAAAGATAAAAGGAAACAAAACAATAAAGGTTCACTTTCATTGGTGCTTCCCTTGAACGCATGACGTACCAACAAACTGCCAACATTCCAAAATAAAAGGATTATTTATCAAAAGAGGTCGCGGGGTCGGGAACCTCCCTTGAACATAAATAGAATTGCATGTCATGTGGTGGAAGATGCTATGAAATGCAATGACAATATATTTGCGAAAATAAACACATAATTGCAAAAAATTAAAATTACTAGCTATTACAACACTTTCAAATGGTTAGCCATATAAAGTTAGTCAAAAATTTAATTTTTGGTTAGAACCTAAATAAATCGCGAGCAAAGTCGTCATTTCTGTTTTATCCTTTTTTTAATTTGGAAAAGAATGATTTTGACTTAAATTACTTCAAAAACTTAAAAAAATTCAAAACAATATAAAA
The DNA here is from genome assembly GCA_003996215.1 of Jaltomata sinuosa. Lineage (NCBI taxonomy): Eukaryota > Viridiplantae > Streptophyta > Magnoliopsida > Solanales > Solanaceae > Jaltomata > Jaltomata sinuosa. The sequence goes on from QJPP01002301.1 coordinate 200,628, forward strand.
ATTATAGAGTCGCCACTTAATTTTTGTAAAGAAATTAAGAAAATATTAAAAAAAATTAATGACTTAAAAATATAAATAAATCTTTAAAATAGAAAAACTAGGTAAGGGTTCAAGTAACGTCTTAAGAAGGGTTTTAAGACACTTAAGAACGTTCATTTAAAAATGGTTGATCAAAATAATTTGACTAACTTAAAAGAAAGCAGCTAATTTTGCAGATAAAATGATTTTATGAGAATAATAAGTATATTAAAGTCTTTGAACATGGCATGACTTCAAATAAAGGGCATGATTTATTTTAGCTAAGTTAGAAAAAAAGGGAGAATTATTTAAAAGGAATACTAATTAAAGAAAGGATATGTGCAACTTGTCTTTTTTAATTAAAAGTGTGACAATGAATCATTTGAAGAGAGGGTTATTTAAAAGAGAGTGAATAATGAAAAAATAAATTTTAAGGGAAATACCAATCTTAAATTAAGGTGGGTTAAAGAATTGTGTTACTAACTCATAAAAGTATTAAAGTTCAAAGAAAACAAAGACTTTTTTCTTAAAGAAATATAACTAAACTAAGTAAAAATTAATTTAAGAAGATCACTTAAAATTAATGTGACTAAAATTGGAAAAATTACTTTAGCTAATTTTGAGAGGGCCGACAAACGAGGAGAACCTTTTTTAATATTTTAAAGAAAAATCGACTTCAGAGAAAGAATATTTCAAGGAAAAATATTTCAACATTTCAAATGGAAATTACACAAGTGGTTCATTTTTATTCCATTTTTAACAAAAAAATCGACTTCAGAGAAAGAATATTTCAAGGAAAAATATTTCAACATTTCAAATGGAAATTACACAAGTGGTTCATTTTTATTCCATTTTTAACAAAGATAAATTAGGTGAGTAATCCAAAAAAGTAAAGGAAAAGGGAGGGTAAAAAATAAAATGTCAATACTTAGGGGATTTATTTAGATTAATTAATTAAGGTATGAGTTAATATAAGAAATCATAAAAAAGATTAATTAAAGAGATGAGTAAGAGAGAATTGGGCTGTGCATATGTGAGAACTGTCTGGGAAATTCTGCTGATATGGCTGGAAGTGCATAAACGAATTACAATTTGGAAAGAAGAAATTCAGTGGCTCTCTACTCGGGTTAGGCAGCGCAATCCTAAGATGCAAATGCTTGGGTGGCTGTTTGTTGCTTGTATATATCAGGTATGGATTGAGCGTAATACTAGGCGATTTCAACAATGCAGGCAGGATGAGAAGAAACTGGTAAAAGAGATAGTACTTCAGCTACACATTAAGGACCAATATCAAGAGAAATGGAGGAGCGCTTTGCAAGGATTAAACAATTTGCCTAGTGAATTGTATAGAACATAGAGTTTGGCTATTAGCCCAAGTTTTTCCATGTAAATAGGAATTAGCTTAGTGTCCAAGTAGCTAATTGGTGTACAAAGTTCAATGGTTGAATAAAAGTTGCCAGTTCAACCAAAAAAGAGAGAATTGGGCTTTTAAGCCCACTGCTACAATCCACCCAGGTTTTGGACCTTGAATTTCATGGACTTTGCCCATTTTGTCTTGTATATCGGCTTAGTATATCTTATATACCAACATCCTTATTTTCTTTATTTAACACGTGTCCATCTATGTATTAGTCCAAATTGGACTACTCCTGCTAAACACATTGAGTTTTGACCCATTTTTTTCATTTCAACGTATGTATATCAGCTTCCCCGATGTTATCACTATATATTGTCGACTGTAGGTCCAAGTTGAACTTGGTTGTGTCTTGACCCTAGTTGGTTGGGCCTATCCCTAACAGGAAATACAATGGGGAAAGTCCAAGGGGACTCAAATAGGAGTTCATGCGAGAAAAAGAAAAATAAATAAAGATTCAGACAATATAACAGATTCAAATTTTATAATAGGATAATATGGTCACAAATGATACACAACAACATTCAAAATGTAAACAAACATTTATCATGTTAAAGAGGAAGAAAACAATTGATCAACGAAAGTATTGTAACAGAAATAACATCACCCATGCAACAAAGAACAAAGGAAATGTCAAGTAGCTTTTAGGACATAAAAGAGAACACATATATGTTTGAGGTTGTAATTTAATCATCAGAAGATAACCTAACGCAAGCATTCCTTGTTCTATCTACAAGAACAATAACATGTAGGTGAAAGTGAGATACAATAGAATATTAATTAACTCCACCATAAAGTTCAATTTTGTTAACTAGAACCGAAGAGAGATTTAAAGAAAAGAAAGAAAGGAAACTGGCATAATATTCTGAAGTCTCTAAATGACTTTAGGATAATCAAATAGGTTCTTTAAGAAATTCATGTTAATAGTTAAAACATATTGTCATATCCTTGCTTAGGGAGGAGGAAGAGAAGATCAAGACTATGATGAAGTTTGCCTACAAACCCCTTAGCCTGAGCTTTGGGATAAACTAAAGAGTATTCTCAAAAATTAGACTTGATTCCTTTGTCGAACCTTTCTTGGTATCATGAATCAAAAGATGCTTAAGGACTCAGGATACTAACTGAAATTTAGAACACACACAAATAAAAAATAACCAGAAAAGTAAACAATGGAAGCCAATGCTTAATAAAAAGCTTAAACAGTGAACTCTTTCTTTTTGGAGACAAAGGTAAGGTACTAGAAAGCCTTTCTTTATCTTCAAGTTCAAACCTTTGGAAGGAGAACTAGAGAGTAGTCTTACAAAAAAATTGCATTTTCTTGACAGATCCTACTTGATACATCGAGCCAAGAAGATTTTTAGGGAACCTTTAATCTAAACTACATCCAACTCATCACGTTAATCATTCAAAGAAACAAAAGAGTGAGTATTAAAAAAACCCAAATCAAAACAGGAAACTCCATTCTACTCGATACAACACAACATGATTCAATCCAATCAGGAAAATAACACTACAAACTCAATTCATATTGAATCAAAATAAGAAGCCATGAAAGCAATTCCGCACTAAAAAATGACACAAGGGATAAAAATTTACCTCTTTGTGGACAGGAACTGGGACATTTGAGTTTCATCGGAGACCTTTTACTTTGAGAAAATCCTTTATTTTTCAACAAAGGAAGGAAAAGACCCTTCAAACAGTGTGAAAGAACAAAGAAGACCGAAGGCTTAGCAACATGCAAAATCGTTTAGAACCTTAAGGTTTTTCTCAGAGAAATTTTTGACCCCTCAATCAATGAATAAGGGGGGGTATACGTAATTTGGGGATTTTAGATAAGGATTTCTTAGGATTTTGAAGATCAAAATGCCAATTCCTACCAGAATTGAGCCACGCATAATACTTCTGGTATGAATCCATGAGGAATTGGAAGAATTTTGGATAAATTAAGTCGAAATTAAACTGGGAATTTGTTACGATCCAACCCACCGCGAGTGATAAAGATGGTATCAGAGCCCTAGATTTGTTCATCTCATCGTACCAAAATAGGTTTAGTAGAGTCTTGCAAAACGGTATGGAGATGTCTGTACTTTTCTTTGAGAGGCTATAGGACTTTAGGAAACTATCTCTTCTTTCTTCCTTCGTGCTATAACTTGATTCCAATTGGTATCTGATGATACAAATTGGTATCTAAATTATTTCACTCTTGTGTCTGCAGATGGTTAACACCAAATGTAACGGAGCAAGAGTGGCAGTTCTGATGGCAAAACCAGCAGTCAGAGGATGAGGAAGGGGAAGGGGCAGAGGTAGAGGAAGAGCAACACCCGCCAGGGGTAGAGCTCAGGCAGCGGTAGGGCCAAGGGAGGCGACCCCTCCCTTACCCCAGGACCCTATTGATGAGGAAGTTGATATTGTTCTTGAGGAGGACGCAGAACAGGAGGAGACGACACTAGCTGGAGGTGCAGGCTTTCCCCCATATCGCTCAAGGTATTTCAGCAAGTGTGGGCTTTTCAAAGTGGGCTGGCAGGTACTGGAGACACCCCTACTAGTACAGCAGTTCAGGTTCCAGGCACTCAACCAGACTTTGCAGCGGCCCCTAGGATGAATGCGGCATTGGGTACTAATGATTTATTTCATCCGATGCTAGATCCTATTATGACCGGGACTGAGCACGAGATACTGACCAAATTACTGAAAATGAAACCTCCGACATTTCAGGGGACTGAGAAAGAGGATACCTTTCAGTTCATCCTGGACTGCTACGAGAGGTTACATAAGTTGGGCATTGTGCAGTAGCATAGGGTAGAGTTTGCTACCTTTTAGCTTCAGGGTGATGCCAAGCAGTGGTGGAGAGCTCATGTAGAGTGTCGGCCATCATCTTTGCCTCCAATGACTTAGGCACAGTTTCATGCTCTGTTTTTAGAAAAATATGTGCCTCGCACCTTGAGGGATGGCAAGAAAAATGAGTTTCTGGATCTTGAGCAGGGTAGCATGTCTGTTTCAGCCTATGAGGTTAAATTTCATACCTTGTCACGTTATGCTACTCAAATTCTGGGTACTGAGGAGGAGAGGCCTGAATACTGAGTTGCAGGTGTTGTCTGTGCATATGACCTCAGCAGGAAAGAGTTTTAATGAGGTGACTGATTATGTGAAGAAACTGGAGGGGGTCAGGCAGGTTGGGCAGGTTAAAGTGTTAGCCAAGAAGTCCCAAAATGAAGGTAACTTCAGTGGTTCATACTCCAAGGGTAACAACCGGTAAGTGTATTCTGCTCGTCCTATTTAGTCAGCCCTGCCAGCTTCTACAGATGGTCGTCCAGGAGCCAGTCAACAGTTTTCAGCTCCTAGAGGCCAGAGGGCTTCTTATACTTTTACCAGCAGGCCTTCTCTTGATTGTGGATGTTTTCATTGTGGTGATACGGGTCACTTTAAGAGTGAGTGCCCTCACAGGAGGATAGGAAATCAGACTCAACAGCAGACCATGGCTGTGGTTTCGGCAGGTGGAGGTGGCAATGGCAGGGGTCGTCCACAGGGTGGGCGAGGTAACTTTCAGGGAGACCGGAAAAATAGAGAAAATGGTGACGCGGGCAGAGGAGTAAGCAACCAACCAGGGAAGTTTCTCAGATTGATGATAGCGCCTATTGTTATGCATTCCCAGGGAAGTCTGAGGCCGAAGCATCAGATGCCGTGATAACAGGTACAATTCTAGTCTGTGATCGGATGACTTCTGTATTGTTTGACCCAGGTACTACTTAAAAAGAAACCATGCGGTCTTTCAGAAAAGAATTTAAGCGTGTGCGGGGTGTTTGGGGGGACACGTGTGTGAGGGAATAATATTTGTGAGAGTATAATTAGGGGTTTGGACCGAGTTATGTCAATTTTGGGCTACGATTTGTGGGCCAATTTCGACTGAACTAGGAATTTAAGAGGGTCCAACATAGCTTTAAATGGGGTTTGCAAATTTGAACTAATATTTGCAAAATGTGACCTCAAACAATTTTAAGAGTTGGCCACTTCATTTTAATTATGGCCAGATTTGGTTTAAAACTTGATCAAATTGGATTAATTAATTAAATTCGGTCAATCAAAATAGAGATAAATTAAAATTTGAACTAATTAATGAGCTTCTAATTTCCACAATTAAAAATAATTATTTTATAAATTATAATTAGTTATTTCAAACCAAGAGACTAGTTACACAACTAACTGCCAATTTTAAATCAATTTTGAGGAATAAAAAAATATTCTTCAATTTAAGCATGATTTTTACTCAAAATAATTTTCAAAAAATATTTCCTTTAAGTAAAATCTATATAATTCTATATAATTAAATACAGAAAATATATTCTTACTTAAAAATGATGTAGTTAGCTTCACATTAATTTTGAAAATAATCTTAAATTTATAGAAACAAATATTCTGAAATTATTTAAAATAGTAGAAGCTCAATATTCATTAGGACTGTGCCAGGACAAAAATTGGGTGTCAATAATGGTACTATAGGGCTTGAGTGGATCTTTCTTATTGGTTGATATCCCACTATTGTAACCTATAAATAGCTTATTCCACTCATTTGTAAAGACACTCTGATTTCAAGGAATACAATAGCACTACTTTTATTTTTGAGCACCAAGTTTCTATTATTTACCTAGATTTTGGTTCCTCAAAACTTTCTTCACTCTAAACCGTCACGGGAGTTAGGAGCATCATTCTCGGTGACAGAACTGATTACGTCATTACTTTGTCTCTTACTTATTTAACTTGCATTTCCACTAATCCTACAATATTCAAACTGTTAATAAACAAATCTAACGAGTTAAATTAATAACGTGTGTTCTTGATCTTATCTAAATTTAACTGTACCATTTTTCTGATAAATAATCTTACTCTAACACTTTTCAAGTATATGTTTTGGAGATTTTCTTTGTGTACGATCATCACTTCAATTTTTCACCACCTTCCTTATTTGTAATCGGAATCTGTGATTTCTTTAGAAAAACTACACAAATGCCCCTAAAAGGGAGTGACTTTGCATTTTTGCCCCCATAAGAAAGGTCTTACAAAAATAGTCTTCCTTCTTTTTATGTATAGAACAACTACTTTTTTACCCCTCTATACATCAAATATTTTTAAACAACTCTCCATGCTCATTTGCCTCTCAACTTCCATATTTATTTCTTTTTCTCTTTTTTTTTTCCTTTTTTAACAACCTTTTTTTTTTCTTCTACATTTTTTTTCCTTTTTCTCAATCTTTTTTTTTTTTTTTTTTTTCTCCTCTCAATTCTATTTTTTCTCCTTTTTTTCATTTTTTTTTTCATTTTCCTCAATCTTTATTTTTTTCGTTTATTTTTTGTTTCTTTTTTTCTTCGTTTTTTCCTTTTTCTTTCTCAATCTTTATTTTTTTCTTTTCTCCTCTCAACCTCTGTTTTTTTATTTTTCTCTTTTTTTTGTTTGATTTGTAATTTTTCTTTTCTCTTTTTTTGATCATTTTTCTCAACCTTTATTTTTTTCTTTTTTTTATGAGATGTTCTATAACTCTTGCTTTAGAGGCAAGACTTAGTCCAAGGACTTTCAAACAACAAATTACGCCCCATGAGCAAGACTTGACACTAGCACATTGTGTCTTGATTTATGAGATGCTTTATAACACTTGCCTTAGAGGCAAGACTTAGCCCAAAGACCTCTCAAAAAAATAAGTTACACCCCATGGGCAAGAGTTCACACTACTTCATTGTGTCTTAATTTATGAGATATTCTATAACTCTTGCCTTAGAGGGAAGATTTAGCTCAAGAATTTTCAAACAACAAATTATGCTCCACAAGCAAGACTTGACACTACCTCATTGTGTCTTGATTTATGAGATATGCTATAAATCTTGCCTTAGAGACAAGACTTAGCCCAAGGACTTTCAAACAACAAGTTACGCCCCATGAGCAAGAGTTGACACTACCATGTTGTGCTTGATTTATGAGATGCTCTATAACGCTTGCCTAAGAGGCAAGACTTAGCCCAAGGAATTCTAAATAACAAGTTACGCCACATGAGCAAGAGTTGACACTACCATATTGTGTCTTGATTTATGAGATATTCTATAACTCTTGCCTTAGACGCAAGACTTAGCTCAAAGACTTTCAAACAACAAGTTATGCCTCATGGGTAAGAGTTAACACTAGCACATTGCGTTTTGATCTATTAGATGCTCTATAACGTTTGCCTTAGAGGCAAGACTTAGCCCAAGGGCCTCCCAAAGAACAAGTTACGCCCCATGGGTAAGAGTTAACACTACTTCATTGTGTCTTAATCTATGAGATACTCTATAACTCTTGCCTTAGAGGCAAGACTTAGCTCAAGAATTTTCAAACAACAAGTTATGCCCCACGAGCAAGAATTGACACTACCTCATTGTGTCTTGATTCATGCGATGTTCTATAACGTTTGTCTTTGAGGCAAGACTTGTTCCAAAGGACTTCCAAACAACAAAGCACGCCCTTAAGTTTACTTTGATGTGAAAGAAAGAATCTTCTTTGCGGATTATCCAACTTTCTGTTCATTAGCAAAAAATAATAGAGGTTAAGAAAAATAAAAAAAAAATAAAAAGAGAAAAGGAAAAAATAAAGATTAAAAAAAAGAGAAAAAGAGAGGAAAAAATAAAGGTTGAGAAAAAAAAGAAAAAAAGAACCAAAAAACTAAAGGTTGAGAAAAAAAAGAACAAAAAAATAAAGGTTGAGAGAAAAAAAAAAAGAACAAAAAAAAAAGTTGAGAAAAAAGAAAATGAGAATTAAAAAAAATTGATAAAAAAGAAAAAAATAAAAGAAAAAGGAAAAATTAAAATTAAAAGTTGAGAGACAAATGAATATGGAGAGTTGTGGTGTAGAGGGGCAAAAATATATTTGTTCTATACATAAAAAGGAAGGAAAACTATTATTTAAAAACTTTTCTTATGAGGGGCAAAAATTGAAGATCACTCACTTTTGAGGACACCCCATGTAATTTTCTGGATTTCATCTTACCCCAAAAATTGTACCAAGAAATAATTTTTTTCATTTCATCATTTATAGAAGTGGCATTGCTCGTGGCAACTAAAAATTGAAGAGCTAGCTCACGGGTTAAATTATAGCCCATAAAGGATTGGGTTGGACTTGCATTTCAAAGCCTTGTCATATAAAGAGCAGATTGTGTTGCTCAATTTTGTAGCCCATGATCGTTGGATTGAGTTGGAGTGTCAACTGGGCGAGTTGGACTTAATTTGGATAAGCCAGAGTTATTTAGACTGAAATGAACTAATAACCGTGTCATAATCCAACCATTCAATTCTTATTAATATTTAAATTTTTTATTTATTTTCTTATAACTTGTTTGAGTACCTAATAAAAAAAATCTTTATATTATGACTATATATGGCATATCAAACAAAAATATATATTCTTACAAATATTTAGACAATTCTTCATGGGTCAATATGAATTGCATATCAACCTAGTTTTAAAATAAATTGAATGAAACAGATCAAAATCAACTAAATTAATAAAATAAGCGGGTCATAATTTTACTGGATGATTTTACCGCCCCATGTATACCCAATAAATAATAGCAAACACTTAAGTACTTAGATTAGGCTAATAGCCTGTTTGATCAAACTTATTTTTTCTTAAAAGTGCTTATTTTTTAAAAGTGAGGTGTTTGGCCAAGTTTTTGAGAGAAAATAAGTGCTTCTGAAGGAGTATTAGAAGCTGTTTTTCAGAAGCTAAAAAAGGTAGTTTTTTTTTCTAAAAGCACGTTTGAGAAAAAACACTTAAATGCACTTTTAAAAAGCTTGGTCAAACACTAATTGCTACTCAAAAGTGTTTTTTAAATTTATTGACTAATACACAAACTGCTTCTCACCAAAAAAACTTTTTTAAAAAGCACTTCTAAAAAATACTTTTCAAAATAAGCTAATTTTAAAAGTTTGACCAAACAAGCTTTAAATCATGTTATAGTTTAGAAGGAAATTTGATGGGTTCGAAAGATAATGTCTATGCACAAGTACAATTTATGAGTTTCCATTCAGTTTCCAATCCTTCTGGAATTGGCTTTGGTCTATAATTAGTTAAAATAAGGCAAAATATCTTTTAACCCCTTCCCCCCTCAAAAAAACAGAGAGTCAAAATATCTCGAGATTCACCTAAACTTAGCACCTTCTATTTGATGGTCATCCGAGTTATTTCTTGTCTTAATTACTTTCATTAAACTTGACAGTTTGATAGTCTTCACTCTCATAAATCGTGGACATAACAAAGAGCATAAAAATATTATTTTTTTAGCGTGTGAGAGTGAGAAAAATTAAAAATTAATTTTTAAATGAGATATTTTTCAACCATTAATTTTCAGGTAGTGATGTACAATGATTTATTTGTGCCAAAATATATATTTATTCTTATTTCCTCTTAATATACTATAAACATTTTACCTCAACTTTGTATTTTGTTTATTTCTTGTTAAGGTACAATAACTATTAGTTTCAATTATGTATTTTTTTTTGGAGCAAAATCTATTAAAAAAAATACTTTGATTAAAACTCTATTATTTTTTAGTCAGATAAAACTTTTTAAACCAAAATAGTAGAGTGTGTGTATTTCTTTTTATTTCTTCTTTAGATGCAATATATATTTAGTTATCTGCCTTTATTTTCTTTATTCAGGCCAAGTTATTAAATAAACTTGGTTAGAGATACATTATATTTAACCAAATAAAAATGTTATAGCGAAGATAATAGAGTTTCAGCTGTGAATTTTTTTATTTTTTATATAGATGCAAAGACTATTTTTTCAATGTGTACTTCTTTTTGGGTGGGATCCCTAATAGGATTTTCAAGTAGTCATGACACATAAAGTAGAACATAAAGCATGTATTTAAAAAAGAGAAAATCCCATCACACATTGTAACGATCGGGTCCGTCATTACGGGTAGTTTCATCGTGCCAAGTTTTAGAGTTAGAAAACTCCGGGTTTGGGAGTTTGAAATTCTGGGCTAGGCTAGCCTCGATCGATTTTAGAGCGAGGTAGAGTCTAGGGAAATTCGGGTAAAGATGGGTTAGGGTGTCTTGGATTGAGCTAGTTTTCCACGTAGCCAAGACATAAAGGAGTCAGGGGGACTTTTCGGAATCGCATTTGGGTAAGTAGAACTCCCAGAATAGCGTTTGACGTGAAGGGTTGTTTCAGGACGTCGGGAGAAACAGGTGTGTTGTGAAATGGCCAAAACTGAGAAATTTTTGGACCTTCTGTCCGTGACGGGCGCAACCGCGCGCGATAGCGGCCACCGCCATAGCGGTAGAAATTACAGCTATAGCGGCGGTCAAAGAGCGATCAACCTACTTAAGACCGCTATAGCGACAGGCTAACGCTATAGCGGGCCGACATGTTTTTAATGCAGAAACAGCTCCCAAAACATTCAGTTTTTCTCAAGTTCATTTTGGGAGAAGGGCTAGGCGATTTCAGGCATTTTTCTTTCTTTCTCTGTCGAAATTCTTCCCTAAGGTAAGGTTTTCATTCCCCAATCTTTGCATTACGTTTCCTATGCGGTAGAATTGCTGGGAGGTAATTTGGGGAAGGTTAGAATAACCTAGGGATGGTGTAATTCGGGGAAGGAAGGGGATTCCAAGCATGTGAGTTCTTGGGTATGGATTAAAGTACATTGTTATGATCATAGGTTGTTTAATTCCCTGTTTTATCCGCGAAAGATGATAGAACTAGGAGAATTAATGGTGGAAAAGCCCGAAAAAGGGGTGGGATGATCATGGGTGGGAAAATGCATCAAGACCCCCTTAAAGTTGGTCGACATTTGGAAGTAGACATCTAAACTTTACGGGAGTCCTATTACCCCACTAAACAATTTTAAATGATACTATTACATCATTTTTAGGCCACCTGGCATAGAGAGTGTATCCACTCTCTTAAAGAGCGTGAAAACCCCACAAAAATGACTATAACTTTATTTTTATGATTTTTTTCTATAAAATATATTTTTCTATTTTTCTTATTATTTTAACTTTGTTTCTTATTTTTTTTTCCTTCTTTCTTCTTGGTAAATTTGATGGACCCCTAGCGCTTTCAATGTCACCATTTCCGTCATAACTCTACTCACTTTTCTGTATCATTTTCATTTTACTCTGTTCAATTTCAAGTTCTTATCCCCATTTTTTTTACATTTCAAATAATTTTGTAAAACCCAATAGATTTCAAGATGATTAGGAGTATCATTCAGTTTTTTATTCGAGCTTCAATTCAGCTATTTACGAATTTTTAAAAATTTATTGATTCTCTACAAAACCTTCATTTTTAATATTATTGCTATCATTCTTTTCAAAATCTTAATTGCAAAAATAATATAAAAATGAGATAAGTTAATTATTGATATCCCCAAAATTGTAAAATTTGTTCAGCGATTTTTTTTTTAATTTTTACTATTAATTATTTAATAAAAGTTAAAAAAGTAGTAAGGAAAAAAAAATTGAAAAACTTTTATTGATTATAATGACAGTAGAAGGGAGGGAGGTTAGGTGGAGAAGAAGAAAAATCTATATGTGATGAAGGATTTGCTGAGAAGAAATCTGTGGAGGGAGAAATTAAGTAAAAAGAGAAAAAAAAAAGTCAAAAAGAAGGAGAGAGAAAGGGGAAAGAGAGAAAGGGGAAAGAGAGAAAAGGAAAAAATATAAAGAAAAAAAAAGACTTAAAATAGAAAATATACATATTTAATAAAGTTAACACGTGTCAAATAATAATTGGTGCGTGATTAACACTTATATTTTAAAAATTATGATTTATCCGATAATGATGTAATAGTATCAGTTTGAAATTGCTTAGTGGGGTAACAGGACCCCCGTAAAGTTTAGGTGTCTACTTCTAAATGTCAACCAACTTTAGGGTGGTTTTGATGCATTTTCTCTTTAATTCCCTATTTTATCCGCGAAAGATGATAGAACTAGGAGAATTAATGGTGGAAAAGCCCGAAAAATGGGTGGGATGATCATGGGTGGCCTGGGGTTTGGGGATTTAGTATAATCCGGGTAATGTGCAGGCCTTGGGTGTTAACTATATGTCCTGTGTGTTGTTTTTAGACCAAGAACGAGAGAGGAATTCGAAACACGAAAAAGCTCGGGTCGAATAGAGCTTGGAACGTTTCGAGGTAGGTGATGGCTTATGATTTTCTGTGAATGTGTATATTCATGTACTCATGTCTAAGTGATTGTATGCATTACATTGCTTAGGGAAATTGTGTGGAATGTCTAGGTTCCTGTTTACGGTCAGTGATTGAACGGTTTTACTTGTTGGTTTTACAAATTGTGTGTGTTCATATATTGACTGTGATTTGTTGACATTCGGTTGGCTCGGATACCACGCCTGATGGTTGGCACGGGTACCACGCCTGGTACGAGTATAACATTCGGTTGGCACATGTATCACGCCTGGTACGGGTTTACTTTATTGTATCTTGCATTGTTTCATTGACTATTGTATTGCATTGGTTGATATTGGTTTCGTGAGTGGACCAGGTCATTTTACTGAATGTGATACTGGTATTGGTTCCGTGAGTGGACCGGGTTGTCTAGTTAAAGGTGCTATTGTTGGTGGTCTTTGAGTGGCCGGGAATTTGTATAACTGTTGTGTTGGTCTTGGTTTAGGCTGGGTTGAAGCATTACTTTGGTATGTGTCTAGAGGGGATTCCAGGGTGGGTTCGGGCTAGACGGAAAGGTATAGTTAATGGCTCATGTTCGTGGTATAGAACTGTAAGAGATGGATTTCATGCTGGTACAAGGTAGATAGAGACTTGTAGTCTAGGGACTGTATACTTGTTGCATGTTTTCCATATATTTACTTGCATATGTTGTACTGTGATATATGCTGTTTATTTGAAAACTGGCTGGTGATCCTACCAGTACATAGTGGTGGTGTACTGATACTGCACTTGTCTTTCTTTTGGTAAGTACAGGAAATCTACCAGCGACTGATACGCGACCTCGCATCTAGCACCGACGATTTCTGACTTTCAAGGGTGAGCTGCTTGTTTTGAGCTACCTTGGGTTATCTTAGAGTTTCAGTCCATTTGTTTCGGACTTAAAACGATTTCATTTTTGTCTTTTGGGATTGCATCCCCATATTCTAGAAATTTGGTATTGATATTTGGTACAATGACTTTCAGTTCCTAAAAGGAATTTTCCGCAAGATAATAATTATGTTTAGTTATTGAATTGTTTGATTGTTAGTTTACTTTTTGCTTGCTGGTTTTAGGCTGTTAGTCTAGGCAAGGGTTGAACCCTATTAGTTCGCTCATCCGGAGGTTGGGTGGGTGCCACTCACGACGGGTTGGGTCATGACAAAGATGATATCAGAGCCTAGGTTCGTTGATCTCGTTGTACCAAACAGGTCTAGTAGAGTCTTGCGGAACGGTGCGGAGACGTCCGTACTTTTCTTCGAGAGGCTATGCGGCTTTAGGAAAAAACTCTCTTCCTTCATTCCTTCGTGCTATAACTCGATTCCAATTGGTATTTGATGATACAAATTGGTATCTAACCTCGTTCACTCTTCTGTCCGCAGATGGTTACTATAAGAAATAACGGAGCAAGGCCAGCGGTCCTAGCAGCGGGCCCGGCAGTTCGCGGCAGAGGTAGGGAAAGGGGCAGGGGACAAGCTGGAGACGCACTCGCTAGGGGTGGAGCTCAAGCTGCTGCTGCACGTGAGGTAACCCCTCCCCACCTCAGGATCATGTGGCTGAGGATGTAGAAGAAGTGGTTGTAAAGGATGGAGGGGTTCAGGAGGAGGCGGCACCAGTTGGGGGTGCAGGCCTTCCTACTATGACACCGAAAGCTTTTAGGCAGGCGTGAGATATTCTAAGTGGGTTGGTTGGTGCTGGATCCATACCCACAGCTTATGCAAATCATGCCTTGGATATTCAGTCAGCGGTTACTACTACACCAAGGATGGACGCAGCTTCGAGCATGAATGATCTCTTCAGGATAATGCTAGACCCGGTTATGACTGGAAATGAGCATGAGATGATGACTAAGTTCCTTAAGCTGAAACCTCCGACGTTTCAGGGTACAGACAAGGAGGATGCCTATGAGTTCATCCTGGATTGCCATGAGAGGTTGCACAAGGTGGGTTGTTGGCCAGCATTGAGGTCAAGGCCACCTTCATAGAGGAAATAAAGGCAAAACAGTTTCAGGATCCAAAATTGGGTAAGTTGCGAGGTAAGGTAATATTCGGGGAGTCCAGAGACATCATGTTAGACTCTGGTGGATTGTTGCATTTCAGGGAGAGGATTTATGTTCCTCGGGTTGACGATATTATTCAGAAAATTTTTACAGAAGCTCATGGTTCGCGGTACTCAATTCATCCGGGTGTGATCAAAATGTACAGGAACTTGAGGCAGCGTTACTGGTGGCCCGGGATGAAAAGGGACATAGTAGATTTTGTGTACAAATGTCAGAACTGCCAGCATGTAAAGTATGAGCATCAAAGACCTGCAGGACTACTTCAGAGAATGCCAATTCCAGAGTGTAAATGGGAAAGGATAGCCATGGATTTCGTGGTGGGTCTTCCCAAGACATTGGGGAAGTATGACTCAAATTGAGTCATTGTTGACAGACTGACCAAGTTCGCTCATTTTATTCCGGTCAGGGTAGATTACAATTCACAACAATTAGCTAAGATCTATGTGAAGGAGATTGTGAGACTGCACGGGGTACCACTGTTCATCATTTCAGACAGGGGTACGCAGTTTACTTCTAAGTTCTGAGGCAAGTTACATGAAGAGTTGGGTACACAACTCACTTTTAGCACAGTCTTCCATCCTCAGACTGATGGTCAGTCAGAGAGGACAATTCAGGTACTGGAGGACATGCTGAGAGCATGTGTAATAGACTTCGGTGGTCATTGGGACCAGTTTCTACCATTGTGAAAATTCTCGTACAACAATATCTACCACTCCAGTATTGATATGGCACCGTTCGAGGCCTTGTATGGGAGGAACTGCAGATCACCGGTTGGGTGGTTTGAGGAAGGTGATGTGAAGCTTCTGGGCGTAGATTTAGTGAAGGAAGCGCAGGAAAAGGTAAGGGGCATACAGACCAAGTTGCTGGCTGCCCAAAGCAGGCAGAAGGAGTATGCAGATTGCAAGGTCTGGGACATGGACTTTCAGGTTGGTGAACAAGTATTGCTAAAGGTATCGCCAATGAAAGGGGTTATGCGGTTTGGTAAGAAGGGAAAGCTTAGCCCTCGATTTATCGATCCATTTGAAGTGCTTGAAATTATGGGGCCAGTGGCTTACAAGTTAGCACTGCCACCTAGTTTGTCGAGCGTCCATCCGGTATTCCATGTATCCATGCTCAAGCGATACCATGGGGATGGGGACTACATCATCAAGTGGGATGAAGTACTTTTTGATAAGGATCTTCGTTATGAGGAGGAACCGGTTTTGATTCTTGCTCGGGATGTTCAGAGGTTGAGGACAAAGGTGATTTATATGGTGAAGGTTCAGTGGAAGCATCGTCCGGTTGAGGAAGCCACTTGGGAAACCTAGAAGGACATGCGGGATAAGTACCCTCAATTGTTTGAGGATTCAGGTACTACACTTCCTTCCTTTTATTTCCGTAATTTCGGGTTGATCATTCGGGGATGACGATGGGTAAATTGGTATCTGTTATAACGATAGGGTCCGTCATTACGGGTAGTTCCATCGTGCCAAGTTTTAGAGTTAGAAAACTCTGAGTTTGGGAGTTTGAAATTCTGGGCTAGGCTAGCCTCAGCCGGTTTTGGAGCGAGGTAGAGTCTAGGGAAATCCGGGTAAAGATTGATTAGGGTGTCTTGGATTGAACTAGTTTTTCACGTAGTCAAGACATAAAGGAGTCCGTGGGACTTTTCAAAATGACATTTGGGTAAGTAGAACTCCAGAATCATGTTTGACGTGAAGGGGTTGTTTCAAGACGTCGGGGGAAACAGGTGTGTTGTGAAATGACCAAAACTGAGAAATTTTCGGACCTTCTGTCCGTGACGGGTGTAATCGCACGCGATAGCGGCCACCGCTATAGAGGCAGTCAAAGGTCGGTCAACCTACTTAAGACCGCTATAGTGGGACCGCTATAGCGGAGCGGGGACCGCGATAGTGGGCCGATGGGTTTTTAATGCAGAAACAGCTCTCAAAACATTCAGTTTTTCTCAAGTTCATTTGGGAGAAGGGCTAGGCGATTCCAGGCGTTTTTCTTCCTTTCTCCGTAGAAATTCTTCCCTAAGGTAAGGTTTTCGTTCCCCAATCTTTGTATTACATTTCCTATGCGGTAGAATTACTAGGAGGGAGTTTGGAGAAGGTTAGAATAACCTAGGGATGGTGGAATTTGGGGAAGGAAGGGGATTCCAAGCATGTGATTTCTTGGATATTGATTAAAGTATATTGTTATGATCATAGGTTGTTTAATTCCCTGTTTTATCCGTGAAAGATGATAGAACTAGGAGAATTAATGATGGAAAATCCTGAGAAAGGGGTGGGATGATCATGGGTGGCCTGGGGTTTGGGTATTTAGTATAATTCGGGTAATGTACAGGCCTTGGGTGTTAACTATATGTCCTATGTGTTATTTTTATACCAAGAACGAGAGAGGAATCCAGAACACCGGAAAGCTCGGGTCGAATAGAGCTTGGAACATTTCGAGGTAGGTGATGGCTTCTGATTTTCTGTGAATGTGTATATTCATGTACTCATGTCTAAGTGATTGTATGCATTACATTGCTTAAGAAAATTGTGTGGAATGTCTAGGTTCCTGTTTACAGTCTGTGATTGAACGGTTTTACTTGTTAGTTTTACAAGTTGTGTGTGTTCATATATTGACTATGGTTTGTTGATATTCGGTTGGCTCGGGTACCACGCCTGGTACGGGTATAATAAATAGTTGGTATGGGTACCACGCCTGGTACGGATATAACATTCGGTTGGCACGGGTATCACGCCTGGTACGGATTTATTTTATTGCATCTTGCATTGTTTAATTGACTATTGTATTGCATTGGTTGATATTGGTTTCGTGAGTGGACCGGATCATTTTACTGAATGTGATACTGGTATTGGTTCCGTGAGTGGACCGGGTTGTCTAGTTAAAAGTGCTATTGTTGGTGGTCCTTGAGTGGCCGGAAATTTATATAACTGTTGTGTTGGTCTTGGTTTAGGCCGGGTTGAAGCATTACTTTGGTATGTGTCTAGAGGGGATTCCAGGGTGGGTCTGGGATAGACGAAAAGGTATAGTTAATGGCTCATGTTCGTGGTATAGAACTATAAGAGATAGATTTCATGCTGGTACAAGGTAGGTAGAGACTTGTAGTCTAGGGCCTGTATACTTGTTGCATGTTTTTCATATATTTACTTGCATATGTTGTACTGTGATATATGCTGTTTATTTAAAAACTAGTTGATGATCCTACCAGTACATAGTAGTGGTGTACTGATACTGCACTTGTCTTTCTTTTGGTGAGTACAGGAAATCTACCAGCGACTGAGACGCGACCTCGCATCTAGCACCGACGATTTCTGACTTTCAAGGGTGAGCTGCTTGTTTCGAGCTACCTCGGGTTATCTTAGAGTTTCAGTCCATTTGTTTCGGACTTAAAACGATTTCATTTTTGTCTTTTGGGGTTGCATCTCCGTATTCTAGAAATTTGGTATTGATGTTTGGTACAATGACTTTCAGTTCCTAGGAGGGATTTTCCGCAGGACAATAATTATGTTTAGTTATTGAATTGTTTGATTGTTAGTTTACTTTTCGCTTGCTGGTTTTAGGCTGTTAGTCTAGGCAAGGGTTGAACTCTATTGGTTCGCTCATCCGGGGGTTGGGTGGGTGCCACTCACGACAGGTTGGGTCGTGACAAAGATGGTATCAGAGCCTAGTTTCGTTAATCTCGTTGTACCAAACAGGTCTAGTAGAGTCTTGCGGAACGGTGAGGAGACGTCCGTACTTTTCTTCGAGAGTCTATGGGGCTTTAGGAAAAAACTATATCTTCCTTCTTTCCTTCGTGCTATAACTCGATTCCAATTGGTATCTGGTGATACAAATTGGTATCTAACCTCGTTCACTCTTCTGTCCGCATATGGTTACTACAAGGAATAACAGAGCAAGGCCAGCGGTCCCAGCAGCGGTTCCAGCAGCGGGCTCGGCAGTTCACGGCAGAGGTAGGGGAAGGGGCAGGGGACGAGCTGGAGCCGCACCCGCCAGATGGTTAACAATTATTGCTAAATTTAACATTTATAATAATTTAGGGCATTTTAGTAAACTTACCAATTATGGTACCGTACGATACAATCAAATTAAATAATAAAAATATTATTAAACAGCAGCGAATGATACCTTCTATCCAAACATTATATTTATAATACAGTACAGTACCGTATAATACAGTATTGTACCATATATTATGAAACCATGGGTAACAACCATCCAAACAAAGTGTTAGTGTTACTATTTGTCCTTGTAGTACACCCTCCCTAGGGGTTCAATTTCCTTCCGAGGTCGTCCCCGACCTCTTCTCGCCATGGATGAATCAGAGGAGCACGTTAGAAGTTATCGCCTAAACGTATGCCCATAAATTTCCTTTTTATCACATATATGAGTTATTATATACTATTATAAATATATATACTTTATTTGAAAATTTTGAAGATGAAGTTGTGTTTGGTTATAGTTTTTGAAAATAATAGTTGATTGGTTAAATGTACTTTTCCTAAAAAACATGATATATGATTTAAACATGAATATAATTTTAATGGGATAATTTTTATAAAAAAAAAGGATAAAATTTGAAAAAGTGAAAATAAAGTTTTGGGTGTCTTCCTTCCAAATTTCAAATATAACTTTAAGTTATGTTTAGACTTTTTATGACCAAGAATTTTCAAATAAAATAAACTTTTTTAAAAAAAAGTGAATAAATTAAATAACGGCCAAACGGATTCTTAGTCATACTTTAGTTCGTTTTGCCATATTTCGCAGGTAAAACAAGTCTCATGGAGCCACATATTCCCTGTTTGGCTTGTTCATACTTCCTTTGGATGATTGTCTCGTTTAAGTTTTTTTTAATTTTTCTACCGTTCTAATTTATGTGAGTGTGATAATATGCACAAAACTTAAGAAAAGAAAAAGAAAAATATTCAAAATTGTATCCTGTGATTTAACATGCAATAGATATTCTTGTGCCCACAAATTATATCATAAAAGTTATTTTCAAACATAGAGAGATGAAATTTTTGTTTCGAAATTAATAAAAAGGAAAAGCGTATTGTATAAATTGACACAAAGGATTAGCCATATTTAATAAAAGTGATTTCTTTTTCTTGATATTGTATCGTTAAGAATATACTTCCTCCAATCCAAAATAATTTATATTTTAGCATTTAAAAGTTGATCCAAAACAATTTCTTCACAAATTTAAAAGGTATTTAACTTATTTTGTTAAATCTTCCATTGACACATCTGTATGACTGAAAAATCTTAAATGGAAAAATTTAAGTTAATTGTTTTCCCATTAAAATTTTGTATTCTTTTTAAATGTATTAATAAAAAAAATATTATCACATAAACTAAAACATATGTAACATTAGAAGCAGACGTGGCATGATGAGAGCTGTAGGAAAAGATAATAAATACTTTACCTTGTTAGTTCTACCGCTCCATTATAAACGATTGTGTCTGATTGATCACAAAATTTAATAAGAATAAAAGACTTTTAAAATTTATTTTTTAAATTAATTATATATAATTTTTATAAATATAAATTATTTTATTAAAGATTAAATAAAAATTTTGATGTTATATTATTTTTAAGAATATAATAGAAAGTTAAAGACTTCAATTTATTTAATGCATTTGAGGAATTTTTAAAAACAACAACTAATTAATAGGAACTTAATAAGGCTTTCATAATAATATTTTGCATAACTATAATTCATACCAATATTTTTTATACCAATTGCATAATTTCGCATACAAATACAAATAGAGTAATCTCAGCATACAAATATAATTTCGTAAAATCTCGACATATAAATATAAATCCGTTAGAGTAATCTCAATATAAAAATATAAATTCATAAATCTCGACATACAAATATAAATTTATTTTGTATGTTTTGTGAAATCTCGACATACAAATACAAATATAGTTAAGTGTTGATTTAGAGAATGACATACAAATACAACTACCAATAATTTTAAACCTTCTGCTGTGAATTGTAATTGAATTAAACAGTTGATATGGAGCGTAATTAGATATGAATATTTGATACGCTATATAATTTTTCCTTTATTTTATTAATTTGTTCAAAAATTATAATATCTTTTATATTTTAAAAATAATTTAAATTTTTCATATTACTCTTAAAGAAATAATCTATCGTTATATAAATATTCATGAATTGATCAGAGCCACATATTTTAAACTGTCTTTTCTTTCTTAAACTAGATATAAAGGAGCCCGTGCTAGATAAATATTATTTTTATTGTCTCAATTTATGTGACATAGATAGAATTAGATAGTCAATAAAAAAATTTATATAATTTTTATATATTTCAAGTTGTTAACTATTGTGATTTATAATTTTTTTCGTAATTTTTAAATAATATATGTTACTCCCTTTATCATGTGACATTAATACAATTTAGAGATTTAACTAAAAAATTTAAATATTTTAAGTTGTGATTTATAGTATCTTTCAACATAATTTTCAAATAATATATGTTACTCTCTCTACTCTTATGTGCCATTGATAGAATTTGGAGAGTTAACTAAACTTTTTATGTCTTTTAAATATTTTAAATTGTTAATTATTGTGATTTATAGTACTTTTTACGTCATTTTCAAATAATAGATGTTACTTCCTCTGTCCCAATTTATGTGACACCTACAGAATTTCTAGAGTCAAAAATATTTTAAACTGTGAATCATAGCACAAATGAAATTTAAAGAGTCAATTAAATTTTTTGTTAAGTTTTTAAAATATTTTAAGTTATTAATTATTGTGATTTATAGTACTTTTTACGTAATTTTCAAATAATATATGTTACTCTCTCTACTGCAATTTATGTATCGTTAATAGAATTTGGAGAGTCAACTAAATTTTTTATGTCTTTAAAATATTTTAAATTATTAATTATTGTATTTATAGTACTTCTTACATCATTTTCAAATAAATAAATTAAAACGTAGAAATTAACGAAAATAACTAAAATATCCCTAGCTGCTGAAGCAGGCATGTTATCAACCAAATTTTCTATGTCTTTTAAATATTTTATGTTGTTAATCATTGTGATTTATACTACTTTCTACGTAATTTTCAAATATATATAACGGATGAAAAAGAAAAGCCAGATAAACAAATTAAAATTGAAAAAATAACCAAGTTATAAACTAAGAAGTAATTAAATATCAAGTAAAAAAAATAGCTGACTAAAATATATATTTTTGTTGCAATTACTTCTATATTATAATGTTACTTTATTATAATTAGTAACAAATTAATTTTAATTTTTTTCTTTTATTCTTAATAAAATAATTTATACCTACATAAATATTTAATAATTGTGTAAGATTACAAATTTTTAAAAAAATTATTTTAAAAAAATAAAATATAGTGTCAAGTTAAATAGTGTCACATAGAATAAGACGAAGGGTATATTTTTTTTTCATACAAAAGACTAACTAATATATACGTACAATAGTATAAATTGAGATAAGATCATATTATGAATTTGGATTGGAAAATACATTTTGGCAATAAACGATTTTGATAGAGTTGGAAAGGTGGGATCCACGTGAGGAGCAAGTGTAGAATGAAGAGGCAGATGGGACCCACATTCTAGAAAAGCTTTTGAATTGTTGGTGATATAGGATGAGATCAGCTAGGGAGAATTTGGATAAATCACTTTAAAATTTTATATTTGCAGCCCACCAGATACTTTTTCAGCCAATCATGTTGCTCCAATTTTTTGTACATTTACCAAAATGACCTTAAAGTGCCAAAGCAAGCATGTTGACTTGCTGCCTGCTTTGGCACTTAAACTCCCTCTTATATATATATATATATATATATATATATATATTATATATATATATATATATATATATATATATATATATATATGTATATAACTAGATATAGAGGAGCCCGTGTCAATATGGGCCTAATATTTATTATTTTCTTGTCTCAATTTATGTGACACAAATAAAATTTAGATAGTCAATTAAATTTTTAATATGATTTTTTGATATTTTAAGTTGTTAACTATTGTAATTTATAATATCTTTTACGTAATTTTTAAATAATATATGTTACTCCTCTGTACAATTTATGTGGCATTGATACAATTTCGAGAGTCAACTAAATTTTCTATATATCTTTTAAATATTTTAAGTTATTAATTATTGTAATTTATAGTACTTTACCTTATGTCCCAATTTATGTGACGCTGATAAAATTTCGAGAGTCAACCAAATTTTTGATGTCTTTTAAATATTTTAAGTTGTTAATTATTGTGATTTATACTACTTTTTACGTAATTTTCAAATATATAACATATTAAAGAGAAAAGTAAGATAAACAAATTAAAACGAAAAAAATATAAAAGGAAATATCTAAATAGGTAGTATAAGTAGGCATGTCGATCTTGTACATGTTTTATCCTCCTTTATAAGATAGTACTCTCTATGTTTAAATTTATTTGACCTATTTTAATTTGGCACGGAGTTTAAGAAAGTAAAGAAGACTTTTGAAATTTATGGTCTTAAATTAAAGATATGTGAAATGTATTAAATATCCTTTAATCTTGTAGTCTTAAATATGTCATGTGAAAAGTTAAAGAGTTTCTAAAAAAAAAAAAAGACATTCTTTTTTAAACAGACTAAAAAGAAAAATATGTCAAACAAATTGAAACGAATGGAGTAATAAATAAATATGTATAATTAATCTCCAACCATTTTCTACTCAACTTAAACTATTAAAAAAAAGAAGACAGCAGCAACGTGTACAACAAAGAGTCGGATGGGACCCATCGGAGAAAACTTATCGAATTACGTGCTGATGTATGATGAGATAAGCAAGGGAGAATTTGGTGAAGTCACACTAATATTTATGTTGAAGCTACAGTT
Source organism: Jaltomata sinuosa (assembly GCA_003996215.1). NCBI lineage: Eukaryota > Viridiplantae > Streptophyta > Magnoliopsida > Solanales > Solanaceae > Jaltomata > Jaltomata sinuosa. The sequence goes on from QJPP01002301.1 coordinate 224,209, forward strand.
AGCTGCCCCTTTTCAGCCAATGATATTGCCCCAATCTCATGTGAAGTGACTAAACTGTCCTTGAAGTGCCAAAGCAGGCATGTTGACCTGCTGCCTGCTTTGGCACATGTAACTCCCTTTTATTAGAAAGTAGTATAACTGGATATCGAAGCCCGTGCGCCCAATACATGTTATGTTTTTTGTGTTAATTTATGTGATACAGATAAAATTTAGATAATCAATCAAATTTTTTATATGGTTTAGATATTTCAAGTTGTTAACTATTATCATTTATAATATTTTTTATGTAATTTTTAAATAATATATGTTACTCCATCTGTGTCAATTTATGTGGCATCGATACAATTTTGAGAGTCAAGTAAATTTTCTATACATCTTTTAAATATCTTAAGTTCTTAATTGTTTGCGATTTAGAGTACCTTTTTTCTGTCTCAATTTATGTGGCATTAATAAAATTTTGAGAGTCGTTTAATTTTTTTATATTTTTGAAATATTTTAAGTTGCTATTATTGTGATTTATAGTACCTTTTACGCAATTTTCAAATATATAACAGATTAAAAAGAAAACTAATATAAACAAATTAAAATGGAGAACGTATAAGGAAATATCCAAGCAGGCAAAAAATTTCATGTCTTTTAAATATTTTAAGTTGTTAATTATCGTGATTTATACTAATTTTTACGTAATTTTTAAATATATAACAAATTTTAAAAAATAAGATAAATAAATTAAAACGGAGAAATTATAAAAGGAAATATCTAAGCAGGCAGCACAAGCAGGTACGTCGACCATCTGCCTGCTTATCCTCCTTTGTAAGTAAGGTAATTTTAAGTTTTAAATTATTGTGATTTTAGTACTTTTTTCTTCTGTCTCAATTTATTTGGCACTGATAAAATTTTGAGAGTCGACTAAATTTTTTATGTCTTTTAAATATTTTAAGTTGTTATACTGTGATTTGTGCTAAAATAAATTAAAATGGAGAAAATATAAAAGAAAATATGCAAGCAGGCATGTTGAACTCGTGCCTGCGTGTTGTCATTTAAAAATTTAAGTTGTTAATTATTGTGATTTATAATTTTTTTCTTCTGTCATAATTTATGTGGCACTGATAAAATTTTGAGAGTCAACTAAATTTTTTATGTCTTTTAAATATTATAAGTTGTTATATTGTGATTTGTAGTACTTTTTACGTAATATTCAAATATATAATAGATTTTAAAAAGAAAAGTAAGATAAACAAATTAAAATGGAGAAAATATAAAAGAAAATATGCAAGCAGGCATGTCGACCTCGTGCCTCCTTGTTGCCCTTTATAATTTAGATAGTCAATCAAATTTTTTACATAGTTTTTACGTATTTTACGTTGTTAACTATTGAGATTTATAATACTTTTTATGTAATTTTCAAATAATATATGTTACTCACTTTGTACCAATTTATGTGTCATTAATACAATTTCGAAAGTCAACTAAATTTTTTTATGCACCCTTTAAATATTTTAAATTGTTAATTATTATAATTTATAGTACTTTTTCTTCTGTCCCAATTAATGTGGCAGTAATAAAATTTCGAAAGTCAATCAATTTTTTATATCTTTTAAATATTTTAAGTTATTAATTATTGTGAATTATACTATTTTTTACATAATTTTTAAATATAAAATAGATTAAAAATAAAAGTAAGATAAACAAATTAAAACGGAGAAAATATAAAAGCAAATATCCAAGCAGGTAGCATAAGCAGGCAGCACAAGCAGACATGTCGACCTGCTGCCTGAGTTTTTAGATATTTCAAGTTGTTAACTATTATCATTTATAATATTTTTTACGTAATTTTTAAATAATATATGTTACTACCTCTGTGTCAATTTATGTGGCATCGATACAATTTTGAGAGTCAACTAAATTTTCTATACATCTTTTAAATATCTTAAGTTCTTAATTGTTTGCGATTTATAGTACTTTTTTTTCTGTCCCAATTTATGTGGCATTAATAAAATTTTGAGAGTCGTTTAACTTTTTTATGTTTTTGAAATATTTTAAGTTGCTATTATTGTGATTTATAGCACCTTTTACGCAATTTTCAAATATATAACAGATTAAAAAGAAAACTAAGATAAACAAATTAAAATGGAGAACGTATAAGGAAATATCCAAGCAGGCAAAAATTTTCATGTCTTTTAAATATTTTAAGTTGTTAATTATCGTGATTTATACTAATTTTTACGTAATTTTTAAATATATAACAAATTTTTAAAAATAAGATAAATAAATTAAAGCGGAGAAATTATAAAAGGAAATATCTAAGCAGGCAGCACAAGCAGGTACGTCGACCATCTGCCTGCTTATCCTCCTTTGTAAGTAAGGTAATTTTAAGTTTTAAATTATTGTGATTTTAGTACTTTTTTCTTCTGTCTCAATTTATTTGGCACTGATAAAATTTTGAGAGTCGACTAAATTTTTTATGTCTTTTAAATATTTTAAGTTGTTATACTGTGATTTGTGCTAAAACAAATTAAAATGGAGAAAATATAAAAGAAAATATGCAAACAGGCAGTACAAGCAGGCATGTTGACCTCGTGCCTGCTTGTTGCCATTTAAAAAAATATTTTAAGTTGTTAATTATTGTGATTTATAATTTTTTTCTTCTGTCATAATTTATGTGGCACTGATAAAATTTTGAGAGTCGACTAAATTTTTTATGTCTTTTAAATATTATAAGTTGTTATATTGTGATTTGTAGTACTTTTTACGTAATATTCAAATATATAATAGATTTTAAAAAGAAAAGTAAGATAAACAAATTAAAATGGAGAAAATATAAAAGAAAATATGCAAGCAGGCATGTCGACCTCGTGCCTCCTTGTTGCCCTTTATAATTTAGATAGTCAATCAAATTTTTTTATATAGTTTTTACGTATTTTACGTTGTTAACTATTGAGATTTATAATACTTTTTATGTAATTTTCAAATAATATATATTACTCACTTTGTACCAATTTATGTGTCATTGATACAATTTCGAAAGTCAACTAAATTTTTTTATGCACCCTTTAAATATTTTAAATTGTTAATTATTATAATTTATAGTACTTTTTTTTCTGTCCCAATTAATGTGGCAGTTATAAAATTTCGAAAGTCAATCAATTTTTTATATCTTAAATATTTTAAGTTATTAATTATTGTGAATTATACTATTTTTTACATAAGTTTTAAATATATAATAGATTATAAATAAAAGTAAGATAAACAAATTAAAACGGAGAAAATATAAAAGCAAATATCCAAGCAGGTAGCATAAGCAGGCAGCACAAGCAGACATGTCGACCTGCTGCCTGAGTTTTTAGATATTTCAAGTTGTTAACTATTATCATTTATAATATTTTGTACGTAATTTTTAAATAATATATGTTACTCACTCTGTGTCAATTTATGTGGCATCGATACAATTTTGAGAGTCAACTAAAGTTTCTATACATCTTTTAAATATCTTAAGTTCTTAATTGTTTGCGATTTATAGTACTTTTTTTTCTGTCCCAATTTATGTGGCATTAATAAAATTTTGAGAGTCGTTTAACTTTTTTATGTTTTTGAAATATTTTAAGTTGCTATTATTGTGATTTATAGTACCTTTTACGCAATTTTCAAATATATAACAGATTAAAAAGAAAACTAAGATAAACAAATTAAAATGGAGAACGTATAAGGAAAAATCCAAGCAGGCAAAATTTTTCATGTCTTTTAAATATTTTAAGTTGTTAATTATCGTGATTTATACTAATTTTTACGTAATTTTTAAATATATAACAAATTTTAAAAAATAAGATAAATAAATTAAAACGGAGAAATTATAAAAGGAAATATCTAAGCAGGCAGCACAAGCAGGTACGTCGACCAACTGCCTGCTTATCCTCCTTTGTAAGTAAGGTAATTTTAAGTTTTTAATTATTGTGATTTATAATACTTTTTTCTTCTTGTCTCAATTTATGTGGCACTGATAAAATTTTGAGAGTCGTCTAAAATTTTTATGTCTTTTAAATATTTTAAGTTGTTATACTGTGATTTGTGCTAAAACAAATTAAAATGGAGAAAATATAAAAGAAAATATGCAAGTAGGCAGTACAAGCAGGCATGTTGACCTCGTGCCTGCTTGTTGCCATTTAAAAAAATATTTTAAGTTGTTAATTATTGTGATTTATAATTTTTTTCTTCTGTCATAATTTATGTGGCACTGATAATATTTTGAGAGTTGACTAATTTTTTTATGTCTTTTAAATATTATAAGTTGTTATATTGTGATTTGTAGTACTTTTTACATAATATTCAAATATATAATAGATTTTAAAAAGAAAAGTAAGATAAAAAAATTAAAATGGAGAAACTATAAAAGAAAATATGCAAGCAGACATGTCAACCTCGTGCCTCTTTGTTGTCCTTTATAATTTAGATAGTCAATCAAATTTTTTACATAGTTTTTACGTATTTTACGTTGTTAACTATTGAGATTTATAATACTTTTTATGCAATTTTCAAATAATATATGTTAATCACTTTGTACCAATTTATGTGTCATTGATACAATTTTGAAAGTCAACTAAATTTTTTTATGCACACTTTAAATATTTTAAATTGTTAATTATTATAATTTATAGTACTTTTTCTTCTGTCCCAATTAATGTGGCAGTAATAAAATTTCGAAAGTCAATCAATTTTTTATATCTTTTAAATATTTTAAGTTATTAATTATTGTGAATTATATTATTTTTTACATAATTTTTAAATATATAATAGATTAAAAATAAAAATAAGATAAACAAATTAAAACGGAAAAAATATAAAAAGAAATATCCAAGCAGGTAGCATAAGCAGACAGCATAAACAGACATGTCGACCTGTTATTGCCTTTTATAAGTAATGTAATAATTTAGTGGACACTCAAGTATGTCTGAGTTGAAACCCTAATAACAATATTCCTTGCATCTTAATTTATGTTGCGTTGATTGAATTTTGCAAGGCAGGTGAGTTATTTTATCAAGAATATGATTTTAAATAAGAAGGTGTGAAGAATGCGGATTAAAGTAGAAGATTAGTAGGAAAGAGTACGTTCTTGGTAGTAGGTAGGATTGCTTGAGTGTGTGGTCTGTATTAGTAGTCATAGTATTATGCTAGTAGTGTCTTGCTTTGGAGTTTTGGTGATGTCTTTTATTGTCGGTAGATCGATTGTAGTAGCATTTTGTGGTAGCCTTATTTCGATTAAAATATGTTGTTTTGATACTGCCTATTGTTTCTTATTCTTATATTATGCCCTTTTTCTAGATTATTTGTGTCTTGAGCCAGGGGTCTATCGGAAACAGCTTCTCTACCTCACTTTAGAGGTAGTAATACGGACTGCGTATCATGTATCCTCTTCAGACCCCACTTTGTGAGAATATACTGGGTATGTTATTATAAATATTTAAAATCAATATTATGTCGTATATTATTTTAAATATATAATCTTTAAATAAAATTTAAAATTAATATTACGTCATATATTATTTTAATATATTTTTTAAATATATACACTTATTTAAAGATTATACATTTAAATTGATGGTTAAATTTAAAATATTTAGCTCTCAAAATACATAAGAGGACAACTTTTTGCGAGATTAAACAGGACAAGAAAATATCTTTTTGCGGAGTAAAGAGTGAAAAAGGTTGCACGTAGATGAGAAAGCGAGTACACCTGTATTCTTAACAATTACGCAAAGTCAGAATATATCATCAATTGGGAAAATAGACAAGGATGAACGCATTGATGACAGTTTTTATAAAGGAGTATGTGGCCTTAAACACTCGCAGAAACCGGAAGAAAAGGGGCAATCATATGGCAGAATTAGATTCTACGTACACTGAACAAGAAGACTACATCCACGTAAAAATATTTAATTGCGTGCCTGAAAAAAACTGTCAGAAACTGCAACTTAAAATTAAATTCACACGAAAAAACAAGAGAAAAATAGGGGCTAATGAAATGTCAGTTTTAGATTCTAATGAACAAGAAGACTACATTTCACGTAATAATATCTACTGTCATGGCAGCCAAAACATCTCAACCAAGAACTTGAGATATCCATTACCTGTTGCAGTCACCTATTTCCCAAAACTACTAGCCAACTGCCACAGAGATCAAAGATATTATGTACTTCTTCCATTTTAATTTGTTTGACCTATTTTAACCTGGCAGGCATGGAGTTTAAAAAAAAAAAGACTTTTAAATCTTGTGGTTAATAATTAAAGATATGTTAAATGTATCAAAATGCCTTTTAATTTTGTGATCTTAAACATATTATATGAAAAGTTGAAATTGAAGAGTTACTAAAAAAGGAAAGATATATTTTTTTTGAAACATACTAAAATAAAAAGTAGATCAAGTAAATTAAAACGAGGGAGTATGTTTTTTCTATTGTTGTACTTTTTGTCACTTTGTCCTGTGTGCCTTCATCTGCAATACCACGTGATGGGACATGGTTATTGTTTCCCTGTGCCACTTTTTCTACAGAAAATGATGAACTTAGGAACTGATCAAACATGTGAAGGCCTCGTGAATGAATTCAAGTAAATACAAAAAATATGAGGCGGAGGCGTGGGGGCGGTCAAGTTACCATGGACATTAGTTTACTTGTTTCTAAATTCTTCATCGAGCTAACACTCTAAAAAAGATAAATCATAAGACACGTGTTGCTTTTCGCCATTTAAATTTACGCGGACATACCTGACGAAGCGGTGTCACACAATATATCTTAGGAAACCTTATCAGTACGAGCCTAATATATATTATTTTTTTTATTTAAATTTATGTGATACAAATAATAAATGAGAATCAAATTTTTATATATTTTTTAAAAATATTTTAAATTATTAATTACTATGATTTATAGTACATTTCACTCAAGTTTCACATAAAATATATATTAATTATGTCTTAAATTTTTCCCTGGTATATTTTAGAAAACTCATAATCCCTATTGGTTTAGGAAACCATTTATCCTAATGAATTTGGGAAATGAAAGTATAGTCCTTGTAGGATTGGAAAAACTTTTCCTTATAGGTTTGGAACTATTTGGGATCTATATATAGGGTTGTAGTTGAGAATTCTAAGAGCATTGTAAACTTCTCTTCTTTCATAGAGGAAAACTCTCTCGACTTTTGCTTGGAGGATTAGGCCAAGTCGAACCTCGTTAAATCTTTGTGTTATTTTTCTTCTCTATTTTCTTTGTGTGTGATTGTGTGCTAGTTAACCCACGATATTTCCGCAACAATTGATATCAGAGTAAGGTTAGGATTCCCACACATAGTCAAGGGTTGAGATGTCTCCATTATCTTCAGCAAAATATGAAGTAGAAAAATTCGATAGGGGATCTAGTTTCAGTTTATGGAAGATTAGAATGAGATCGTCCCTGGTGTTACAAGGGTTATGGAAGGCAATCGAGGAGACTTTTCCAGATGAGATGAAAGAGTCAGAGAAGGCAAACCTGAAGGAGAGGGCTTTGAGTGCGATCTTCATGAGCGTTACAGATAGCGTTCTTCGGGAAATTGCTGAAGAGAAATCTGCAGCAACGACATGAAAGAAGCTGGAAGATCTGTATTTTAAGAAATCGCTGACAAACCGCCTCTACTTGAAAAAGAGGTTGTACAATCTTCGGATGTATGAAGATACACCAGTTAAAATTTACCTTAATGAGTTTAATTCAATTATAACGGACTTGAAGAACATATATATTAAAATTGAAAGTGAGGATCATGCCTTGATCGTGTTATGTTCTTTACCATATCATACAATACTTTTGCTGATACATTGCTATATGAAAAAGACAACATCTCACTGGATGATGTTAGTAATGCACTAAAATCTAAAGAGTTGAAGAGGAGCTTTTCCGATAGCAGAATTGAGGGTGAAGGTCTTATGAGTAAGGGAAGAACACAACAAAAAAACTTTAATAGAAAAAAGTTCAACGCCAAATCAAAGTCTAGAGCAGGAAAACAGAATTGCTATAAGTGCGGGGAGCAAGGTCACTACAAAAGAGATTGTCCTAAGCTAAAGGAGAAAAAAGGAAGCAGAAAGTTGATTACTCAGCAAATATTATTGACACTAGCAATAATTCTGTTGATAATGACTATGTAGGAGAAATTTATGCCGCGAGTTTTGATCATAGGCATAATTTCTGATTCTTGATTTTGGGATAACTTTTTCCATGTGTCCACACAAGAACTGATTTGCAACTTACAAACAGACGAGTGGAACTGTCTACCTAGGTGATGATAATCCATTAGAGGTAGAGGAAATTGATAACATTAAATTGAAAATGTTCGATGGCATTATCAAAAATATTGAGTGCTGACATGTTCTTCAAATGAAAAAGAATTTAATTTCTCTTTCGACTTTGAATGATCAAGGGTATAAGTTTGACTCAGAGAATGAAACACTTAAAGTGTGTAAAGGTTCTATGGTACTCATGAAAGGTAAGATGCATTCTAAACTATATTATCTTCAAGCCAGTGTAGTTGAAGAGAAAGCAATTGTAGCTTCTGGAAGGAGTAATTCGAATCAGTCTCATTTGTGGCACTTACGTCTTAGTCATATGAGTAAAAAGGAATTGTCTTTATTGAGCAAGCAAAATTTATTGGATGAGTATAAAAATTAAGTTTTGAATTTTTATAAGCATTCTGTGTTGGTAAACAAACAAGGGTAAAGTTCAGCAAAAGGGCAGAGCACAAGATCAAAGACAAATTAAGTTATATACATTCAAACTTATGGGGTCCAAACAGAGTTTCCTCCAAAAGTGGTGTCAGGTACTTTATGACTTTGATTGACAATTACTCAAAAATGATATGAGTGTATTTTCTGAAAACAAAAGATGAGGCATTTTCAACATTTATTAAATGAAAGACGATGGTTGAGAGGCAGACTGAAAGAAAAGTCAAGCGTCTTCGAACTGACAATGGATTGGAATTTTGCAACTTAGAGTTCAATGAATTCTGCAGCAAAGAGGACATAGTGAAACGCCGCACTTGTGTTGGAACACCACAACAAAATGGTATTGCAGAACGTATGAACAAAATGATAGGGCACGAAATACTACTAAAAAAAGGCCAAAAAGAGACGGCCAAAAGGGACGCTGGCTGTCGCTTTTTTGGTCAAAAGTGATGAAAAAGCGACGGCCTCACTACAGTGGAAAAATGGCCTGTTTTTTTTTAGAAGCGACGGCTAGCGTAACTTTAGAAACGACGGACTGCGTCACCAAGTAAAAAATGATTATTTTTATTTTTTTTCAGAAAAGCGACGGACGCCGTCGCTTTTCCTGGTAATTTTTTTCCAAAAAAGCGACGTTGTTCGTCGCTTTTTGTGGGATTTTATTTTTAAAATTCTAGAAAAGCGACAGACAAAAGAGACGCTGTCCGTCGCTTTTCTGTATTTATTTCAGCTGCAAAAATCTACATTTTCAATATGCACCACCTGCCTACAAAACTAATTCAAATACAGCCCAAATCAGCACTAATTGTTGCCACAACATTCATAAAGCAACTACAACGTCAACAAGAAACTAAATATGAAGTAAAACATTCATTAAATACATAAAAGATCCATCCAAGGGACCTATAAAGTGTTTCAAAACATAAAAAAAGTACAAAATTATAAATAAAGTGTCAAAAGGCTAATGCAAACTAAAAGAAAGTCAATCTAAGCGGTTCTTTGAGAGGCTCGACGGTCTTGCACATATCTTTATCTTTCTCCTTCCGTTGTCCTCTCAGAATCTATCAAGGCATAAGTTGTGCGATCTGCCGTCACCTGATGACATCTGTATGCAAATTTACATTAAAATATATAAAGAAAATCATAAGTATTAAAGAAAACCATAATCATAAGTATTAAAGAAATTAAAATCATAATCATAAGTATACAAAAATTTGCATACTAGTCCATATTCTCCCAATCTTCGTCCTCACTTGATTCATTTTCATCAGTCTCCCATTCTTCCTCATCAGTTGTTTCATTTTCATCGTCCCATTCTTCCTCCTCAGTTATTTGTTCCTCAAGATTTGCGATGGCAATCAACTCATCATCAGAAACTTCTTCTAATATGTGTTGAGAATGTTCTAGATTGTTTTCCAACTCAGTATCCACTGCTTGATGAACAACTGCGACATCATTCTGGTATGCCACATCTAACACATTCTCAATCTCAATCCTACCCACAGGCTTAGTTTTTATGACCACCCACCAATCAACCTTATCTCTGCACAATGGATATGGAGCGTAATACACCTGCTTAGCATTTTGTGCAATGATAAAAGGATCATATTGTCTCGTGTGCTTTAATTAAATTATATTATGTTGTTGATTCACCCTAGTACCTCTATGTGAAGGATCAAACCACTTGCACCGACGATCAGTATATCTAACTTCAATAATCTCTTGTATGACATCATAATACTCAACAGTTTGACCATTACCGTCGACATCACCTTGAATGCACACGCTGCTATTATTAGTTTTCTTATACTTAGAAACTTCTTCAGTTTGAAACTTGAAGCCATTCACACAATACTTAGTCATCGTCTGAATTTGACTTTCAGGCCCAAGTGCAACATCTCTCACCAATTGTGAATGTTCGACAGTATTATGTTGATAATAAACCTACAAATTAAATTTTAGTAAATGAGTATATTATACATGTTGATTCAATATTAAGTGCAAATGAGTAAATGAGCTTTTACACACTTATATATTTTTTCAGCCAATCAGAAAAGTTTGTATATATGGCATCATTAACCCATATGCTTACGAATTTACTGTTAAGTGTACATTGAGATATTTTGTTAGTTTAATTAACACTTAGTATTTAAATTTATGTAATTCGATAACACAATTCAATAAGACTTACTTAATATATGGTTGAATCTCGGGACAATTGAGCAACATATGTGTCACAGTTGATTGTTTTTCAACACTAGTGAAATCACGCTTTTGACATTTTTTAGATCCTCGCCCAGGTTGATTAAGAATTGAAATCGGTACAAACATAGGATCACCATCACCGTCATCATTGCGATTGATTTTATTTCTCTTACATAGAACTTCATTTCCGAAGTAGTAAGAACAAAAATGAGCAGTTTCTCTTGCAAGATAAGCTTCACAAATTGATCCTTCGATCTTTCCCCTTTGCTTAATAGTTTGTTTGCACTTGCCAATTATTTCATGTTAGCTAATTAATATAATACGTTTAAGAAATAATAACAAAAATAATAAAGGGTCATTACCTCTCGAATGGATACATCCACCTTGTTTGAACTGGGGCCCCAAGGCGTGCCTCTTCTACAAGGTGAACTGAAAGATGCTCCATCACATCAAAAAAGTCATATGGAAAGATCTTCTCCAACTTAGTGGTGATAACAGGAATATTTTGCTGCATCTTTTCCAAGCTACTCTCCAACAAAGTGTTAGAACACAAATCTTTAAAGAACAGACTTATTTCTGTGATTGGTTTCCATATTTTATCGGGTAGATGGCTAAATGCGATAGGAATCAGAGTTTCCATGAAAATATGACAATCATGGCTTTTCATACCAATCAATTTTCCTTCATCCATAGCTGTCCTCTTTCCTAAATTCGAAGCATAGCCCTCGGGCATTCTTAAATTCTTCACCCACTCACAAATTTCTCGTTTCTCATCCAATGTGAATGAAAAACTTGCCTTGGGCTTAACCACTTTACCATTTCTTATTTCCTGCAACCACAACTCCTTTCTCCTACAATATTCCTTTAAGTCCATTCTAGCTTTTGGATTATCTTTTGTCTTGCCCTTAATATTCATTACCGTGTTGAACAAATTATCAAAATAATTTTTTTTTAATGTGCATCACATCAAGATTATGTCGTAGAAGATTATCCTTCCAATACGGTAACTCCCAAAATATGCTTTGTTTGGTCCAATTATGTTCAACACCATATCCAGGAAGTCTAAAACTCTCTCCTAAATCTAAAATTTTAGGCAACTGACTAACTCTCTCCCAAATCTGATGTCCTGAAAGTGATGGAGGTGGCGGATCATTTTCAACCTTATTCTTTCTGAATGTATTTTTTATATCTTTAAACTCGTGGTCCATTGACAAGAACTGACGATGACAATCAAACCAATAATTTTTTCGGCCATGCTTTAAAGTGAATGCTTTAGAATTTTTCATGCAATGCGGGCAAGCTAACTTTCCAGCAGTCATCCAACCCGACAACATCCCATATGCAGGAAAATTATTAATAGTCCACATCAAAGAAGTATGCATAGTAAAATTTTGCTTACTTAATATATCGTATGTCACTACACCATCAAGACATAATTGTTTTAGCCCATCTATTAATGGCTACAGATAGACATCAATCAAATTTTTTGGATTACGGGGACCCAAAATAATACAACTTAGAAATATGTAGGGACTTGTCATACACATTTAATATGGGAGATTATACGAAGTAAGAAATACAGGCCAGCAAGAACAACATTATTAGAGAATGGTGTAAAACCATCTGCACACAATCCCAATCTAATATTTCTTGATTCTCTAACAAAATCAGGATATGTTCTATCGAAATGCTTCCAAGATTCTCCATCTGATGGATGAGACAAGACACCCGGTGGCTTTCTATTTTCACGGTGCCATCTCATATGTGGGGCAGAACTCATTGAAGCGTACAACCTCTTTAACCTAGGTATAAGAGGTACATAGTGCATCGCCTTAATTAGAACCATCTTTCCACCGGGAGTCCGCTTATACCGATCATGTCCACTAAACTTACAATTGTCAAGATGATCATTATACTTATAGAACAACATACAACCATTTACACAACAACTAATTCTATCATATGACAATCCTAACTTGGAAACCAATTTCTTTGCTTCATAGAAATTCTTAGGTATATTCAACTCTGGATTATTAGCTACTTCTCCCACAAGATCAACTACAGAGTCCATAAGAGTTTGAGGAGCACTCCAATCTGATTTGATACTCAATAGTCTAACTGCAATTGACAAAGCAGAATGGGGTTTCTCTTCACATAATGAACGATTACCCTCTTGTAATTGTTTATAGAAGCGTTTTGCTTCTTCATTAGGAGCTTCTTCTAAATACTGTTCGGGTTCCATCCCATCTTGAACCCCGAAAGCATCATTAACCATTTCATACACCCTATGGTGTTCAACCCTATCATCTTGAGACCTATCATGTTCAACTCTATTATATTCATTCATAGGCAACGAATTATAAAATACACCATTCAACTCATCTTTCTCACCATGATCAACCCACACAAAATATCTAGGTTAAATCTATTACGATAGAGATGAACCATAACTGTATCTGGATTAAAAAACTTCATGCACCGATATTTACTATAAGGACACCTAACTACACCATAACTTTGATAGTTGTCTAGTGACATTGCATGCTCGATAAAACCTCTAACTCCTTCAATATATTCAGATTTAATAGCACCACCATTTTTATAATACATATCATACATCCATAAACGATGATCCATCTACAAAAATATAATGATTCAATTATAAATTACACTTATCGATAACATAAACTAAAGTTGAAAACTAATTCAAGATTATAACCCAACAATATAAATTAATTCAAAATTTTCAACTTCACTATCAAATTCAAGAACCTAAAGTTGAAAACTAATTCAAAATTATAACCCAGCAATATAAACTAATTCAAAATTTTCAACTTCACTATCAAATTCAAGAACATAATTCAACAACCTAAAGTTGAAAACTAATTCAAGATTATAACCCAACAATATAAACTAATTCAAAATTTTCAACTTCACTATCAAATTCAAGAACCTAATTCATCAACCTAAAGTTGAAAACTAATTCAAGATTATAACCCAACAATATAAACTAATTCAAATTTTTTAACTTCACTATCAAATTCAAGAACCTAATTCAATAACCTAAAGTTGAAAACTAATTCAAGATTATAACCCAACAATATAAACTAATTCAAAATTTTGAACTTCACTATCAAATTCAAAAACCTAATTCAATAACCTAAGGTTGAAAACTAATTCAAGATTATAATTAACCCAACAATATAAACTAATTCAAAATTTTCAACTTCACTATCAAATTCAAGAACCTAATTCAACAACCTAAAGTTGAAAACTAATTCAAGATTATAACCCAACAATATAAACTAATTCAAATTAATTTCCAACTTCCACTATCAAATTCAAGAACCTAATTCAACAACCTAAAGTTGAAAACTAATTCAAAATTATAACCCAACAATATAAACTAATTCAAAATTTTCAACTTCACTATCAAATTCAAGACTTAATTCAACAACCTAAGTTGAAAACTAATTCAAGATATAGCCCAACAATATAAACTAATTCAAATTAATTTTCAACTTCCACTAACAAATTCAAGAACCTAATTCAACAACCTAAAGTTGAAAACTAATTCAAGATTATAACCCAACAATATAAACTAATTCAAAATTTCCAACTTCACTATCAAATTCAAGAACCTAATTCAACAACCGAAAGTTGAAAACCAATTCAAGATTATAACCCAACAATATAAACTAATTCAAAATTTTCAACTTCACTATCAAATTCAAGAACCTAATTCAACAACCTAAGTTGAAAACTAATTCAAGAACTTAATTCAAGAACCTAATTCATAGTTAAAATCAAGAGCCTAAGATATTTACTATGCTCACAAATTCTAAAATCAAATTCAAGTTCAAACTTCTCAATTTCAAGTTCAAGTTCACAAATTCAATTATATGAATTATAAGATATTCATAACCATTATTCAAAATTCACAACTAGCAATGTTCATAATCTAACACTAACTTAAAATAAATGACAAAAAATAATTTAAAGATTCGAAACTAACAAACTAACTAATAATAACAAAAAATATCAAATACATTCTAACTTAAAATTTTAAATACTATTAATTCAAGTTCTAATATACATAACAACTAACAATATTCTAAATCTAACATTAACCTAAAATAAATGCAATGTAATTGAAAAAAAAGTAAAAAAACCTAACCTTGAATTTTAAATAAACTCTAACCCGAAAATTAATGATGGAGGAGGAAGGAGGCGGCAGCGGCGGCGGCAGCGGTGGCGGTGGCAGCAACGACAGCGGCGGCAGGAGGTGTGGTAGTGTGGAGGTGTGTGAAGGTGTGGAGGTGTGGAGAGGAGAGGAGAAGAGAGAAGATGAAAATGGAGGAGTGACCCGATCTGGGTCACTTTATTTTTTAAAAAGTGACGGACACCGTCGCTTTTTTAAATGAGTTGACCGCGTATTGACCAAAAAGTGACGTTGTCTATCATTTTTCTATTTTTTTTTAATAGAAATTAAATTTTAATGAAAGCGACGGACAACTTCGCTTTTTTTTTCTTCTAATTATTGCGACGCTGTCCGTCGCTTATTAATTAATTATAAATAAAAATAAAAATAAATTAATTATAAATAATTTTGGCTGAAAAGTCCGCCAAAAAAAGCGACGGACAAAGAGACGATGTCTGTCGCTTTTGTAAAAAAATAATTATAAATTAAAAAAAATTAGAAAAGCGACGGATAGCGTCATTTTTTCCGTCGCTTTTCAAGAGCGACGCTGTCCGTCGCTTTTCTATCCGTCCCTCTTTGAGTTGTTTTTAGTAGTGAAATATGTTTTCACACTCATGTGCTAGCAAGGATTTTTAGGCTGAAGCAATCAATACAGTTTGTTATTTGGTCAATAGATCTCCATCCACAACTATTAAGTTCAAAACTCCTTTTGAGGTTTGGTCCAGTTTGCCTGCTGATTATTCAATTTTGAGGATAATTGTCCTGCTTATGCTCACGTGAGAGATGAAAAACTTGAGCCGAGGGCAAAAAAATGTATATTTCTTAGATATGCAACTGGAGTGAAAGGTTACAGATTGTAGTGCATAAATCAAAAGACTCCAAGGTTAATTATTAGTAGGGAAGTGACATTCAATAAATCTTCCTCACTGGACAGTCAAAAGGAGAAGGCAATAGCAGAAATAGATTGTGGTGTCAGTGACCGCATGGAGCTAGAAATTGAATCTCCACTAGCTCAGCCAGTAGTTCAGAAGTGGAGGAGGTGCAAAACCTTAATCAAGATGATAATATTGATGCACCTATGCAACAACAATCGTATAGCATTGCAACAGGCAGAGAGAAGAGAGTGATCAACCCACCTAAAAGGTTTGCAAATGTGGTTGATGAAAATCTTTTTGGATATGCAGATTTTGTAAAATTTGCTTTGTCAGTTACAGAGATCATTGACATGTTTGAGCCTAATATCTATAAAAAAAAAACTATTATAATTCAAAGGGAGATCAATGAATTGGTGCTACGGGTGAAGAGATTGAGTCACTTCACAAGAATCGAACATAAAAGTTGATTCATTGTTAAAGGGACAAAAGGTAGTAGGTTGCAAAGGGGTTGTTGATGTGAAGAAGATGTCGACACATGATAATCTGGAAGATGTGATTATCAAGACAGACTCGATCAATAAGTTTAGGCATTGCGTAGACTTGATTGGTGTGTGTAATACTCAGTGAGTCCTTTCGAGGGCTGAGAGCAAGGCGGAGAGATGTTGTTCCTGTTGATGAAAAGAATTCAAGCCAATGAGAAAATTTGTTAATTATGTCTTGAATTTTTCTCTTGTGTATTTTAGGAAACTCATAATCCCTATTGGTTTAGGAAATCCTTTGTCCTAATGGATTTGGGAAAGGAAAGTATAGTCCTTGTAGGATTGGGAAAACCTTTTCCTTATAGGTTTGGGACTACTTGGGATATATATATAGGGTTGTAGTTGGAAATTCTAAGAGCATTGTAAACTTCTCTTCTTTCATAGTGGAAAATTCTCTCTGCTTTTGCTTGGAGGATTAGGCCTAGCCGAACCTCGTTAAATTCTTGTGTTATTTTTTTCTCTATTTTCTTTGTGTGTGATTGTGTGCTAGTTAACCCACGATATTTCCGCAATAATATATTACTCTATTTGTTCTAGTTGATATGGCACAGATGAAATTTCGAGAGTCAATCAAATTTTATATTTATATATATATATATATATATATATATATATAGTTGTTAATTATTGTCATTTTTATATAGTACCTTTTACGTAAGTTTCAAATAAAATATATAATTTCTTTTTCTCAATTTATGTGGTATAGATAGAATTTTAAGAAACGACCAAATTTTTATAAGGTTTTGAGATATTTAAATTGTTAATTATTGTGATTTATAATAATTTCTATGTAATTTTTGCATAATATATATTACTCCCTTTGTTTCAATTTATGTGATATAGATAAAATTTCAAAAATCAACCAAATTTTTTCATATACTTTTGATATTTTAAGTTGTTAATCATAACTATTATGATCTATAATATTTTTTACATGATTTCTTGATATATAAAATTATTAAAAATTTCTTTGTAATAATTTAATAGCAGAATAACAAAATTACCCCTTAATATAATGTTAATGTCAACAAAGCACACATCTCATTACCCCTTAATATATGTTATGCATAAATTAGTATATGAAGCACAAATGACATTAGTTGATTATGAGTGTCTCTTCACGTGTTGGCAAATATAACCTATGTTGCTTTAAAAAATTATGGTTATAGACCCTAGATCTTTTTAAATTTAAGACTCAACTTAATCAACAGGCAAGAGTTAACTAATATTAGTTTTTTATAAATATATATATCATTTACGAAAAATTCTTGATAGACTACGTCTAAGGATTTAAAGTAACCTTAGGTTTTGTAATTTTAAAAATGAAGTGAACAACATGCTTTATTTACTTAAAATACATTATTTTCTTATTAAATATAAGTGACATTATGTGATTATATGCGATATTTAAGAAAAGAATATTTTTAAAATTTATAGCCTTAAACACATATTAGACATTTATACTGCTATAAATTATTTCGTCAAAAATAAAATGAGAATTTTATACTAAATTATTTCTAAATATATTAAAAAGGAAATATGTCATATAAATAACAAAGATAAAAATATTATAGAGATACTTTACCCTCAATGTGTAGAAAAATAAATCTTAAATAAAATTTATGGACATTTTGCACACTGAACGCGAAGAATTTTCATATCATTCGATAAATGGGCTCAAAATTGTTTGCAATGTGTGTTCAAAAAGTAAATCAGAATATATAAAATAAAGTATAAAATAACTAAATGAGAAAAAAAGAATTTTATTAAATATTCGAATTCACAAAATTTATTGTTTGTCCTTTAAAGAAATTAATCTCTCATTATATTTGAGGTATTGAATTACTTCTTGAAAAGATAGAATATATATTACTTTTTGCTGGAGTAATAGTACCTCAAATATCAATAAATTCATTGAACTTGAAGACATGAACGAATCGCACGACTTTATTTCATTTGTGAATGCTGAAGAAGAGTGTACAAAATTTGATTTTGTAAACTAAGGTGATGCCTTTGTATTTATAGTTATTAATGAGTGAGATTTGAAAAGGCGTGATTTGATTGCAGCCTTTTTTTATTGTCCGTTTGAGAAAAAAAAAATTGTGCCTTTATAAAAAAGATCATTATCTTTCGAGAGAAGATCGTGTTTAACTAAAATTTATAAATACGAATAAAAAGATAAAAAATATCATGACAAACTAATATTCTATAAAATAAAATTAATTAAAGAGATTTAATTTATCCAAAAATATTATCAATTAATTAAATCATTTGATCAAAGCGAAAGCTAAAATCGAGCTGAGCGAACGATGTCAACGATATGAGGCTTGACTTCTTGCCAATTTTTTAAGAACTAGAAGAGTACTTCACTATGTAATTAGCATAACAATTTTTTTCTCTTTAATCAACGAAACACAAAGTTCCTTTGCCAATAGAACTTTGTTTAAATTTTTTCATTTTCCTCCATTTCTCATTCACAATAATTTGAAAATCCATTATTTCCTACTTCAATGGGGAATGGTTACATTACGAAAAATATGCATAAGAAATTGTATAATTTGCATGAAATGTTAACTGCTTGGATAAATAGATTTTCTCTTAAACCTTTTGTAGTAAATATATATTGGATATACTAGATCAATTCATAAATTTAATATATTTGAACTATCAAGTTTTGATGTATACTTAAACAACATAAGTCCCACAATTAACCTTTGGTCTCACTGTTGTGTTATGTTTAAGTCATGAACACCAACTAATTTCGTAAGTGCCACTACTAAAACTATAAATTTAATCATCTTTGATTCTCACTGTTGTGTTATGTTTAAGTCATGAACACCAACTAATTTCGTAAGTGCCACTACTAAAACTATATTAGAAATTGATCAAAAAAATCAATCTCATGAATCCAACTTTTAGAGAAACTGACCAAAAATTAATCTCAAACTAGAGGCCGATAAAGTCCTGATCGATAAGAAAATCATAAAACCTGATCTTGTACTTTGAACCCATTATATGTTTGTGGTTAGCATCGAATCAGTGAAATTACGAGTATTAGAATAAATTATATGTCCTACTTAAAGGTATTCGCGTGAGATTTCAATGTTTTAAACTGTTCGTCAATTCAAGTCATGTACAATAAGTTACGTATATTTTAATAAAATTGGGCATACAAATTTATCAAAGTGTTTCAAAAAAAATAAGGGTTATGACGAATTGACCATCATACCCAAACTCGATGCAAAGCGACATCATCACGCCCAAAATTGGACGCAATGAAGGTCGCGTCGCGATCAAAGAGAAAGAGTGAAAATAATTTTCAAGTGTTGGACATGACAGACTATGCAATAGAGCCCGCAATGCGACACCCATCACATTCGATGGAGAACGGCACAACGAATGTGTGTCCCATGTCAATTCGAACAGCGTATTCATAAATATAATTTTATCTCAAGATTTTCGTCACCTTACATTTTGGATGATTTTTGAAAGAGAAAACACCCCTAATATTTTCTTAAAAATCTAAGGTGAATTTCTATTCAATCTCCGTAACTATTACGTTATTTTTTATGTGAAATTAACACACAAATTCTCATAGCAATCTTTAGATTCAAGGAATTCAATTCACTAGAAAGAGAATTTTGGGAAAACTTTGAGATAACAACTGTTCAACATTGGAGTTTTAGTTTAAAAAGTTTTAGCGGGATTTGAGGTATATCTCTTTTTTAACATACTTTTTTAAATATTTGAATAAGACCTTATGAGTTATGAGCATGTGGGACAAGCTCGCATCAAACTTTCATATTTTGAATTTATAATATAATATATGTACATGAATGTGTTTTACCCTACGAACAAGATTGTTGAACTTGATTATTAAAGTGATGATCTTTAAAGTGTTAAATCTATAAAAATATGCTTTCGCTCTATGAATGAGCCATCAAACATGAAACTTGATAAATGATTTGAATATGATTTCTAAATCAATTATGATTTTGAAATAACCTTTTCATGGAAAACTAATTTAAACAATAAAATATTTTATCTATTATCTCATTATTTTTCTTATTTGTGTTTGGCTTTGCTATCCAGAGAAAAAGTAACTGTTATGAATTCTAACGAGGTTTATTTTTTTATTCGGGAGGAAGAAGAGCATTTATGGGTTGATAGTCCTATGAGGTGTCTTCGAATTGTTTAGGGATCCTAAAATGTGACTTTTATCTGTTACTATTAATTTGGGTGTGATGTGGCTAAATTTATACCTTGATTGAATTGACATGAGTTTCTAAACATAATGAACTGAAATACTTCTTATTTATTGATGATTTCATTGAGTTTTTGTGATCTACCTTATTATCAAATTTGAACTGTTTAAATAACACTACTTTACTTATTCAGTTATTCATAAAATTATTATTTTATTTATATTAACTTTTGTTTTAAGACACTCACTGAATATTTAGTACTCAGAGATATCATCGTTATTTTTATGATGTGTTAGGTAACAAGGAGGAGCATGTTTTTGTTATTCGAGACGCTTAGGAGAGACTTATTATCTACTAGATCTTTTGTAAGCGTAACTCTTGCTCATGGAGCGTTATTCACTATCTTTATTGCTTTATTAGTTCTCTAGTTATACCTTGACTTAATTTATTTATTATTAGAGGCTTCATACATAGATGTATCATTAATATTATGTGAAGTCATTTCTTGAGTGATTGGGCACATTACTTTATAAGATGCCACTTAAATCATATCTTTCACATTCATATTTTTCTTACTTCATTAAATATTTCGTTAATCTTAATAATGCATATTGAATTAATAATAATAAAAGGGATATTCACATGAAGTAGTATATTTTATAAGGTGTTTTTATTGAGGTTCATCAGCATCGGATGTTTTTTTACTTTAAAATCATATTTGAGGCATGACCAATATGATCTTCGAAAGTCAATTTTAATTTTTTTATCTAATTATTTTAATTTTTTTATTGAGTAGTATTTTAATTTCACTTTTGTATTGTTTAAATAGATTAATTGCTTCGTCTTTATCGTAAGGTAATTATCAATGAAAGTCATAAAATACTTCTTTTTATCACGAGATGATATTGACTTCATGTCACAAATATCTGTATGAATTAAGTTTAAAGAACTTGAAAGCCTCTCAACTGACTTATAAGGATGTTTAACATGATTTGATTCGATAACATATTTAATATTTTAATTTATTAAATTTATCCTTAAATAATATTTTTAAAATAATTATTTTACCCAAGATTTTTTAATTATCATATCCTAGACGTGCATTTCATAAATTATTTGACCTTACTAAATAAGAAGAAGTTGAAAATTTATCATTATCAATGACCATTATATTCAGTTTGAAAAGTCTCTTTTGATAAGATAATTTTTGTTTACATACATCTTATTCTTACTTAGTACAAATTTATCTGAAATAAGAATGCACTTAAACTTGTCTTTGATTATTGTATATAAAAAAAGTAATTTGAACACATAGATAAAATAGATCAAAACACGTGAAAAAATAATGAGTATTTAATCAGTTGAACAGAATTTAAATGATAGGTTACTGAATTAATTTATTAAGGTTGCTAAGACGGAACATACGCCGGAGGCCATTTATACTTGTCACGATCCAGACCGCCGCGAGTGGCACCCACCCAACCCCCGGATGAGCGAACCAATAGAGTCCAACTCTTAGCATAGCCTAACAGCTTAAAACCAGCATGCAGAAATGTAAACTAGCAATCAACATAATAAAATCAACTCTATAAAAATATAACCCGCGAAAATTCCTCCCTAGAATCTGAAAGTCATCGTACCAAAAACATCTACCAAAACTAGAGTATGGGGATGCAACCCCAAATATAGAAATGGTCTAAGCCCGAAACAAATGGGCTACAACTCAACTAGATAGACACCAAGGCAGCTTGGTCGAACAGCTCACCCTTGATATCTCTAAATGTCAGGCCTACAAGTGAGGTCGTGCGCCAACCGTCGAAAGATTTTCTGTACTCACAAAAAGACAAGCAAGTGCAGTATCAGTACACAACCACCGTGTACTGGTAGGATCATCAGTCAGTTTGAAATAAATAGTGTATGAGTAGTACAAAAATCAAGTAAGAGTACAGAAATACATAGACAAGTCAACAGGTATTCCTAGACTACAAGTCTCTCCCTAACTTTTTCCTACATGTAAACCACTTCCCAACTATGATCAACAAATCCACAACAACAACAAGTGTACCACGTTACATATCCCGGACCCACCCTAGATCCCTTCTAGGCAACACCTAAGTGTTAGACATACAACCTGATCTACACCAAGACCACAATCATAAAGCAAGTAATAACCCGGCCTCTCAAGGACCAAAATGCACAACCACAATCATAACACAACCCGGTCCACTCAGGAAATCATTAAATAAAGATGCAATAACACGATAAAGTAAACCCGTACCAGGCATGGTACCCAAGCCAACCGTTAGTATTATCTCATACCAGGCGTGGTACCCGAGCCAACCATTAGTATTATCTCGTATCAGGACTGGTACCCGAGCCAAATGAATGTCACATAATCCACAGTCACAAACAATGAACAATCAACACTTGTAAACCAACAAGCAAAACACCTAGTTCATTTCACAAGACTGAAAACATGACTTTTGGACATTCCTAAATCATTCCCTAAGCAATGCAAACTATACAAATATTTAGACCCAAGTACACAAACATACAATGCATGCAGGAATCAATAACCATCACCTACCTCGTATTATTTCAAGCTCTATTGAACCGGAGCTTTTCCCCTTTTAAGATCCCTAGCTTGTTCTTGGTCTAGAAACAAATATATAGTAACCAAAAATTAATTCTCATGGCCTACAAATTACCCGGATTATGAAAAATCTCAAACCCCAGACCAACCATGATCATTCCACCCATACCCGGGCTCTCCCATCATTAATTCACCTAAATTCATCATTTTTACGAATTCCCTTAGAGAATTATGGCTAAGTGATCATTATCCATTACCAAGAATCAAGACCCAAGAACTCTAGCACCCCAGAATCCCCTTTTTCCCCGGATTCTACCATTCCTCGATAATCCTAACCTTTTCCCAAGTCCATATCTAGAAATTCTATAGCATAGGAAAGATATCACGGAGTTCGAAGAGTAGAATCCTTACCTTTAGGACGAAAAATGATGGAAAATGGGTAGAAATTGCCCAAAATCACCTCCTTCCTTCTCTCAAAACGTTTCAAGAAAACTGAACTGTTGGGAAGTTTCTGTATTAAATCCCGTCATGCTCCACTATAGAGGTCCGCTTCACTATAGCAGTACCGCCATAGCGGAGTCATCCGCTATGGCGGAGGCTGACCAACGTTGACTTACGCTATAGCGGTATTTTATCCACTATAGCGGAGGTTGCCATGGCGGAGTGTCAACTGCTATAGCGGTTGACACTGGACAGAAAATTGTAAAATCTCCAAAACGGGTCCATTTTACAACACACTAATTTTCTCGACGTCCCAGAACAACCCTTTCACGTCAATCTCGATTCTGGGAGTTCTACTTACCCGAATTCGATTTCGAAAAGTCTCCCGAACTACTTTATGTCTTATATACAAGGATAACTAGCTCAAATATAGATATCTACCCCAATACTTACTTGGATTGTCCTAGACCGTACCTCACTTCAAAATCGGTCGAGACTAGCCTAGCCCAGAATTTCAAACTCCCAAACCTGGAGTTTTCTAACTCTAAAAATTGGCACGAATGGTTTTCCCATAACGATGGACCCGGTCATTATAACAGATACCAATTTACACATTGTTCATTCCCTAATGATCAAACCCAAAAATATAAAAAGTAAAGAACGAAAAAAGTAGTACCTGTATCCTCAAACAAGTGACGGTACTTGTCCCACATGTACCTCTCGATTTCCCAAGTGGCTTTCTCAACCGGACAGTGCTTCCATTGAACCTTTACCATACTGATCACCTTTGTCCTCAATTTTCGGACATCCCGATCAAGAATAAAAACTGGTTCCTCTTTATAGCGAAGATCCTTATCAAGTAGCACCTCATCCCACTTGATGATGTAGTCCCCATCCCCATGGTATCGTTTTAGCATGGATATATGAAACACCGAATGGACATTCGACAGAATGGGTGATAGTGCCAATCTGTAAGCGACGGGCCCTACGATCTCAAGAACTTCAAACGGTCTGATGAACCAAAGGCTGAGCTTGACCCTCTTGTCGAAACCCATAACACCCTTTATTGGTGATACTTTCAACAGTACCTGCTCACCAATTTGAAATTTCATGTCCCTTACCTTGCGATCTGCTTATTCCTTCTGTCTGCTTTAGATAGCTAGCAACTTGGTTTGAATGCCTCTTACCTTTTCTTAGGCTTCACATATCAAGTCTACGCTCAAAGGCTTTACATCGCCTTCCTCAAACCACCCAATCGATGACCTACAACTCCTACCATACAGAGCCACGAATGGTGACATATCGATACTAGAGCAGTAGTTATTATTTTATGAGAACTCACACAATGGTACTGGTCCAATAACCCCAAAGTCAATCACACATGCTCTCAGCATGTCCTCCAATACCTGAATCGTCCTCTCTGACTGACCATTAGTCTAAGGGTGGAAGGCTGTACTAAAGTTGAGTTGAGTGCCCAACTCCTTATGCAACTTGCCCCAAAACTTGGAGGTAAACTGTACCCATGTCTGAAATGATGGACAGTGGCACTCCATGCAATCTCACAATCTCATTCATGTAGATCTTAGCCAATTGCTGTGAATTGTAATCCACCCTGACCGGAATGAAGTGAGCTGACTTGGTCAGCCTGTCAACAATGACCCAAATAGATTCGAACTTCCCCAGAGTCTTGGGGAGACCCACCACAAAATCCATGGCTATTCTCTCCCACTTCCACTCTGGAATGGGCATCTTCTGAAGTAGTCCTGCAGGTCCTTGGTGCTCATACTTTACCTGCTGGCAATTCTAACACCTGGACACAAAATCCGCTATGTCTCTTTTCATCCCAGGCCACCAATAAAGTTGCCTTAAATATCTATACATCTTGGTTACACCCGGATGAATTGAATACCGCAAACCATGTGCCTCTTTCAACACCTTCTGAATCATGTCATCAACCCGAGAAACACAAATCCTTTCTCTAAAATTTAACATACCGCCAGAATCTAACGTGGCATCTCTGGACTCTCCAGATACTGCCTTGCTCAACTGTGAATCCTGAAACTGTTTGGCCTTTATCTCCTCTATGAATGTGGATTTGACCTCAATACTGGCCAAAATCCCACCTTGTCCTGAAATACCCAAGTGCATGAACTTGGACTCCAATGCCTGGATTTCCCTTGCTAGTGGTCGTTTGGACACCTCCAACCAAGCCAAACTGCCTATGTTAACTGTCTTCTGGCTCAATGAGTCTGCTCTCATATTAGCCTTACCCGGATGGTACTGAATGGTCACATCATAGTCTTTTAACAATTCCATCCACCTTCTCTGTCTCAGGTTCAAGTCTTTTATGAGTGAAGACATGTTGCAAACTGCGGTGGTCAGTGAACACCTCACACTTGACACCATAGAGGTAGTGTCTCCAAATCTTTAGTGCAAACACCACCGCTGCCAACTCCAAATCGTGAGTCGGATAGTTTCTCTTATGAATCTTCAACTGCCTAGAAGCATAGGCTATCAAATTCCTATCCTGCATCAACACAACACCCAAACCATAATCTGAAGCATCACAGTAAATAATAAAGTCTTTACCTTCAACCGGCAAGGACAAAATAGAAGCCGTGATTAGAAGTGTCTTGAGCCTTTGAAAGCTCCCCTCGCACTTGTCAGACCACACAAATGGTATGTCTTTCTGTTTTAACCTCGTTAAGTGAGTAGCAATGGATGCAAAACCCTTGACGAAACTACGATAGTAGCCTGCAAGCCCCACAAAACTTCTCACCTCAGTCACCGAGCTAGGCCGGACCCAACTCTTGACTACCTCAATCTTCTGGAGATCTACCATCACCTCTTGTTCTGACACTACATGCCCCAAGAACGCAATTGAAGTCAACCAAAATTCCCACTTGGAGAACTTCGCATAGAGCTTTTGACGTCTCAAAATGTCCAACACTATACGGAGATGTTTAGCATGCTCCTCCCTACTCTTGGAGTAGATCAAAATGTCATCAATAAAGACAATGATGAAAGAATCCAAATATGACTTAAATACCCCATTCATTAAACTCATGAATGTCGTTGGCACATTGGTCAAACCAAACGACATCACTAAGAACTCATAATTCCCATATCGAGTCCGAAAAAAAGTCTTAGGAACGTCCTCGGGCCTAATTTTCAACTGATGATACCCTGTAACTGGTCAAACAGATCATCAATACGGGGCAGAGGGTACTTATTCTGGATGGTAACCTTGTTCAATTGCCTGTAATCTATGCACATCCGCATACTACCATCCTTCTTCTTTACAAACAATATTGGAGCACCCCAAAGTGAAGCACTGGGATGGATAAATCCCTTATCTAGGAGTTCCTGAAGATGAGTCTTAAGTTCCCTACACTCTGCCAGAGCCATATGATACATAGGAATGGAAATGGGATGAGTGCCCGGCTCCAAGTCAATACAAAAGTCAATATCCCTGTCCGGTGGCATACCAGGCAAATCCGCTGGAAACACCTCTCGAAACTCTGAAACAACTGGAACTGACTTTATAGATGGGGACTTCACATTATCATCCCGGAGATGAGCCAAAAAAGGCTAAACACCCACTAGCTTCCTAGCCCGAACGAATGATATTATTTTGGCCGGCCTAGACCTGTACACACCTTCCCACTCTAGCCTATCCTTACCCGGAATCTCTAGAGCCATAGTCTTGGTGTTACAGTTCAACACAGCATGATAAAGGGATAACCAGGTCATGCCTAAAATAATGTCAAAGTCAACCATATCCAGAATTACCAAGTCTACCCAAGTTTGCAACCCCACAAACACAACCGAACAATTACGATAAATATGAGTCACAATCATCGACTCTCCAACCGGGGTAGAAACATGGATAGGGGAATCAAGGATATCACATATCAAGTCTAGACCTAACATAAAACTCACAGACACATAAAAATATGTAGAACCTGGGTCAAATAATACTGAAGACATTTTATCACAGACAAGAATGGCACCTGTGATCACCGCATCTGATGCCTCAGCCTCGGTCCTTCCTGGAAATGCATAACAGTGAGCCCGGTCATCAATCTGGGCAACTTCCCTGGCTGGATGCGCCGCACCCTTGCCTGCGCCACCGTTCCCTCTGTCTCCCCGACCTCTCTGAAGGTTACCTCCCCCATCCTATGGACGACCTCTAGCATGACCACCTCTACCTGCCGGGACCATAGCCTTGGGATGCTGTTGAACCTGATTACCGGTCTACCTATGAGGGCACTCCTCTTAAAGTGGCCCAGATCACCACAATGGAAACAACCACGATCAAGTGCAGGCCTGCTAGCAGATGAATAAGAAGGTCCCTGACCCTTAGGAGCTGAAAAGTGTTGATTAGCTCCCGGACGACTACCTGCAGCCGCTGGAAGAGCTGATTGAATAGGACGGGCTGAGTATACCTGCTGATTATGACCCCTATAGTATGAACCACAATAATTTCCCTCATTCTGGGGCTTCTTGGCTAACACTTTAGCCTGCCCCGCTTGCCTAACTCCCTCAAGTTTCTTCACATAATCTGCCACTTCATTGAAGCCTTTTCCTGAAGAAGTCGTGTGCACAGACAATACCTGAAGCTCAGTATTCAAACCCTTGACAAACAATCAAACCCGCGCCTCCTCAGAACCCAACAACTGTGTAGCAAACTGAGACAAAGCATGGAATTTTGCCTCATAAGCAGAGACTAACATGTTACCCTGCTCCAAATTCAAGAATTTAGCCTTTTTCTGATCCCTCAAGGTACAGGGTACGTACTTCTCTATGAAAAGAGCATGAAACTACTCCCAAGTCACTGGGGGCAAAACAGATGACCGACACCCCACATGAGATCTCCACCACTGCTTGGCATCACCCTGCAATTGAAATGTGACCAACTCAACCCCATACTATTGAACAATACCAGCTTGTGCAACATCTCATAACAATCCAGTATGAACTCATAAGCGTCTTCCCTATCAGTACCCTGAAATGTAGGAGGTTTCAGCTTGAGGAACTTGGTCAGCATCTCATGTTCATTTCCTGTCATCACTGGGCCTAGCATTGGCCTGAAGAAATCACCGGTGCCTGAAGATGCATCCACCCTAGGAGTCGTAGATTCTGCCGGCTGAGTGTCCAGATCCTGATTTGCAACGCCCGCAGGTATGGCTCCAGCACCAACCAAACCACTCAAGAAGTTCCAAGCCTGCTGAAATGCTTCGGGCGTCATAGAGGGAAGGCCTGCACCTCCAGCCGGTGCCGCCTCTGCCTCTGCCCGCACCCCTTCATCCTCCACAACAACTTCCACATCTTCGACAACCTTCTCCTGAGGTGGGGAAGGGGTTGCCTCTCGCACTCCTACAATAGCTTGAGCCCCACCCCTAGAGGGTATGGCTCTACCTCGTCCTCTGCCCCTTCCCCTGCCTCTACCACGGATGGCTGGGCCTGCTGGTGTTGCTCTGTTGTTCCTTGTGTTAACCATCTGCGGACAGAAGAGTGAAAGAGTCATATACCAATTGGAATCTTGTTATAGCACGATGGAAAAAAGAAGAGATAGTTTTCCTAATGCCCTATAGCCTCTCGAAGAAAAGTACGAACGTCTCCGCACCGTTCTGCAAGACTATACTAGACCTATTTTGGTACAACGAGATCAACGAACCTAGGGCTCTGATACCATCTTTGTCACGACTCAGACCGCCACGAGTGGCACCCACCCAACCCCCGGATGAGCGAACCAATAGAGTCCAACTCTTAGCATAGCCTAACAGCTTAACACCAGCATGCAGAAATGTAAACTAGCAATCAACATAATAAAATCAACTCT
This sequence comes from Jaltomata sinuosa, assembly GCA_003996215.1. Lineage (NCBI taxonomy): Eukaryota > Viridiplantae > Streptophyta > Magnoliopsida > Solanales > Solanaceae > Jaltomata > Jaltomata sinuosa. The sequence continues at coordinate 253,850 of QJPP01002301.1, forward strand.
ATAAATATATAACCTGCGAAAATTCCTCCCTAGAATCTGAAAGTCATCGTACTAAAAACATCTACCAAAACTAGAGTACCGGGATGCAACCCCAAATATAGAAATGGTCTAAGCCCGAAACAAATGGGCTAAAACTCAACTAGATAGACACTAAGGCATCTTGGTCGAATAGCTCACCCTTGATATCTCTGAATGTCAGACCTACAAGTGAAGTCGTACGTCAACCGCCGAAAGATTTTGTGTACTCACAAAAAGATAAGCAAGTGCAGTATCAGTACACAACCACCGTGTACTGGTAGGATCATCAACCAGTTCCAAATAGACAGTGTATGAGTAGTACAAAAATCAAGTAAGAGTACAGAAACACATAGGCAAGTCAACAGGTATTCCTAGACTACAAGTCTCTCCCTAACTTATCCCTACATGTAACTATGATAAACAAATCCACAATAACAACAAGTGTACCACGTTACATATCACGGACCTACCCTGGATTCCATCTAGGCAACACCTAAGTGTTAGACATACAACCCGGTCTACACCAAGACCACACTCATAAAGCAAGTAACAACCTGGCCTCTCAAGGACCAAAATGCACAACCATAATCATAACATAACCCGATCCACTCAGGGAACCATTAAATAAAGATCAACAACACGATAAAGTAAATCCATACCAGGCGTGGTAACCGAGCTAACTGTTAGTATTATCCTGTACCAGGCGTGGTACCCAAGCCAACCATTAGTATTATCCCATACCAGGCGTGGTACCCGAGCTAACCGAATGTCACATAATCCACAGTCATAAACAATGAACAATCAACACTTGTAAACCAACAAGCAAAACACCTAGTTCATTTCACAAGACTAAAAACAGGACTTTTGGACATTCCTAAATCATTCCCTAAGAAATGCAAACCATACAAATACTTGGACCCAAGTACACAAACATACAATGCATACATGAATCAATAACCATCACCTACCTCGTATTATTCCAAGCTCTATTGAATCGGAGCTTTTCCCCTTTCAGGATCCCTTACTTGTTCTTGGTCTAGAAATAAATACACAATAACCAAAAATGAATTTTTATGGCCTACAAATTACTCGGATTATGAAATATCCCAAACCCCAGGGCAACCATGATCATTCTACCCATCCATGGGCTCTCCCACCATTAATTCACCTAAATTCATCATTTTTACGGATTCCCTTAGAGAATTATGGCTAAGTGATCATTACCCATTACTAAGAATCAAGACCCAAGAACTCTAACACCCTAGAATCCCCTTTACCCCCGGATTCTACCATTCCTAAGTTATCTCAACTTTTCCCCAAGTCCACCCCTAGTAATTCTATAGCATAGGAAAGATATCACAGAGTTTGGGGAGTAGAATCCTTACTTTTAGGATGAAAAACTATGGAAAATGGGTAGAAATCGCCCCCTTCCTTCTCCCAAAACATTTCAAGAAAACTGAACTATTTTGGGGAAGTTTCTGCACTAAATCCCATCACACTCCGTTATAGCGGTCCGCTCCGCTATAGCTGTACCACCATAGCAGAGTCATCCGCTATGGCAGAGGCTGACCGATGTTGAATTCCGTTGTAGTAGTATTTTCTCCGCTACAGTGGAGGTCGCCATGGCAGAGTGTCAACCGCTATGGCGGTTGACACGGGATAGAAAATTGTAAAATCTCTAAAACTTTTCCATTTTACAACACTAATTTTTTCGACGTCCCGGAATAACCTCTTCACGTCAACCTCAATTCCGGGAGTTCTACTTATCCGAATTCGATTTCGAAAAGTCTCTCGGACTCCTTTATATCTTATCTACAAGAAGAACTAGCTCAAATCCAGACATCTACCCCAATCCTTAACCGGATTGCCCTAGACCATACCTTGCTCCGAAACTAGCCGAGACTAGTCTAGCCCAGAATTTCAAACTCCCAAACCTGGAGTTTTCTAACTCTAAAAATTGGCACAAATGGTTTTTCCGTAACGATGGAACCGATCATTATAATACTATATGAATTATCACACTTAATCAGTAGGGTAAGACAAACTCAGGAAAAAGGTCAATGAGCCTTCATTATTCGTTAGTAGCTGTTATGTAATCGATTCGCAGAAAACATCAAACATTACCTTATTTTCATTTATGTCGACAATCATTTATTGAAAGATTAATGCATAACAATCAGTTGTTGGAGAGTTAAGGTCATATGTAAAGTTATATAATTCATCATCAAAAGACAACACAATAGATTTTATTGTCCAAATCAAAGAACATTTATTTTACATTTTATTAGCGCTGTATTTGGTATTTCAATTTTAATTTCGCTTGGTCCACTTTTATTGGTTATGATTCATTAATACAGAATTACAGATCACTCAGCTTCTATCGGTTCAAGCTATATCAACCTTTACTTTTCAATTGCTTAATTATTTTCTCTTTAATTTTAACATTATATCTTATTTTGTTACACACGATTAAATTTAAACCTCTTATCCATTAAATATCACTTATAAATTTAACTCTACTTTTTTTAGGGTAAATAATTTGATAGCCACAGTGGAGTGGAGGATAATTGTGGCATTGTCACGACCCAGAACCTCCATGAATGGCACCCACCCAAAACTCCCCGGATGAGCAGACCATAATCGACCCAACACTTACCAAGTCTAACATCTCAAAACCAATGCATAAACTAAACTAACATTCAAGTCTCAAAATACTATTATAAATAAAAGCCTGCGAAAATTCCTCCCTAGAATCTGAAAGTCATCGTACCAAAATAATCTACCAATGCCTAGAATGCGGGGATGCAACCCCAAATAAATAAGAGTTTAAGCCCGAAACAAGTGGAATATAACTAAAAGAAAGAAATCAAGGTAGCTCGACCAAAGCAGCTCACCCTTAATGTCTAGAAACGCTGGGACTACAAGTGAGGTTGTGCATTAGCCGTCGAAAGGTTGCTTGTACTCACAAAATAAAAGTAAGTATATAATTAGTACACAACCACCGTGTACTGGTAGAATCATCAGTCAGTTCTAAATAAGCAAAATATGAACGGTAAACCATAACATAGTAAGGCACAGTAACTATGTAATAAGCCACAATAAACCGGCTATAAATCTTTTCCTTAGCTTATCAACCACATGAAAACAGATGACAACCATTGACACATTCAATAAAAATAATATATATGACCCTTTTCACATAGCCCGGACTCACCAAGGATCCCCCTAACCACACCTAAATGTTCAACATGCGATCCCGGTCTACACCAAGGCCAACTTAACACACAAATATAATTACCCGATCTCTCATGGATCATATGCAACAATCACATTTTAATAATATATAACTCGATCCACTCATGGAACTATCAAAAGAATACAACAATTTCAAATAACATAACCCATACCAGGTGTGGTACTCGAGCCAACCATTATGAATTTCTTTACCAGGCATGGTACCTGAGCTAACCGTTAGTATACCCGTATAAGGCGTGGTACCCGAGTCAATCGTTAGTACTTCTCGTACCAAGCGTGGTACCCGAGCCAACTGAATGTCACACCAGGTCCAATCAATCACAACCAATGAACAAACATACTTGTAAAACCAACAAGCAAACAAAACAAGTTCATTTCACAAGACTGATTACCGGACAACTAAACATTCACAATTCATTCCCTAAACATGCAACTCATACACTACTACGAAATAGTACATGAACACATAATGCATATTAGAATCTATAACCATCACCTACCTCGAATTATCCAAAGCTCTACCGAACTGGAGCCGTCCTGTCTTCCGAATTTCTTGCTTGTTCTTGCTCTAAAACAACATATAATAACCACAATCAATCCTTATGGCCTACTAGTTACCCGGATTATGCAAAAATCCCAAACGCCAGGCCAAACTATGATCATTCCACCCTTCCCCGGGCTTTTCCACCATAAATTCACCTAAGTTCATCCTTTTACGGATACAGTTAGAGAATTATGGCTAAGCGATCATAAACCATCAACAATAAACAACACCCAAGAACTCTAGCACCCTAGAGTCCCCCGTTTCCCTGAATTTTATCATTCTTAGGTCAATCTAAACCTTCCCCCAAGTCCACAACTAGTAATTCTACTCCGTAGGAATTAAAGCATTAAGTTAAGGGAGTGGAATCCTTACCTTTGGAATGAAAAATGATGCCAAACGGAGGAAAATCGCCTAAAATTGCCTTGCCCTTCTCCCAAAATATTTTTGATTAAAATTGAACATTTTGGGGGAGTTTCTGCATTAAATCCCAACTCGCTCCGCTAAAGCGGTCCACGCTCTACTATAGTGGTACCGTCGTAGTGAAAGCATCCGCTATAGTGGTGCTGACTGACGTTGACTTCTGCTATAGCAGTAATTTCTCCACTATAGTGGACGTTGCTACAATGATGTGTCAACCTCTATGGTAGTTGACACAGAACAAAAAGTCATAAAGTTCCCTAAAAGTGCTCATTTTATAACACACTTGATTTTTGACGTTCTAGAACAGCCCCTTCACATCAACCTTCATACCGAGAGTTCTACTTACCCGAACTCAACTCTGAAAAGTCCCCCAGACTCATATATGTCTTAGATATAAGGAAAACTAGCTCAATACAAGTCATATTATCCAATACTCACCCATATTGCCCTAGATCATACCTCGCTCCAAAATCGGTCGAGACTAGCCTAACCCAGAATTTTCAACTCCCAAACCCAGAAGTTTTCTAACTTGAAACTTGGCACAAAATATCTACTCATAACTACAAACTCGGTCATTACAATAGATATCAATTTACCCATCATTCATCTCCGAATGATCAAACCCAAAAATACGAAAACAAAGAAGGAAAAGAGTAGTACCTGAATCCTCAAACAAGTGAGGGTACTTGTCTCGCGTGTCCTTCTCGGTTTCCTAAGTGGCTTCCTCAACCGGGCGATGCTTCTATTGAACTTTCACCGATTTGATCTATTTTGTCCTCAACTTCCGAACATCTCGATCAAGAATCGCAACCAGTTTCTCTTCATATCGGAGATCCTTGTCTAGCAATACTTTATCCCATTTGATAATGTAATCTCCATCCCCATGGTACCGCTTCATCATGGATACATGGAATACTGGATGGACACCGGATAAACTGGGCGGCAGTACTAACCTGTAAGCCACTGGCCCTACCATTTCGAGAACTTCAAACGGGCTGATAAACCAAGGGCTAAGCTTGCCCTCCTTACCAAAATGCGTAACTCCCTTCATTAGTGACACTTTCAATAGTACTTGTTCACCAACCTAAAAGTCCATGTCTCTTACCTTGCGATCAACATATTCCTTCTGCCTGCTCTGGGATGCTAGTAACTTGGTCTGAATGCCCCTTACTATTTTCTATGCTTCCCTTACCAAATCTACGCCCAGAGGCTTCACATCACCTGCCTTAAACCACCCTATAGGGGATCTACAACCCCTCTCATATAGTACATCAAATGGTGCCATGTCGATACTGGAGTAATAGCTGTTGTTGTATGAGAACTCACACAACGACCGGAACTAGTCCCAATGACCTCCAAAGTCAATCACACATGCTCTCAGCATGTCTTCCAACACTTGGATTGTCCTCTCTGATTGACCGTCTGTCTGAGGATGGAAAGTTGTGCTGAAAATGAGTTGAGTGCCTAACTCTTCATGTAACTTACCCAAGAACTTAGAGGTAAACTGCATTCCCCTATCTAAAATGATGGAGAATGGTACCCTATGCAGTCTCACAATCTCTTTCACATAGATCTTAGCCAACTGCTGTGAATTATAGTCCACCCTGACCAAAATGAAATGAGCTGACTTGGCTAGCCGGTCCATAATGACCCAGATTGAGTCATACTTCCCAAAAGTCTTTGGAAGACCCACCATGAAATCCATGACTATCCTTTCCCACTTCCACTCGGGAATGGGCATCCTCTGAAGTAGTCCTGCAGGCCTTTGGTGCTCATACTTGACCTGCTGACATTTGGACACGAAATCAGCTATGTCCCTTTCATCCCAGGCCACCAATAAGGTTGCCTCAAATTCCTGTACATCTTGATTATGCCCGGATGAATTGAATACCGCAAATTATGAGCCTCTGTCAACAACTTCTGAATTATGTCATCAACTCGAGGAACACAAATCCTTTCTCTAAATTTTAGCACCCCGCCAGCGTTGTCACGATCCAGACCACCGTGAATGGCACCCGCCCAACACCCGGGTGAGCAAACCAACCTTGACCCAGAACTTAATCATACTAGCAGCTTAAAACCAATGTGCAAGAAAATAAACTAACAATTCAATCTAAATCTCAAAATGTCATAGTCAATCTGCGAAAAATATTCTCCCTAGAACCTAAAAGTCATCGTACCAAAACATTCTACTAATTTGTCTAGAAATTATGGGGATGCAACCCAAAATATACAAATTTTAAGCCTGAAACAAGTGGGCTATAACTGACAGGACGAAACCAAGGAAGCTCAATCGAAGCAGCTCACCCTTGATGTCTGAAAACGCTGGGACTACAGGTGAGGTCGCGTGTCAGCCGCCGGAAGATTGCATGTACTCACAAAACAAAAAGCAAGTGCAGTGTCAGTACACAACCACCGTGTACTAGTAGGATCATCGACCAGCTCCAATAAATATAATATGAACAGTAAACCATAACATAGTAAGGTACAGGAAACATGTAATAAGTCAACAAATAGCTAGATATTAAGTCCCTCTCTTAATTTATTAACACATGAACCAAGTATCAACCAGTGACCACATCCAAAGCAACACCATATACCCTTTTTCACATAACCCGGACCCACCAAGGATCCCCCTAACATCACCTAAGTGTTAGACATGCAATCCTGGTTTACTCTAAGACCAACCTCACATTAATATAAAATCACCCGGTCTCTCATGGACCATATGCAATAATCACAGTCAAGAATATACAACCCGGTCCACTCATGGAACCATCCAAAGAACATAATAATACAATTAAAATAACCCGTACCAAGCGTGGTACCCGAGCCAACCATTAGAATTTCCCATACCAGGCGTGGTACCCGAGACAACCATTAGTATACCCCTACCAGGTGTGGTACCCGAGCCAACCATTAGTAATTCTCATACCAGGCATGGTACCCGAGCCAACTGAATGTCAAACAAGTCCAATCAATCACAACCAATGAACAAACATACTTGTAAAACCAATAAGCAAACAAAAGAAGTTCATTTCACAAGACTGATTACCGGAAAACTAGACATTTACAATTCATTTCATAAACATGCAACTCACACACTACTATAAAATAGTACGTGAACACATAATGCATATTAGAAATCAATAGTCATCACCTACCTCAAAATATTCCAAACTCAACTCAACTGGAGCTTTCTCGTTCCCCAAATTTTTTTCTGATTCTTGGTCTAAAATAACACACAATAACTAAAATCGATCTTTATAGCCTACTAATTACCCAGATTATGCAAAATACCAAATCCCAGGCCAACCATGATCATTCCACCCCTTTTCCAAGATTTTCCACCATTAATTCACCTATTCCTTTCATTTTTCATGGTTACATTCAGAGAATTAAGGTCACGTGATCATAATCTAGTGGAATTAACAACACCCAAGAACTTTTACACCTTAGAACCCCCCTTTTCCCTGGATTCTACCATTCTAGGTCATTCTAAACCTTTTCCCAAGTCTATACCTAGCAATTCTATAGCGTAGGAAAGATAGTACAGAGTTTGGGGAGTAGAATTCTTACCTTTAGGATGAAAAATGGTGGAAAACTGATGAAAATCACCCAATATCGCCTTGCCCTTCTCCCAAAATGTCTTGATGAAAAACTAACTATTTTGGAGAAGTTTCTGTATTAAATACCATCATGCTCCACTGTAGCGGTCCGCTCCGCTATAGTGGTACCGCCATAACGGAGTTCACAGCCATGGCGGAGGTTGACCGATGTTGACTTTCGCTATAGCGATAATTTCTCCGCTATAGCGGAGGTCGCTATGGTGGTGTGCCAACTGCTACTACGGTTGACACAGGACAGAAAGTCATAAATCCTCTCAAAAGGGTCCATTTTACAAAACACTCATTTTCCTAACATTCCGAAACAACCCCTTCACGTCAACCACGATACTGGGAGTTCTACTTACCCGAATTCGATTCCGAAAAGTCTCCTGGATTCCTTTATATCTTAGATACTCAGAAAATTATCTTAAATCAAGACACTTTACCCAATTCTTACTCGAATTGCCCTAGACCATACCTCACTCCAAAATCGACTGAGACTAGCCTAGCCTAGAGTTTTCAACTCCCAAACCCAGAAGTTTTCTGACTTGAAACTTGGCATGAAATGTTTACCTATAATGACGAACCCGATTTTTATAACACATACCAATTTACCCATCGTTCATCTCCTAACGATCCAACCCAAAATTACGAAAATTAAGAAATGGAATTATAGTACCTTAATCCTTAAATAAGTTAGGGTACTTATCCCGCATGTCCTTCTCAATTTCCCAAGTGGCTTCCTCAACCAGATGATGCTTCCATTGAACATTTACCATGATGATTATCTTTGTCCTCAATTTTTGGATATCCCGATCAAGAATCACAATCGGTTCCTCTTCATAGCACATGTCCTTGTCAAATAACACTTCATCCCACTTGATGATGTAGTCCCCTTCCCTATGGTATTGCTTTAGCATGGATACATGGAATACTGGATGGACACCCAATAAACTGGGCGGCAGTGCTAACCTGTAAGACACTGGCCCTATAATCTCAAGAATTTCGAATGGCCCAATGAACCAAGGGTTGAGCTTGCCTTTCTTACCAAAACGCATATCTCCCTTTATTGGTGACACTTTCAATAGCACTTTTTCACCAATCTGAAAATCCATGTCCCTTACCTTGCGATCTGCATATTCTTTTTGTCTGCTTTGGGCTGCTAACAACTTGGTCTGAATGCCTCTTATCTTTTCTTGTGCCTTCCTCACCAAGTCCATGCCCAAAGGCTTTACATCGCCTTCCTCAAACCACCCTATAGGTGACCTACAACCCCTCCCATACAGTGTCTCAAATGGTGCCATGTCGATACTAGAGTGGTAGCTATTATTGTATGAGAACTCACACAATGGTAGAAACTGGTCCCAATGGCCCCCGAAGTCAATCACACATGCTCTCAGTATATCCTCCAATACCTGGATCATCCTCTCCGACTGACCATCAGTCTAAAGATGGAAGGATGTACTGAAGGTGAGTTGAGTGCCCAACTCTTCATGTAGCTTACCCCAAAACTTAGAGGTAAACTGTGTAACCCTGTCTGAAATAATGGACAGTGGTACCCCGTGCAATCTCACGATCTCATCACATAGATTTTGGCCAATTGTTGTGAATTGTAGTTCACCCTGACCGGAATAAAATGAGCTGACTTGGTCAGCCTGTCCACAATGACCCAAATGGAGTCATACTTTCTTAAAGTTTTAGGAAGACCCACCACGAAGTCCATGGCTACCCTTTCCCACTTCCACTCTGGAATGGGCATCCTCTGAAGTAGAACTGCAGGTCTTTGGTGCTCATACTTTACCTGCTGGCAATTCTGACATTTGGACACAAAATTAGCTATGTCCCTTTTTATCCTGGGACACCAGTAAAGCTGCCTCAAATCCATGTACATCTTGGTTACACTCGGATGAATAGAATATCGCGAGCCATGAGCCTCTGCAACACTTTCTGAATGATGTCATCAACCCGAGGAACACAGATATTTCCTCTGAAATTCAACACCCCGCCAGCGTCCAACACGGCATCCCTAGACTCTCCGGATATTACCTTACTTCAAAGCCTGCTCAACTGCGAATCCTGAAATTGTTTGGCCTTTATCTCCTCTATGAAGGTGGATTTGACCTTAATATTAGCCAACACCCACCCCGTTCTGAGATATTCAAGTGCATTAACTTGTATTCCAATGCCTGAATCTCCCTTGCCAATGGTCGTTTGGACACCCCAAAATAAGCCAAACTGCCCATGCTAACTGTCTTCTGGCTCAATACATCTGCCACCACATCAGCCTTACCAGGATGGTACTGAATGGTCAGATCATAGTCCTTTAAAAACTCCATCCACCTTCTCTACCTCAGATTCAAGTCTTTCTAAGTAAAGACATGCTGCAGACTATGATGATCAGTGAAAATCTCACACTTGACACCATAGAGATAGTGTCTCTAAATCTTGAGTGCAAACACCACCGCTGCCAACTCTAAGTCGTGGGTTGGGTAATTCTTCTCATGAACTTTCAACTGCCTGGATGCATAGGCTGTCACATTCCTGTCCTGCATCAACACAACACCCAAACCCAAATGTGAAGCATCACAATAAAAAATAAAATCCTTACCTTCCACAGGCAAAGAAAGGACGGGAGTCATGGTAAGGAGTGTCTTGACTTTTGGAAGCTCTCCTCACACTTGTCTGATCACACAAACGGTACCTCCTTCTGAGTCAACCTTGTCAAGTGAGTAGCAATAGATTCAAAGTCCTTGACAAATCTATGGTAGTAACCTGCAAGTCCCACAAAACTCCTCACCTCAGTCACAGAGCTAGGCCAGGCCTAATTTTTGACTGCCTCAATCTTCTGAGGATCCACCATAACCCCCTTTTTTGACACTACATGCCCCAAGAATGCGACTGAAGTCAACTAAAATTCATACTTGGAGAACTTCGCATAAAACTTTTGGTGCCTCAATATGTCCAACACAATACAGAGATGTTCAACATGCTCCTCCCTACTCTTGGAGTAGATCAAAATATCATCAATAAAAATGATGTCGAATGAGTCCAAATAAGATTTAAACACCCTATTTATCAAACTCATGAATGCCTCCGGTGCATTAGTCAACCCAAACGACATTACTAAGAACTCGTAATGCCCATACCGAGTCCAAAAAACAATCTTAGGAATGTCATTGGGCCTAATCTTCAACTGATAATACCCTGACCTCAATTCGATTTTCGAGAACACAGATGCACCCTGTAACTGGTCAAACAAATTATCTATATGGGGTAAAGGGTACTTGTTCCGGATGGTCACCTTGTTCAACTGCCAGCAATCTATGCACATCCACATAACACCATCCTTTTTCTTCACAAACAAGACCGGAGCACCCCAAGGTGAAGCACTGGGACAAATAAATCCCTTATCTAGGAGTTGTTGAAGCTGAGTCTTAAGTTCCCTTAACTCTGCCGGAGCCATACGATATAGAGGAATGGAAATTGGGCGAGTGCCCGGCTCTAAGTCAATACAGAAATCATTATCCATGTCTGAAGATATACCAAGCAAATCCACCAAAAATACCTCCTAAAACTCTGAAACGACTGGAACTGACTCAATAGATGGGGACTCCACACTATTATCCCAGAGATGAGACAAAAAAGTTAAACACCCTCTCCCCACTAGCTTCTTAGCCCGAACGAAAGATATGATCTTAACTGGCTTAGGCTTGTACACACCTTTCCACTCTAGCTTATCCTTACCCAGAATCTATAGAGCCACAGTATTGGTGTTACAATTCAACACAACATGATAAGGAGATAACCAGGTCATGCCCAAAATGATATCAAAGTCTACCATATCAAGAATTACCAAGTCTACCCAAGTATGCAACCCCACAAAAATTACAGAGCAAGCATGATAAACATGAGTCACAATCACAGACTTTCCAACCAGGGTGGAAACATGGATAGAGAAATCAAAGATATCACAAATCAAGTCCAGACCCAAAGCAAAATTCACAAAACCATAAGAGTAGGTATAACCTGGGTCAAAAAGTACCGAAGCCATCTTATCACAGACCAGAATTGTACCTGTGATCACTGCGTCTGATGCCTCCACCTCAGACTTTCCTGGAAGAGCATAACACTGAGCCCAGTCATCAATTCGAGCTACTTCCTTGGCTGGCTGTGCCACACCTCTGCCCGCGCCGCCGTTCCCCTGGTGTCCTTGGCCTTTCTAAAATTTACCTCGCCCACCCTGTGGACAACCTCTAGCATGGCCACCTCTACCTGCCGGGACCACAACCTTAGACTGCTGCTGAGCCTGATTACCAGTTTATCTATGAGGGAACTCCTTCTTAAAATGGACTGGATCACCATAATAGAAACAACCACGATCAAATGAAGGTCTGCTGGTAGATGTGTAAGAAGATCCCTGGCCCCGAGGAGCCAAAAACTATTGATTAGCTCCCGAACGACCACCTATAGCACCTGACAAAGCCAACTGAATAGAACGAGCAGAGTACACCAGCTGATTGTGGCCCCTGGAGTGAGAGCCACTGAAGTTTCCATCATTCTGGGGCCTCTTGGCTAACACTTTAACCTGCTCAACCTGCATGACCCCTTTTAATTTCTTAACGTAATCTGTTACCTCATTGAAGCCCTTCCCTACTGAAGTCATGTGCACAGATAACACCTGTAACTTCGTATTCAATCCCTTCATGAATAACCGAATCCGCTCCTCTTCAGAACCCAATAACTATGTAGCAAAATGAGATAAGGCATGAAACTTAGCCTCATAAGCAGAGACCGACATATTACTCTATTCCAGATCCAGGAACTTATCCTTTTTACGATCTCTCAAAGTGCGAGGCACATACTTCTCTAAGAAGAGAGTGTGAAACTGCTCCCAAGTCAATGGGGGCAAGGCAGATGACCGACATTCCACATGAGACCTCCACCACTGCTTAGCATCACCCTGCAGCTAAAAAGTGACAAACTCAACCCCATGTTGTTGCACAATGCCCATTTTGTGCAGCCTCTCATAACAGTCCAATATGAACTCATAAGCATCTTCTTTTTCAGTGCCCTGAAACATAGGAGGTTTCATCTTCAGAAATTTAGTCAACATCTCATGCTCATTCCCTATCATAACTGAACCCAGCATTGGTCGGAAGAAGTCGTCTGTGCCTGACGCTGCATCCATTCTAACAACTGTAGTAACCGCTGGCTGAGTACCTAGAACCTGATCTGCAATACCCATAGGGGTGAATCCTGCACCAACCAGACCACTCAGAAAGGACCACACCTGCTGAAATGCTTCGGGTGTGATAGGGGGAAGGCCTGCACCTCCAGTCGGTGCTGCCTCCGCCTGCTCTACACCGTCCTCAACAACAACCTCGACCTCCTCTTCCACCTGATCTTGGGGTGGGGGAGGGGTCACCTCACGTGCTCCTACAGCTGCCTAAGCTCCACCCCTGGTAGGTGTTTCTCTACCTCGGGCCCGGCCCCTGCCCCTTTCCCTACCTCTGACAGTCAGGCCCGCTGCTGTGACCGCTGGTCTTGCTTCGTTGTTCCTGGTGTTAACCATCTGCGGAAAGAAGAGTGAACGAGGTCAGATACCAATTTGTATCACCAGATACCAACTGGAATCAAGTTATAGCACAAAGGAAGAAAGAAGAGATAGTTTTCCTAAAGTCCTATAGCCTCTCGAAGAAAATTACGGACGTCTCTGCACCGTTCCGCAAGACTCTACTAGACCTGTTTTGTTACGACGAGATCAATGAACCTAGGGCTCTGATACCATCTTTATCATGATCCAGACCGCCGTGAGTGGCACCCGCCCAACCCCCGGGTGAGCGAACCAACCTTGACCCAGAACTTAATCATTCTGGCAGTTTAAAACCAGTATGCAAGAAAATAAACTAGCAATTCAATCTAAATCTCAAAATGTCATAGTCAATCTGCGGAAAACATTCTCCCTAGAACCTAAAAGTCATCGTACCAAAATATTCTACCAATTTATCTAGAAAATTATGGGGACGCAACCCTAAATATGCAAAGTTTATGCCCAAAATAAGTGGCCCAAGGAAGCTCGATCGAAGTAGCTCACCCTTGATGTCTGAAAATATTAGGACTATAGGTGAGGTCGCGTGTCAGCCGCCGAAAAATTGACTGTACTCACAAAAAGAAAAGCAAGTGCAGAGTCAGTACACAACTACCATATACTGGTAGGATCATCGACCAACTCCAATAAACATAATATGAACAGTAAACCATAACATAGTAGGGTACATGAAACATGTAATAAGTCAACAAATAGCTAGATATTAAGTCCCTCTCTTAGCTTATTAACATATGAACCAAATATCAACCATTGACCACACTCAAAACAACAACATATACCCTTTTTCACATAACCCGAACCCACCAAGGATCCCCCTAACATCACCTAAGTGTTATACATGCAATTCTGGTCTACTCTAAGACCAACCTAATATTAACATAAAATCACCCGGCCTCTCATGGACCATATGCAATAATCACAGTCAAGAATATACAACCCGGTCCACTCATGGAACCATTGAAAGAATATAATAATGTAATTAAAACAACCCATACCAGGCGTAGTACCAGAGCCAACTATTAGAATTTCTTGTACCAGGCGTGGTACCCGAGCTAACCGTTAGTATACCCGTACCAAGCGTGATACCAAGCCAACCGTTAGTAATTCCCATACCAGGCGTGGTACCCGAGCCAACCGAATGTCAAACAAGTCCAATCAATCATAATCAATGAACAAACATACTTGTATAACCAACAAGCAAATAAAAGAAGTTCATTTCACAAGACTGATTACCGGACAACTAGACATTCACAATTCATTTCATAAACATGCAACTCACACACTACTACAAAATAGTACATGAACACATAATGCATATTAGAAATCAATAGCCATCACCTACCTTGAAATATTCCAAGCTCTACTCAACTGGAGTTTTCTCGTTCCCCGAAGTTCTTGTCGGTTCTTGGTCAAAAACAACACACAATAACCAAAATCAATCTTTATGGCCTACTAATTACCCAGATTATGCAAAATCCCAAACCCCAGGCCAACCATGATCATTCCACCCCTTTCCCGGGATTTTTCATCATTAATTCACCTATTCCTACCATTTTTTATGGATACATTTAGAGAACTAAGGTCACATGATCATAATCTAGTGGAATTAACAACACCCAAGAACTTCTACACCAACCCCCTTTTTTCCCCAGATTCTATCATTCTAGGTCATTCCAAACCTTTCCCCAAGTCTACCCCTAGCATTTCTATAGCGTAGGAAAGATAGTACGGAGTTTGGGAGTAGAATTCTTACATTTAGGATGAAAAATGGTAGCAAACTGATGAAAATCGCCCAAAATCGCCCAAAATTGCCCAAAATCGCCTTGCCCTTCTCCCAAAATGTCTTGATGAAAAACTCACTGTTTTGGGGAAGTTTCTGCATTAAATCCCGTCACGCTCCACTATAGCGGTCCGCTCCGCTATAGCGGTACCGCCGTAGTGGAGTCCACCTCTATGACAGAGGCTGATCGATGTTGACTTCCGCTATAGCGGTAATTTCTCTGCTATAGTGGAGGTCGCTATGGCGGTGTATCAACCGCTACGGCAGTTGACACGGAACAAAAAGTCGTAAATCCTCTCAAAAGGCTCTATTTTACAGCACACTCATTTTCCTGACATTCCGGAATAACCTCTTCATGTCAACCACGATACCGGAAGTTCTACTTACCCGAATTCAATTTCAAAAAGTCCCTCGGACTCCTTTATGTCTTAGCTACTTGAAAAACTAGCTCAAATCAAGACACTTTACCTAATTCTTACCTGGATTTTCATAGACCATACCTTGCTCCAAAACTGACCGAGACTAGCCTAACCCAGAATTTTCAACTTCCAAACCCAGAAGTTTTCTGACTTGAAACTTGGCACAAAACATTTACCCATAAAAATGAACCCGGTCATTACAAGCGTCCAATGTGGCATCCCCGGACTCTTCAGATGTAACCTTACTTCGAAGCTTGCTCAACTGCGAATCCCGAAATTGCTTAGTCTTTATCTCCTCTATGAATGTAGATTTGATCTCAACACTGGACAACACTCCACCCTGTTCTGATATACCCAAATACATGAACTTAGATTCTAAGGCTTGAATCTCCCTTGCTAATGGTTTCTTGGACACCCCCAAACAAGATAAACTTCCCAAGGCTATGGTCTCAGCAGGTAGAGGTGGGTATGCTAGAGGTCATCCATAAGGTGGGCGAGGTAACTTTCAGGGAGGTCGGGGAGACAGAGATAATGGTGGCGCAAGGGTGTGGCGCAGCCAGTTAAGGAAGTTACCCGAATTGATGATCGGGCTCATTGCTATGCTTTTCCAGGGAGATCTGAGGCGGAGGCATCAAACGCGGTGATCACAGGTATAATTCTTGTTTGTGATACGATGACTTCTATACTATTTGACCTATGATCTTCTTATTCTTATGTGTCCGTAAACTTTGCATTGGGTTTGTATTTGATATTTGATGTCCTTAATTTCCCTATCCATGTGTCTACCCCGATTGGAGAGTTGGTGACTGTGACTCATATTTATCGTACTTGTTATGTGGTATTTGCGGGGTTGCAGACTTGGTAAATTTGGTAATTCTAGATATGGTAGACTTCGAGGTTATATTGGGCATGACCTGGTTGTCTCCCTATCATGTCGTATTGAATTGTAATGCTAAGACTATGGCTCTAGAGATTCTGGGTAAGGATAGACTAGAGTGAGAAGGTGTGTACAACTATAGCGGAAGTTGCTACAGTGATGTCTCAACCACTATGGCGGGTGACACAGGAGAGAAAGTCGTAAAGTTTCCCAAAAGTGTCCATTTTACAACACACTTAATTTCCTGACGTTCTGGAACAATCCCTTCACGTCAACCTTCATACCGAGAGTTCTACTTACGCGAACTCAACTCCGAAAAGTCTCCCGGACTTCTATATGTCTTAGCTATAAGGAAAAGTATCTCAATACAAGATACGTTATCCAATTCTCACCCGAATTACCCTAAACCATGCCTTACTCCAAAACCGATCGAGACTAGCCTAGCCTAGAATTTTCAACTCCCAAATCCGGAAGTTTTCTAACTTGAAACTTGAAATGAAAAGTCTACCCGTAATGACGAACCAGGTCATTATAGGTATTGATTTGATCGCTCTATATTTTTTTTAAGTTAATTTTTAGGTTCGAAGATCGATTTTACTAATAATCCAAATCAAAAGAGGTCACTCTATATCTTTACTAACAAAATTTATATTTTTTGTGAAGCAAAATAGCCTACTGATTCAGTGATTGAAACTAAAAATCAGATCAGTGCCAATTTTATTATGAACAACTTCACAAATAATGAGGTTGATGCAATCACAGTAAAAAATGAACAACAGTGTTTTTATCAGAATCAAATTCATCACGACGAAGGCAACAATGATCAAAATGCAGCTCGAGTCACTGAGATCTATTTTGCAAAATCCTTCACCATATTGAATTCTTACTAAAAAGTCATAATGAGCTTGCAAGATAAGATCACTTTGAGCCGAGAGATTTCACGCGAGGAATCACCTCAATGTGCGAGAGTTAAAAGCCTCAGAGAAAATAATACTCCCACTCTCAATAATAGAGAGTCATCTGAAATCATGAAGTATTTGATGACACTGAGTAACAAAGAGGAACTGAATGAAAAAAATTCAACTCCCGCATAGATCAAATTTTTGGAGCTCCACTAATCTTAAAAGGTCCAGACTCGAGAATATACATGCAATTATTGTTTTTTTTTATCTTGGTTCAAAGATGATTTTCAAGCGATTCAAAATGCCTGATATTATAAATTATGAAATTTAAATTGATTAAATGGACTTCTTATTATGGTTATTCTTGTCTAAACTATAGAGGACCTCATTTGTGATAAAATTATTCTAATATTTTTTTAAATGAATTGTGTACACCTCCTCAATTCTTTGAGTGTAATATTTGTGATAAATGTGATGATAAAAAAGATTATTAGAATGATTGTTTAAACTCTTATTTTCCTCTTTTGGGCTCCTATTATGATTCTCCTGTTATTTATAATGATGGCAGAAATATTAAAATGATGAAAGAAACACTATAAAAAATTACTAATATACTAAAGCAGATAGAGGAAAACTATGCACAGACAAAAAGGATAGAAGACCAGAATAAACTCTTGATTAGAACTAATGCCAAGCTCACATAAATGCAGATTGAAGCTGAAATTTGCGTTGAAAAACAAACTATAAACTTAGCCAATATCTAGGATGAACCTCAATTATACAAAGTGTTGGATTCCTGTATTTTTTGATGATTGACAAAATAGTGGAAAACATACATTAACCTGTTCCTATTATCTGTTCCATCACGCAGAGTCCAACTTGAAATAGGATTCTTTGAAATGAAGAAGTCTCAAGTAAAAATAACCTCAAATTCTGCACAAAGTACGAACTAGATAAGAGTCTACACATTATAAAGAGTATACATATGAATAGACCAAGGAATTCCAAGAAAGAAGAGAGTTCTTGTGGAGTTAGAAGTCTACTTGCATGAGAACTCAAAGTCTACACAAAGTTTGAATCAAAGTTAGTGTTTGACTACAACACTCAAGAAGAGAGTCCAAGAAGCATGGGAGTCTTTATGGAGTTAAAAGTCTACTTGATTGTGAAGATCAATGATAGTTATAAATACTCAAGGACTTCAAAACGAAATTCATGCACTCATACTGAGAGGAAAAAGGTAGAAAATGAACAAATAAGTAAGAACAATATTTGAGAGATTTCTACCTAGCTATCCAAGTGCTGCCAGTATGAAGAACCAGATCGAAGAACCAGATTGAAGAACCTATTTCACAGGATTATGTTTTATGGTTCTTGAGTCTAGTTTTGAGTATTGATTAAATAAAGTTGTAATCTTCATGATTTCTTAGTACCAATGTGTTATAAGCTGGTTTAGGAGTTTAGTCTTCAAGTTGGGATAACTCGAAGACTTGGGAATACAAGCCTTAGGAGACTTGTGTGTTTTTAGGAATTAGAGTTAGTTCCTAAGGTTGCAAGAGTTTTGCAATCTGATTTTCAAGTTGGAGAACTGGAAGTGGGATTCAATAGTCTGAGGAGATTGTTGAAAAATAGGAACTAGAGTTTATAATTTCTTAGGTTACAGAGTTTGTAATCTTTTGTTGAGAGGCTCATTGTGTTTAGTGAAATGTGGGTTAAATCATGTAGAGGTACAGGTCGTGATTTTTTACACCTTTTATGAGCCGGGTGTTTTTCACGTAAAACTATCGTGTTCATTACTTACTGGCTTTACTGCTTCTGTTGGAATACGTCAGGCAACCCGTTTCACTCATAGATAACTCATAAGTAAAATTTACTAAAACATCGAGTCGTGTAGAATATCACAAAGAAAGTAAAATTTTCTCAAATAGAGAATTGTGATGAAGAAGAAATAATGAATCAAATTTTGCGCGAGAAATAAATTTATGGATTCATTCGGAATGGTCTTCCCAACATAGCAAAGCAAGTTAGTGAGGGGAGAATAGATCTCAGACAAGATATAGATAAGTTTGACTAAGATATCCATGATTAGCAGGCTCAGTTGAACAGAAAGATTGAGATTTTTGAGGCTCAACAATTAATTGTTGTGGATACTGACTATCTTATTGAGCAAAAAGAAGAAAATCAACCATTCAATCATATTTCTATAGAAGATATCAAAAAATTGTTCAAAAAAGTACACTAAAATCATGTGAGTAAGTAGATAACATTAATTGTGAAAAATTTAGTGTGCGTAAATATGAAATATAAAGATGAGAAACAGTTTTAAATTTCGAACGCAGTGAACCTGATTCAAATCACTTCTCAATATTATGAGTGAACAATGACAATCTACCAGAATTAATATTAACATTATGACTAAATGGTGATTATCTATCAGAAATAATAGAAGAGTCAATGAATAAGGAACAAAATGCTTACATCCTCGAATTTATAGTGGCAGATTTACATAATTATATTCCTCATCCAAAATCAAGAAATGATACTGATCACTTGGCCCCTTTAGTAGTTGTCCCCTTTTGGTAAACAAGAAAATGGGTGAAATGTCTATGTGGCATAATATGAAGATATGCGCAAAAATGCACTTATAGCAACAAGTAATAGCAATGAGTGCAAATTGCCTATTGAAGTGCACTTTGAGACATTAGTTTGGCAGCATTTCGCTCACTACTTTGCGCGATTATCAGTAGTATATGTAAAAAAAATTACAAGCAGTGTCATATTTTAAAATAAAAATAAATGAATAAAATATAATAACATCATATTTTAAAAATATAATATAAATAAAATATAACTCGTGTATATTATTATAACTTTTCTCGATGAAATTTTATTATTTTGTTATGTATTCAAAATAATTTCATTAGAAATTAAATTAATTTTTTTTTCTATATAAGACACCAACTAATCAATATAAATTCATCATTTATTTGATTACGTAAAATCGATCTTAATCAATTTTATTTTCTAGAAAGAAAAGTACATAACACCTAACTAACTAGAGAAGCAATAATGTTAATTAGTAGGTGTTTGTCACTTCAATGGAATTGATAAGATAAGGCTTTCCTTTGAAGAAAGAAAAAAAAAAGATAAGATAAGGCTTAGCCTTTCTTATTTGTAATTTTTTGAAAAAAGATTGAGTGAGAGTGTTGAAAGAACGCACAACGTCTAACTAAAAAGTGAGGGATCTAACCAATTAAGCTGCACTATTCATTGTGTCAAGCAATGTTACTCCTTTATATTTTATATTATTTTTTATTCTGTCTTCCATTCATGTATACCTATTTAATAAAAAAAATTCTATGAGGGTGATTTCCTCGCTTTCAGCCTATCATAACGAAATTTTATTTTTCAAATTTAATTAAATCTCAACTCGTTTTGAACTCAGTATATTTTATTTAAGATTTTTCTTACACTTGTAATAATATGAAAATGGCACGCTATATTTTTATTTTTATTTTTATTTTATTATTTTTATAGCTTGTTTTGATCTTTTTAAGGTATATGAGCATGAAAGCAAAGTTACTGAAAATATGTAAAAGTGAGCGAGATGGTTAGAATTAAGTGTGGAGTGCCCACATTTGGGTGTAACATTTGGGTGAAGTCTGAGTATCCCATGATATAAGCTGCTAATACATCGATCTATAGTCATTCAAGAATTTTTTTTACTTTGTATTAATTGCTTAATGTCATTGAGGACAATGTCAAATTTTAAGGGTGGGGCAAAAAAATTACTTAGACGCTTTTATGTTTATATTTTACTTTATTAATGTATCGTGCTAGCAGTTAGTGTTGTTAGTATAACCCTTCATTTTTATTCTCGATTCTTTTTCAAGGAAGTCTTTGAACCGTATGAATTCATTGCATCATTTCTACTTTACTTGTACTGTTTAGTGTGAAAATCTATTGGTTGACTATGAAAGTAATTTTTACTACCGTATATGTGTTTACCTGTGATTTCAATACTTTTGGAGTTGATTTATATGATGTTATTGACATTTGCTGTTAGTTTGTGTCGGGTTTTGGTTGAAGTAGTTGTTATAAGTATCGAAATGAGGCATTTAGAATCAACTCTCATCATCATTTTGGATTTGAATCACTCGATGATGATGCTGAGTACATGTGAATTTATACTCACGCTTGTTTAATTTTACACTTTGTTGTGTAAGTGTTGATCTTAGTACCTCTAAATAGTGATTTGGTAGATGATCGGAGTGGTTTATCGAGATCATTATAACTGCTTAGCTGATCTGTTGCTCTGTTGGATCTTTTCTATGTTTTTTTATTCTTATCATTTTTTTGAGATATTTTTGAGTTTTTAAAGTTGTAGTCACATTTTTAGAGGCTTATACTAGTGACTTTATATTTTTGGAAGTTTTATATGAATTTTTCGCACTTTCTTTAGATTTTTATAAAATAGGTTACTTTGTGACTTATATTTGACACATTTTAAATGTGTCTTTAATAAAATAAATTATATTCATGTAATTAAAAGTGCAGGTGTAATCTAACGTTAAAAAACTTATATACGTGTCACTTATTTTTAATGAAAGCTTATACATTTATTATTTTAGTTCACTCTTTTATTTAAAATCCAATCTAAAAGAAAATTTATTGTATTTCAGATATACAAAGATGAATAATAATTATGCATCTTGATATTTTTATTTTTTGTTAATCTTTATTTTCAATTAAGATGAACTTTTTAAATATCGAAACACAATTTTAAGATTAATGTATAAATAACAAAATAGGAGAAGATGATATCGATTTTTCACCAAAAAAATTATGTTAGATTCAACCTCCATTTACTCTAGTTACATGCATATTTTATTAAAGACTTATTTGAAATATGTCAAATAAATTATATATAATAAATTTTATACAATAAGTGAATGAGTATTGAATTTTAAAATAAATCTTAAAAAGATATATGTGTAAATTTTTGTTAATTTTTTTTTTAATTTTTTTTATTAAAAATATGTGCATAATTTGATGATTATATTATAAAAAATTTAAAAATTACTTTAATAAAATTTTCTCTACGTTTATGGTTCTTTTTAGCAAGTCGTATGCTTTTTGTCCACGTCAATGACAACACAACAAAGTACGGAAAGGAATCTACCTTGGAATTCCTTCAAAAAGTATAAATAAAAGGCACCGCCTTCATCTTTAAGAAAGCCAAAGTAGCTCCGGAGTATGTTGGAATCAAATTATTTTAAGTATTTTTAAGTTAAAAATAGGAATAGCTTTAAATTTTTTTATAATATTTTGATAAAATAAAAAAATAATTTTAAGTTTTTTGTTTTGAATCAAAAAAATAAAATAAATTAAAAATCATATGATTTTATCATTTTTAGTCTATTTGTTTACTTTTATACCTTAGATTTTTTAAATAATACCTCTTTCGTCTCATTTTATGTGACATTATTTGACTTGATACCGTGTTTAAGAGAAAAAGAAATTTTTTAAAATTTGTGGTCCAAAATAATTCTTGAACATTTGTGTGGTTGTAAGTCATTTCATTATGGATAAAAGGAGAATTTCAAAGTTAATTTTTTTCTAATTATAGAAAGGTGACATTCTTATTGAGACGGACTAAAAAAAAAGTGTACCACATAAAATAAAATGGAGGAAGTGATTATTTTAAATTATTTATTTTTAATAAAAATAACAAATATAATAATCAGAATAAAGTACATTCTAATATATTCTCTTATATAGAAGAGCGCTAAAGTAGGTCAGGGTCGTCCTGCCAGCTTGCGCCTCTTCTTAATATTTATCCTCCATTTTAATTTGTTTATCTTATTTATTTAATTTATTATATATTTAAAAATTACATAAAAATTACTATAAATTATAATAATTAATAACATAAAATATTTGAAAGACATGATAAATTTTTTGTTGATTTTCAAAATTTTATCGGTGCCACATAAATTGAGACAGAGAAAGTATCATATATTATTTGAAAATGACAAAAAAAAAGTATCATAAATCACAATATTTAACAACATAAAATATTTAATTATCTTATATAGAAGAGCGCTAAAGTAGGTCAGGGTCGTCCTGCCAGCTTGCGCCTCTTCTTAATATTTATCCTCCATTTTAATTTGTTTGTCTTATTTATTTAATTTATTATATATTTAAAAATTACATAAAAATTACTATAAATTATAATAATTAATAACATAAAATATTTGAAAGACATGATAAATTTTTTGTTGATTTTCAAAATTTTATCGGTGCCACATAAATTGAGACAGAGAAAGTATCATATATTATTTGAAAATGACAAAAAAAAAGTATCATAAATCACAATATTTAACAACATAAAATATTTAATTATCTTATATAGAAGAGCGCTAAAGTAGGTCAGGGTCGTCCTGCCAGCTTGCGCCTCTTCTTAATATTTATCCTCCATTTTAATTTATTTATTTAATTTATTTAATTTATTATATATTTAAAAATTACATAAAATTAATATAAATTATAATAATTAATAACTTAAAATATTTGAAAGACATAATAAATTTTTTGTTGATTTTCAAAATTTTATCGGTGCTACATAAATTGAGACAGAGAAAGTATCATATATTATTTGAAAATGACAAAAAAAGTATCATAAATCACAATAATTAACAGCATAAAATATTTAACGATATATAAAAAAAATTGATTGACTCTCCAAATTCTATTAATGTCATTTAAATTGGGACAGAGAAAGTAACATATATTATTTTAATATTATGTAGAAAGTACTATAAATCACAATAATTAACAACTTAAAATATGTAAAACTATATAAAAAATTTGGATGACTCTCCAAATTTTATCAGTGTCACATAAATCGGGATAACGAGAATGACGTATTATCTAAAAATTATGAAAAAAAATTTATAAATCACAATAATAAATAACTTAAAATATTTAAAAATCATACAAAATATTTAATTGACTCTCCAAATTTTATCTATATCACATAGGGTTCGAATCTCGGTGGGCGCTGTTTTTTTTTTGCTATTAGAATATTAGCTGGCACGTGGCTAATACATGTTAAGCCATCCGCTTTTCTTTAGGCACCTACATACTCTTCTTCATCAACTGTCCCCTACTTCATCTCATTTTCATTCATTTTCTTTTATATATTTATTAGCTAATCACTTATTACGTGGTTCTCAAACAACGACGACTCTCTAGCTACCTGTTGTAACTTTAAAAATATTTTGATTTATTTTTATTTGATTCTTTTGAATTATTTTATTTTTCATCTTACGTAATTTATATATACTAGATATAAAGGAGTTCGTGTTTAGCACGGGCTCAATATGTATTACTTTATTTGTCTCAATTTATGTGACACAAATAGAATTTAAATAGTCAATTTTTTTTTTTATATATTTTAAGTTATTAATTATTGTGATTTATAATACTTTTTACGTAATTTTCAAATAATATATGTTACTCCCTCTGTCCCAATTTATGTGGCATTGATGCAATTTCGAGAGTCAACTAAATTTTTTATATATCTTTTATATATTTTAAGTTGTTAATTATTGTGATTTATAGTACTTTTTCTTCTATCCCAATTTATATGACACCGATAAAATTTGGAGAGGCAACTAAATTTTTATATCTTTTAAATATGTTAAGTCATTAATTACTGTGATTTATACTACTTTTTACATAATTTCAAATATATAACATATTAAAAAGAAAAGTAAGATAAACAAATTAAAATTAAAAAAATATAAAAGGAAATATCCAAGTAGGCATGTCGATCTCGTGCCTGCTTTGCCCTTTATAAGTAAGTTACATATTTTAAGTTGTTAATTATTGTGATTTATAATACTTTTTACGTAATTTTTAAATAATGTATGTTATTCCTTTATCCCAATTTATGTGGCATTGATACAATTTCAAGAGTCAACAAAATTTTCTTTATATCTTTTATATATTTTAAGTTGTTAATTATTATGATTTATAGTACTTTTTCTTATATCCTAATTTATGTGACACCGATAAAATTTGGAGAGGCAACTAAAATTTTATCTCTTTTAAATATTTTAAGTTATTAATTATTGTGATTTATACTACTTTTTACGTAATTTTCAAATATATAACATATTAAAAAGAAAAGTAAGATAAATAAATTAAAATAAAAAAAATATAAAAGAAAATATCCAAGAAGGCAGCACAAGTAGGCATGTCGACCTTGTGCCTGCTTGTTGCCCTTTATAAGTAAGGTAATAATGCTATATTATATTTTAATTTATTTTTTTTAAAAATATTTTCTTTGTTTTAATTTGTTTCTCTGATTTTAACTGGCGACGAAATTTGAGAAAGTAGAAATTCTTTTTAACAATTTGAAATATTTAAAAGACATAAAAATTTGATTAGCTTTCGAAATTCTATCAGTGCCACATAAATTGAAACAGAGGATATATTATTCAAAAATGACATAAAAATTATTATAAATGATAATAATTAACAACTTTGAATATTTAAAAGGCATGAAATATTTGGCTGACACTCCATATACTATCAGTGTCGCATAAATTGGGATAGGGAGAATAACATATATTATCTAAAAATTATGTAAAATGCACTATAAATCACAATAATTGACAATTTAAAATATTTAAAAACTATATAAAAATTTGATTGACTCTCCAAATTTTATTTGTGTTTCATAAATTATAACAAAGAAATAACATATTTTGGGCCGGTGCTGACACAAAGTTTTGTATCTAGAGTTGAAGCTGTTGTAGCAAGCACGAGGTCAACGTGTCTACTTCAGCATTTAGGAGTATTTTGGTCATTTTTGTTAATTTTATTGTTTTAATTTGTTTGTCTTATCTTTTTAATTGATTATATATTCAAAAATTATGTAAAAAGATAAATCACAATAATTAACAATTGAAAATATTTGAAAATCAGTAAGTATTATTCTCCGTTTTATTTTGTTTGTCTTATTTTTCTTTTTAGTTTGTTATATATTTCAAAATTACATTTAATGTGCTACAACAACAACAACAACAACAACAACAACAACAACAACAACAACAACAACAACAACAACAACAACAACAACAACAACAACAACAACAACAACAACAACAACACAACAACAACAACAACAACAACAACAACAACAACAACAACAACAACAACAACAACAACAACAACAACAACCAACAACAACAACAACAACAACAACAACAACAACAACAACAACAACAACAACAACAACAACAACAACAACAACAACAACAACAACAACAACAACAACAACAACAACAACAACAACATACCCAGTATATTCCCACACAGTAGGGTTTGGAGAGGGTAGAGTGTACACAGTCCGTACCACTATCTCATAAGCGAGGTAGAGAAGCTGTTTCCGATAGACCCCCGACTCAAAGCAATAACAATTTATAAACAATTTACATTTAATGTACTATAAATCATAATAAATAATAACTAAAAATATTTAAAAAATATAAAAATTGGTTAACTCTTGAAATTCTATTAGTGTCACATAAATTGAGACAGAGGGAGTAACATATATTATTTAAAAATGATATAAAAAGTTCTATGAATCACAATAATTATCAACTTAAAATGTTTAAAAGACAATATAAAAAATTTGATTGACTATCAAAATTCTATCAGTGCCACATAAATTAGAGCAGAGGGAGTAACATATATTATTTGAAAATGACGTAAAAGGTAAGGAATAACATATACAGTCTAAAAATTATATAAAAACTATGATAAATCACAATAATTAATAACTTAAAATATTGAAAAATCATATAAAAAACTTGACTAACTCTTCAAATTTTATCTGTGTTATATAAATTAAAACAAAGAGAAAGATATATTGGGCCCGTGCTAGCACGGGCTCCCATATCTAGTAATATATAGAAGAGGGACAGCAGGCACCTCAACGTCTCCTGCCTGCTTCCTTCAGAGGCATTTATGTCTACAGCTACACATAACACACGTGCCTTACTTTTTTTGTACATGTGGGCCCTGTATATTTAGTCCATTTCAATTTTGCCTCTGCATTTTATTACTACTTGGATTTGTTCTCACCTTTTAGGTCCCACAACTAGTCATTTCAAACAACCATTTACTTCTTCGGATAAAATTAATACACCCCTTTCAAATTAAATTAGCTAAGCGTAGTAACATACTTTAACGACAGTACTTTAACGACTGTAATTATAAACCAACATTTATCATTAAGGGTGTCTAATGGTTTAATTTGGTTCAGTGGTTATTCAAAGATTTTATACCATATTAATTTTTCATTACATATAAATGTGAGTCTTATTATTATTTCTTTTATCATTCTGTGTCTATTTTACTTTTGTTATTAAATACTATTTATTACCTAATGTATTTTTTAAAGCATTGTCGCTTTAGAAATTCAAGAAACTATTCTCAACACGCTCTCTAGACAAAAACCCTACTGCCGTCAAACCTAATTTTGCCTACGACATCGGTGGCGATGGCCACCTCGGCCACCGGCCAGCCTCCCACGGAGGAAGGCCCATCAGATCCAAAGCCTACCTATGCATCGACATTACAACCACCAAAAGCCGTCACCAAACCTGTCCCCATCAAACCTATCTCATACCTCCACGGAGAACAACGTGTCCTCTGGGAACAAGAAGAAGTGGATCAAATGATAATCAATGAGAACTTGCAGTATGCTGTAATCGGAAAATTCTCCTATGGCTGGCCAGAAATTCAAGAATTAAGAAGACTTATTCCCAAACAATGTGAACTGAAGGGAGAGTGCAATATAGGTTTACTCAGCAATAGGTACGTTCTAATACGAGCATCACAATTGGAAGACTATGTGAATCTACTGTCCAAGTCGACTTTTTACATAACACACCGCAATTGGACTTATCCAATGAGAACCTTGAAATGGGATCCTCTATTTGATCCCGAGGAAGAAAAGACGACTGCCATTGCCTGGATATCATTCCCGTCCCTCCCTCCAATTTTTTTTGGAAAAGAAACTATATTCTCATTGGCAGCAGCTGTTAGAAGATATAGACACTGCAGAACAAAAAAAAAAGAGGGTGGCATCAAACGAAGGAGTGGAGGTATCAGATGTGAAGGAGGCAAGTAACAAGAGTCCAATTAACGACAAAGGAAGCAGAATGCCCACTCCAAAGAAGATAGTAGAGCACATAGAAATAGAGGGAGGGGAAACAGGTCAAACAACATAGGACAACCTCAACAATAACAAGCACATATCACAGGAGGAACAGAGCCTGGAATCAGGAAACAATGCCACTTCAAAAAGAAAAGAAATAGCAGGAGAGCATGCAGACCCCCCTTTCAAAGAAGCACCAAAGCTAGTAGAAGAAACAGAGGAACAAATTCAGCAAAGGAAGGAAACAGAGAAGGATGAAGAGATGGAGGATAATATCCAACAAATCAGCAAAGATGGGGATTTATCCCCAAGACACACAGATAGCTTGAAGAATGGGGTTAAGAAAGGAAAAACCACAGTCCCACTACAAGTCAAAACAAGGAGCAACAGAGACAAATCACCCACTAATGATCAATGATAGACAAAGCAATCTTCTGGAATATAAGATCCGTTAACACTCAAAAGTCATTTGAGAGGTTAATGAAACTTAATAGAAGACATCATTACTCATTCATAGCTCTAATAGAGCCTTTTCAAGATCCACAAGAGCTAGATCAATATAAAACAAGGTTAGGATTTTCACATGCCATGGCTAACTTTTCAGCTAAAATTTGGATTTTTTGGAGAGAAGACTAGACTGGTACCATCATCCTAGACACTACCCAACAAATCACAATGAAATTCAGTAAGGACAACAAATCCTTCATTGTTTCAAGTGTATATGCCAGATTTAGTGCCCAGGAAAGATTGGAACTTTGGGAGGAATTAGAACATATTGCAGAAGAGAGTCAGGATCCATGGATAGTGAGAGGAGATTTCGATGTAATCTTCAATAAAGAAGAAAAGCTAGGAGGGCTGGCCTTCACACAGCAAGAGGCAACAAATTTTGCCATGTGTCTAAACAACTATGCTCTAATAGATGCTACAACTACAGGGAGCAAATTCACTTGATGGAATGGCAGAATTGAAGAAGAGTGCATCTTTAAAAGGTTAGACAGAATACTGATTAACCAGGCCTTCCTGGAGATTTTCCCCTCTACAGAAATACATCACCTAATCAGACAAGGATCAGATCATGCCCCCTTCACATGATCTGCAACTCAGCTGAGGAACCCATCATCAAACCATTCAGATTCTTAAACTTTTGGACTAAGCACCATAAGTTTAAAGAACTAGTACAACTAAATTGGAGCATTGATTTTGTAGGCATCCCTTCATGGAATTCCAAGCAAAGCTGAAGAAGGTAAAGAAAGCTCTGGCTACATGGAGTAAAGAGGAGTTTGAAAATATTTTTCAACAAATTGAAATAATAGAAGACATCATCAAGGTGAAGGAAGCACAATTGGAAGTGATACCATCTGCAGAAAATAGGGTAGAACTAAGCAGAGTGGAGGCAGAGATGAAGAAATACTTAAGAATGGAGGAGGAATACTGGAAGCAAAAAGCAGGGATGAAGTGGTTTGCAGAAGGAGATAGGAACACTAAGTTCTTCCACTCCTATGTCAAAGGAAGAAGGAAAAAGTTGCTCTTAGCTGAGATCACCATAGACCAAGGAGACACAGTGACCAAAAACCAGCAGATAGGGGATAAAGCAGTGGTTTTTTTCTCAGGGAAATTCAGAGAAGAAGGGACCAGTCAAGACTTCATAATGCTACAACACATTCCTAGGCTTATCACTAAGGAGCAAAATGAGGAAATAACTAGGTTACCAACACAGGAGGAGGTGAAAGAGGTGGTCTTTGCCCTGAGTGGAGATAGTACAAGTGGGCCGGATGGCTTTACATGTCTATTCTTTCAGAACTGCTGGGACATAGTTAGGGAGGACATCACTAAATTGGTCAAAGCCTTTTTCTGTGGTCAAGAACTGACCAAGTTCATAACTCACACCAATTTAGTATTACTCCCCAAAACAGAGGAGGTGAAACAATTCTCAGACCTGAGACCTATCAGCCTAAGCTCATTCACCAACAAAATCATCTCTAGAATGGTTCATGAGAGGATAGCAGTAGTCCTACCACGTATTATCTCCCAGACACAAGCTGGCTTTGTGAAGGGCAGGAGTATCACATAAAATATCTTATTAGCCCAAGAGATAATAAGGGATATCAATAGGAGAAATAAGAACATCAATGTGGTGGTAAAACTTGATATGACCAAGGCCTATGATAGGATGTCATGGATATTCCTGACTAAAGTACTAAGTAAGTTTGGATTTTCAGAGGTGATCATTGACATGGTCTGGAGAATTGTATCTAATAATTGGTATTCTGTCTTAATTAATGGTCAATCTCATGGGTTCTTCAAATCAACAAGGGGACTGAAGCAAGGAGATCCACTATCTCCAACTCTTTTCATAATAGCAACAAAAGTACTAGCTAGGGGACTAGACAGTCTACACATGGATGAACAATTCAAAGGATATGGCTTACCAAAGTGTAGTCCAGAGATAAACCACCTATCTTATGCTGATGATACAATTCTTTTTTGCTCAGGGGATAGAGAGTCAGTGATCAAGATGATGAAGATACTACAAAGGTATGAGAACATTTCTGGACAGATGGTGAATAAATCAAAGAGCTTCTTTTACTTACATGAGAGAACTCCTCTGATAGTGGCAATAAGGCTCAGAAGACTAACAGGGATTAGGCAAGGAAATTTTCCTTTCACATACCTAGGGTGCCCAATTTTCTATGGTAGACAAAATAAGACTCACTTTGAGGACCTGATTAGAAAGGTGGCAAGAAGACTTCTATCCTGGCAAAATAGATTCTTATCTTATGGGGGAAAGATCATACTCATCAATCATGTCCTACAATCAATGCCAGTATACTTACTCTCTGCAATGAACTCTCCAAAGAAGGTGATTGAGCAAATACACCAAATATTTGCTAAGTTTTTCTGGAGAAGTAATGGCAGCCTTAAAGGCAAACACTGGGTAGCCTAGAATGACATGTGTTATCTTAGAGAAGAAGGGAGTCTAGGATTTAGATCACTGCATGATGTATCAAAGGCTCTAATGGTAAAGCTATGGTGGAACTTCAGGGTATCTACCTCCTCTCTGTGGAGTAGATATATGGGCAACAAATACTGTAAAAAGCTACACCCAACAGTTGCCAAACTATCTGGAGGATCACACATATGGAGAACAATGGTGAAGGTAAGAGAAGAAGTAGAGCATGATATTTGGTGGCAGGTTAAATCAGGAAACTCCAGTTTCTGGTTTGATAACTGGACCAAACAGGGAGCACTGTACTATACAGAAGGAGAAAGGGCGCAAGAAGAGGAAGTTGAGGTAGAGAGATTCATGACAAATGGCACATGGGATACAAAGATGATAAAGAATCATGTCTCTGAGGACATGACTTCCTACATTATAGAGAACATCAAGCCAATTGAGCAGTCAGAAGAAGTTGATAAGGCATGGTGGATGGGAAACAATAGAGGAGTGTTTACAGTGCAATCTGACTTTCAGAACCTAAGACACAAGAAGGAGAATATTGAATGGATGAAAAATGTATGGATTAAAGGCCTGCCTTTTAAGATATCATTCTTTATGTGGAGAGTTTGGAGGAGAAGAATTACCACATATGATAATCTTAAAAGAATAAGGATGAATATAGTCTCCGGACGCTATTGTTGTGAAAATGGAGAAATGGAAACTATGGATCATTTATTACTAACAGCTCCCATAGCTCAAAAGCTATGGAAGCAGTTTGCTTCCTGTGCAGGTATAAATATAGAAGGGTTACATTTTCAACAGTTGATTTCAAAATGGTGGGACCACAATGCAAACCCCAAATTACATCAGATAATGAAGGCCATACCAACTATAATTATGTGGGAGCTGTGGAAGAGAAGGAATGCAAGAAGACATGAAAAAGAGGTCACTTATAACAAACTACACAATCAATGTCAATTGACAGTGTACATGCTAATTAGAGTTAAATTTCCATGGATACAAAGAATGCCCCACCACTGGGAAGGAATGGTAGAGATGTTGCAAACATATAGACCTACACTCCACTACCACATAGTGAAGTGGATACCACCAGAGACAGGTTAGATCAAATGCAACACAGATGGTGCTAGCAAGGGTAATCCAGGTCAGAGCTCTTATGATTTTTGTGTTAGAGATAACAATGGTAACCTTATATATGCAGAAGCACACAACATAAGAGTATCCACAAACATGGAAACAGAACTAACAGCTATCTGGAGGGCCTTACAGTATTGCAGGGATCAGGGACACTCTCATGTTCACTTAGAGACAGACTCTTTAAGTCTTAAAAAGATGATTCAAAGAGAGTGGAAGATCCCATGGGAGTTCATAGAGAAAATAGAGGACATCAAGGACATGATGGGGCAAATACATGTTCAAATAAGTCATATATTCAGAGAGGGCAATCAGTTAGCAGATTTCATTGCTAACACAGCCATAGACAAAGAGGAAAAGCAACAATTCCACAGTTTCAGTCAATTACCAAGCATAGGCAGGAAGATTCTAAACATAGATAAGCAACAATTCCCTACCATCAGAATCAGAACAAGGAAAATCACCAGTACAAACTAGAAACATGAAAGGAAAGCAGAGAAATGCCACAGTGTCTCACAGCTATTATATATACAATAAAGTTTGTGGGCAGCCTAAGGGCAAAATAACTGTGAGAATACTAACTAGCCTAGGCTACGTCAGCAAACAAAAAGTGGTAACACCAGCAAAAAGCGAGAGTAAGGAAACCAGATCTGCAATCTATATAATGCTCCCAACAAAGAGTTCAAGAAGAAGGAGACCGGGAGCGACTTGGATTTCTCTATCTCTGCTTCAACTGAAGAAAGAAAAAAGATTAATAGAAGGAAAGGGAGAAGCCGGGAGAGGAGGAAGAAAGAGAAACCTATCGAGAACTACGAAGTCGGGCAACAAGGGTCTAACTCTCTTACGAGCTTCGCGCAAGCTCAAGGACCTCCACCGGATAGTACACCTGCCATGGAAAAAGAGGAAACATCAGAAATCAGAGGGCAAAGGAAGAAGGAAAAAGGAGGGGATACCTTTGCAAGCTGAGCTAGAACAACCAGCTCCATGGTCGATGAAGGATATTAATGACCCACAACAGAAGAACCCGGAGACCATCACTTGGAAGAGACAATGGAGACATCCTCAGCGGCGGAACACAAGCGACAGAAATGAGGAGAAGGCAGAGGATCAAATTAGGAAACCCTACAATGTAGGGACTTGTTTGATATACCTGATCTCGGTCACTTTTGGGCAGGATCAGGATGTAAATATTTATTTCCATTTCTGTTTGTTAAGACTTTGGGCTCATTTGAAGCCCGTTTGGTTTCTTAATAAAAAGGCCAATGGCCAAAATTTGCTTTAAAAAAAATATTTTTTAAAGTATTAAAACTATTATATTTTGAAAGAGTGATACAGTAAAATTATTCCTATTGTTTATTATTTTTTAAGATGTGTGTCAAGTCAATAGTAGACAAGTAAATATAGACGAAGAGAGTATGCTATAACAATCATGTGGCTATCATACTTTTAAAACTTGTGATGTTAAATATGTCATAACATTTGTGTGACAATAAAAATTTGTTATCAGAGGTAAAACTAAATGTTTAAATTAAATTATTTCTAACTTTGCAAATGATAATTTTTACAAAATAGATTAAAAAATAAAATCAAATAAATTGTAATAGAGGACATATACTATAACATAAATTATTGGGCCCGAGCACAGATTGGGGCCAAAGGTATCTAGTAAATTCAGACATGAGTAATTTTTTTTAGACGCGATTTAAAAGTATCACATAAATTCAAGAAAGGAGTAATAAGCAGTTCCTACTTGCATGGTTTGAATGATGACGTGGCTGAACCATATTTTAGGACAGTAGAAATGGCGGCGCTGAGACACATAGAACTATAGATGACGTGGCTCAATCTGAATTGGGATTTTAAACTTATTTCTGAAAAAGTTAAAACACCTATACGGCGGATCACTTTCTAATGTTGTTACTCATTTATTCAAATTAAGTGTTTTATTTTTTTGAAATATTTTAATAATATTTTTAATGTTAATAGGAGTATCTCACATGACATATTTAACATCAACAAATTGAAAAAATATTTTAATATATTATAATTTATGCACATTTTAAATTTTAAGTTAAAAAAATTAAAAATACTTTTTACTTTCTTAAAATTCTTGTCAAGTCAAACTCAAAGACATAAATTAAAAAAAAGAGTATAATATATTTCTTCTATTTTAATTTATATGATTGAGTTTAAATAAAATTAAAATTTTAAAAATAATTTTTTTTATAATTTATAATTATAAACATAACATAATATTTGTATAACTATTCATATGACGTTTAAGATTTATAGTTTTAAATATTTCATAACTTTCGTGTTTCTATAAAAGCTTCCAATCAAGGATTTGAGTTAAATTATTTTAAATTTAAGAAGTTATATTTTCTTTAAAATATATCAAAAGATATTGTTGTATAAACTTGAATAACTGGGGAATGAATTAGTACTAAATAAGAGGCTACAACACACAGTTCAAGCAAACAGTTCTTGAACTATTGAAAAATAATCTTATATTTCAAAAAAAAAATTATTATCTTTTAATATATTATTTATATCATCTTTATTATTCTTAATAATCAATTTGAAAAGTCAAATATGAAACCAATCTTTTATCATTCATTGGCATTTACCCCTCTTTATTGGCTATTAATCTTTGCTAGCTCTTCAATAACCATTATTGACTTTAAATATATTTCAACAATGACAATTATTTTGGGAGTTGATTTCTTACCTATATATATTGGTGTCTTATCCTTTTGGGAAGGATGAAGAAGAGATCACAAATATATAATATTCCTCTTATTCTAAATAGTGCTGAGTTTTCTTCTTATGAAATCTTTGTTAGTTCTGTGCTCCTAGTTTATACTAGAAGAGCTTGTTGAATCCTGGAGGATACACCTATACCGGGTGAAATATCCTTAAGGACAATGTCAATTGGCATGCCTCAAGCTTTGGAGAATTCCTACAAATGTTCGTGATGAAGAGTTCCTACAAATGTTCGTAATGAAGAGTTCCTACAAGTGTTCGAAATAAAGTATTTTCCGTAAGATTTACAACAATCTTTAAGGAAATTTCTCAAACTCTTATGGAGAATACTTCAGACAATATACTCCATCATATTCGGCATTGCTCATCTCTTCTCTGCAATTCTAATGATCATACATATAACTTAATATTTTCTATAATACTTCTCTTTTTACATTAAACAATTATATTGGGAATTTGGGATTAGGAGAGAAAGTAGTGTTAAAGTTTTGAACATTATGGATGGGGATAGAAATGAATTATTATGGGCATCATTATATAATTGGAAAGGCTTATTTACATCTACAAGTCCACCGACAAGGAGGAGCTAGTATATTCCATATGTAATTGGCAAGGCTCATTTCGTTGGAGATACTGATTGGACAATTATCGAGTTTTCAGTTGTGATAGTAAGTTTGTCGGTCTCCACATTATTGCTTTCAACATGCCATATAAAGTTGTTATTCGTGTTCATACTAATAAAGTATGTAATGATATCACGCGTCTATATTTTAATAGATTTATGTATGGTAAATTGAGACATCATATTCCTCAATATAGTCGAAGATTCGGAGAAATGATAATCCCGTGAAGTAAAAGTGACTAAGCAGATGATATAAATTATTGTGGCCATTTCTCAAGCGAATTTTGTGGCCAATGTGAGAAATTGAGTGTTAAAACTTTGGTGCTTTTTGGACATAATAATGTTAACTAAAATAACTTGTGTCCTACACCCAATTAGTTAAAAAAGAAGAATAGTTTATATTTGTTGACTCATGATTTTAATATTTGTGTCAACTTGATTTCTATGGGATTATTAGAAAAAGTTGGGTGAAGATTTTATTTGAATTTGATAAGTTGTTAACAAAATAACGTTATTATGAATGATGAGTATTGTAAACATGATTTACATGTGGTTAACTTTTTCCAAGATGAAAATGCTAGTGTTTTATTTACTTGACTAAATCATATGATTTATGATATGTTAGATTTGTAAATGTTAGTATAAAATTTTTCTTATGTTGAAAAGATTTTTTATCTTAAAATTCATGTTTAGATCTATTATTTTAATATTTTATTAATGATCTTAAAGTTCAATTTATTTTTTTATTGTAATTGATATATTTTTGAATTTAAAGATGGTGAAGAATGTAAATTTAATTACATTGACTAGGCCTTTTATGGCTTTTGTCTTGATACATTTTCTTTTTAATAGCCTTAATGGCTTTCATGACATTTAATGTTGAGATGTTCATATATGATAGTGTGGTAATTATTATACAAAATTGTTTGGGGGAATTTATATATTTAGCTTGTTATTTAAATGATGAAATATCTTACGAAAAATTGAATATTTTGTGAATTGTAGAAAAGTTATTCTAGTATGCGAAAAGTTTTTAAAAAATAGGGGGGTTATGGTGTCTTAATTACTAGATGTGACAAATTGTGTTATGTCACATTTATAGATGATTTTTCTTTGATATATTTTTAATATATAAATTTTATGCGATTTACAAAATTGAAAAAATCTTATGAACTATGAAAAAGTTATCCCACTTTTTGAAAATATTATAAAATGTGGGGGTATCTAGCTAATAAGATTATGTTGCGTGATCCTAAATGTGCAAAATATTTTTATAGTATGTGCTAACAATATTGCTACATATTAAATTCTTGTTGTTAATAGTGATGTGATTGAGCACAACTCTATATTGAAAAAGAATGTGTTATTGTATTTGTTGAGGATTTTTTTTTTTTTGAAAAGTGATACTATCATCATGTTCTTGTTATTTGAAAATGGTTATTAAAGAAGAGGATAATATTATATTTGAGAGGTACCACAATAAGGTACTAAATTAAATAATTTTTTTATTGTACTAAAGAGGTACAATGATGTAAAGTGAATTTCAAACATTCACTATTGGTTATGTGTTTTTTCTTGGAAAGGTGTCATAACATGGAAATTACCTAAGCAAAATTTGTTATTTGAAGTTGGTAAAATCAATATTAATTTTGTGCCTATAAATTATTGTTGTCATGTGTAGAGGAAAAATAAATTTTCCGTGGCAAAAATGAGACACATTTGTTTGAGACATAATACGATAAAGCAGCTGTTATGAGATAAATTATTTACGTAAATAAATTATGTGTAGTCCGAGGTGAATCTGATTAATTCAAAGACTAAAAGAAACATCGAGAGGAATGAGGCTTTAATCAATTTGAGAAGATCAACAATGATGGTAACCCAACCTATGTGATTGGAGATCCCATAAATTAAGTTCATATGAGTAATAACAAGTCATTAGTTGATCAAAGGGCACTATTAAATTTTTGTCCTTCCTATGATGTGTGAATTAGTGCAGTGCTGCAAGACAAAGTGAGGGTTGAGTTATACTCTTAATCCAAATCATATCCTTTATAGGTGGTGTATTGCTCTGCAGAATACACTTGATGATTGGACCTATATGAGTGTGGAGTGGTGCCGCTCCTATGAAATTGTGACAGATTTCTAGAGTACTCATGAATACCAGGACACGCGCATGGCCTCTTAGCGCAAAACCGCGATAACAACAAAGATTGTGCGAGTATAATGTGATAGAATAAAACCCTAGGCTTACAAAAAGAATTTTTGGTTCATAGAAATTTTATATTTCACCAATTATTCTGTAAAGCTTAATCTTATTTTATCTAGATCTGGTTCATAGTCTACGAGACACCAGATTCGCCGCATTGTACTCATATGTGAAAACTCAGCAAAAGTCATTATTTCACTAGATTCTTTGACATTGTTTTTGAAATATGGAGGGGATTGTTGAAAAATAATCTTATATTTCAAAAAGAATTATTATCTTTTAATATATTATTTATATCATCTTTATTACTCTTAATAGTCAATTTGAAAAGTCAAATATGAAACCAATCTTTTGTCATTCATTGGTATTTACCTCTCTTTATTGGCCATTAATCTTTGCTAGCTCTTCAATAGCCATTATTGGCTTTAAATACATTTCAACAATGACAATTATTTTGGGAGTTGATTTCTTACCTATATATATTGGTGTCTTATCCTTTTGGGAAGGATGAAGAAGAGATCACAAATATATAATATTCCTCTTATTCTAAATAGTGCTGGGTTTTCTTCTTATGAAATCTTTGTTAGTTCTGTGCTCCTAGTTTATACTAGAAGAGCTTGTTGAATCTTGGGGGATACACCTATACCGGGTGAAATATTCTTAAGGACAATGCCAATTGGCATGCCTTAAGCTTTGGAGAATTCCTACAAATGTTCGTGATGAAGAGTTCCTACAAATATTCGTAATGAAGAGTTCCTACAAGTGTTCGAGATAAAGTATTTTCCGTAAGATTTACAACATGAACTACATGTATGCTTGAGCTGTGTGCTTGACGAGTTCATTTCAAAAAATTTAATATTTTTTTTGTTTCAGTTTATTTATCTTATTTTTCATTTTAATCTATAATATATTTGATTAAAATATTTTATTATGTATTTGATAATTACGAAAAAGGTATTATAAATAATAATAATTGACAACTTAAATATTAAACGAAAAAATATAAAAAATTTGATTGACTCTCGAAGTACTATTAGTGCCATATAAATTAGGACAAAAAGAATAACAAAATAATTAATAACTGAAAATATTTAAAAATCATACAAGAAATTTGATTTACTGTCCAAATTTTATTTATGCCACGTAAATTGAAACAAAGAGAGTAACATATATTATTTAAAAATGACGTAAAAAGTATTATAAATCACAATAATTAAAAACACATATAATAAATTTAGTGACTTTCTAAATTCTATTTATGTAACATATATTGGGTCCGTGCTGATATGTGTTCTGTA
This sequence comes from Jaltomata sinuosa, assembly GCA_003996215.1. Lineage (NCBI taxonomy): Eukaryota > Viridiplantae > Streptophyta > Magnoliopsida > Solanales > Solanaceae > Jaltomata > Jaltomata sinuosa. Next base: position 293,499 of record QJPP01002301.1, read on the forward strand.
TCTAGTTTATATTTTATACACTTTTAAATAATATATTCTTTATATTATTGCTATGGTTTAATAGGCTACAACCGTATAACCTATTACATAATATATACAGATGTATAAGGTTATTATTGTTGGGTTTCTAAATTTGGCGTGAATAAGAAATGAAAATTTAAATAAAGTTTTTCAGTAAAGAAACTTTGTTCCTTATTGATTAAAGAGAGAAAACTTGTTGTGCTTGTATAGAGGAATATTTTTTTTGTAGTTTTTAGAAAGTTGAAAAGAAGTCAAGTCTCACATATTATTATTGTCGCTCGCTCAACTCGAATATATTTGATTGAAATTTTTTTGGACCAATCAAATTTCTTTAAGTAATTTTATTTTGTATTAATTTGTGGCTCCTGAGAAGACACGTGATTTTTTAAGAAAAGAAACACTATTTTTTTCAAACAGATATCAGGAAAAGCCTGCAATTCAAATCGCACATTTTTAATTTCACTTATTTGTGGCTATAAATAAAGAGGCACTGCCTGAAAAGCCTTAATTTTTGCATTGAATTTCTGCACTCTTCTTATGCATATTTTCTCACAAAAAATAGACACATAAGTGTGGTTCGTTACACACTTTAAGTTTGCCAAATTTATTGACGTTTGAGGTATTATTACATCAATAAAAGGATATATCCCTTTTGTTGTGAAAGAAAATAATTCAACACCTCAAATATATACAGTGAGAAAATTAATTTTTTAAGGACACACAATGAATTTGAGGGCTCAAATATCTAGTTAAAGTTTTTATTTTTCTCGTTTAATTATTTTCTAATTTATTTCGTATATTTTGATTTACTATTTTGAGCCTAGGTTACTAACAAATTTGAAGAAGTTAATATTTTTCATCTTTTGTGTTCATTTTTTTTCTATTGTTGGAACTAAAATTTTGTGATTTCGACTACCTAATTTAAAGATTAAACTATACATGATTTTTTAGTCTGTTTTGATATATAATTTGAAGATTAATAATTTCACTATTTTATTATGTTTGCTTGTGTCAAATATTATTTAGTTTGAAGATTTAAAAATTATATCATTTTTTTGATAAGTATTATTCGATCTGAAAATTTAGAAACTTCAAAGTTTGTTAATTTTAGTTATCTCGAGTCTAACAAATATGTCAAAAATAATAATGTTCATGATTGACATTACGAGTCATGTTGACTCTTTTAGTCATTATGCTCCGGCCTAGCATGAGTTTTGACAGAAAACCTAAAGGAATTTTCGGCATTAATTTCAAATAATGGTAGCAAAAGATGTTCATCTGCTTGACTACTCTAAATCTACATAAATTCATTAAGGAGGATGTTTTGATTCTGTCATAAAGAGCTCATGACAATGAACGCTTCTTTGTAATTGACGCTTAGAAACACTCATGCTTTTTATGCGAGAATTACATTTTTAGCAAACTGGAGAATAATTTGTACAATGTCTATAGTAATGTGAAAACTTCAAAAAACAAAATTATGAAATGCACTAAAAAAATAAAATTAAAGATATCGCATTGAAAAAATTGTAGTAGCCAAATTATTGAACTATAAAATGATAGACAATAAATCCTGTTGTTATTCAAGACCAAGGGCTACAAGTTATAATCAATAATCTCCTTGAAAAAAGTTTGATCTTCAAGTTGCAACATGGATTGAAAATTATCGCCATTATGACAAGACTTTAAGAACGACTTGAAACATTAGCACAAAGAGATGACACTCAAATATCTCATCATCTAATAACTAAGGATCGAAGAAAATAATAATTTTTTTTAAAAAAAGGCTCGTGAAAACTCAATAATAATGAGAGAAAATATTATTATGATTACTCCAACTAATTCAAAATAAAGAAGAAGTCTTTCTAGATTAAAGAATTATTCGATAAGATGAAATTCAAGGACAATTATCATATTTGTGGAGAAGTTAGGTGTAAGAGGACAGATTGATGTTTTCTGAAAGAGAAGAAAAAAGATCAAGCAAACATGATCGAATTAAATGAGGATATGAATAACTTGTGTGTTATATTTTCTAGATGTAACTTGGTAGCAAATCTCAAAGAATGGTGGATTATTTTGGAGTCACACGTCATGTTTGTGTTGTTAAAGAAGCATTTTCTTCATATGCTCATGATGTACTCGAAAAAATGTTATCCATGATAAATTCTGCAATGATAAGATATTGAAGGTTATGAAAAATATTTTTGAAGATGACTTTTGCAAGGTGATGATTGTGAATAATATTTTTCATGTTCCTAAAATACTAAAGAACTTAATTTCTATTGCACTTGTATAGTTGTTTAACCTAGAAAAGGTACAATTAAATTTATAAGTGAGAAATAAGAAATAAGAAGTTCAAATTCAATCATGTGTAGAAAAACAAGATATTATACTGAAAAGTTAAGAGCAAATAGTTAAGCAATTGAAAAATAAAGGTCAATGTAGCCTGAGTCAGTAGAAGCTGCTGGGTAATCCGTATGGATGGATGGTAGTCAATGAAAGTGGACCAAGCGAAGTTGAAATTGAAATAACAACAAATCAAATAATATAAAGCTAATAGACAGTGAAAGAAATATTCTTTAATTCAGACAATGAAATTTTTGTGTTGCTTTTGATGATGATGGATATATGACTTTATGTAGGGGGTCAACTCTCCAATGGTTGCTTGTTATGCATTAACCTCTTAACAAGTGACTAATTAAATGACATAAATGAAGAAGGGGTAACGCCCAGTGTCGTTTCAGATCAGTTACTGTAACACTATGAAAGTTCTAAGCTAAGATCCGAACCATTCTTCATAAGTCTCATGATCAATTACCTCGTATGGTGAGTGCTTTGGATGCAAATCATAGTCCTAAGAAATTTCTAGCACCACATGTTGAAAGCACCCCTACCAATTAAGTTCTCATTTAATATTTTATAAGGGTCAATTTCAAAAGATCATTTCTCCTAAAATATGAAGAGTTAGGTGTCCTAGTACCCACCAAGTTAAAGATCTTCGAGTCTTCTTTCAAACACTCCCGACTGCGCGTTAATCCAAGTCCAAAGCAAAAAGTTATGAGCATTTTATCAAGAAGTGTCTGTCTTCCAAAATGACAGACAGCTTCACGAGAGGGTTCCACAGGCAGTGGAACAGTCCACGAACTGTGGACTCCACTCATGGAACTCAGTCCTGGAATGTTCAAAAGCCTTGAAAATAGACCTGAGAGTCCATGAGAGGGTTCCACGGGCTATGGAACAGTCCACGAGCTGTGGAAACCCTCTGTGAAACTCAGTCCGGCAACCCTAAAAATTGATCTGAGAACCATGAACAGGCACGACCCATGGAATAGCATTCACGCTCCCCGTACCAGAAAATTCTGTAACTTTTCAGACTCATTCAACAGGGGTATTTTAGTCTTTTTATACTCTTTTAATCCCTAAACTACGTTATTTTAGCCTCTTTTAGGTGGTACTAAAGGAAAGTCAGTTGACTTATTCCCTAATTATCACAAGTTGAACTCTAACTCATCTATGAAAAAGAAGAAAAGGCTCTATCAAACTTCAGGACTAGGGCTTCTTCTCCAAATCTCCATCTTCAAGCTCCAGCTTGGGATTCTTCAACTTTCAGGTATGTGGGATTTCAATGAGGGCCTCCTTTCACCCTTACGCCCAAAACTTATATAGAATTTCATTTATGATTTTCAGAGTTTATGATCCCTGGGTTCATATCTAGTTTATGAATTTCCTTCTTATTCAGTAATTATATGTTTTCCATGATTATGACAGTACATAGCGCATGTTTTCTATGATTTTTGGTATCTTGCATGACTTGAAATTTTCTGCCTTGAAACATAGTTTGATTCTTCCGTATTTTCTCATAAAATAGTTTTTCCTTCAGAATTTAGCTCAAAATATCAGCATCTAGTATAAATAGAACATGATCAATTTTAGTATACAGTCTTTCAAAAATCCTTTCAAATTAACTAAGTTCTGACCTAGTTTTCTGAACACCAGTTTTAATGAGCTATCAGTATAATCAGTTTGGGTAGTACTTTAGCACCGAATTGGACTAGGGTTCCAGTTTTATCATGACCCAACCCGTCGTGAGTGACACCCACCCAACCCCCGGATGAGCGAACCAATAGAGTTCAACTCTTGCTTAGACTAACAGCCTAAACCCAATAAGCGAAAAGTAAACTAGCAATCAAAACAAATCAAAAACTAATCATAATCATTATCCTGCGGAAAATCCCTCCTAGGAACTGAAATTCATCGTACCAAACATCAATACCAAGTATCTGAATACAGGGATGCAACCCCAAAAGATAAAAATGAAATAGTTTTAGGTCCGAAACAATAGACTGAAACTCTAAAGACAACCCAAGGTAGCTCGAAACAAGCAGCTCACCCTTGAAAGTCAGAATCGCCGGTGCTAAATGCGAGGTCGCGTCTCAGTCGCTGGTAGATTTTCTGTACTCACCAAAGACAAGCAAGTGCAGTATCAGTACACCACCACTGTGTACTGGTAGGATCATCAACCATTTTTCAAGTAAATAACATATATAACAGTACAACATATGCAAGTAAATATATGGAAAACATGCAACAAGTATACAAGTCCTAGACTAGAAGTCTCTACCAACCTTGTCCCAGCATGAAATCCATCTCTTACAGTTCTATACCACGAATATGAGCCATTAACTATACTTTTCCGTCTAGCCTGGACCCACCCTGGAATCCCTTCTAGACACATACCAAAAGTAATGATTCCACCCGGCCTAAACCAAGACCAACACAACAGTTATACAAAGTTCCCGACCACTCAAGGACCACCAACAATAGCACCTTTTAAAAGACAACCCGGTCTACTCACGGAACCAATATCAAGTATCACATTCAGTAAAACAACCCGGTCGACACACGGAACCAATATCAGCCAATGCAATACAATAATCAATGAACGAATGCAAGATGCAATAAAGTAAACCCGTACCAGGCGTGGTACCCGTGCCAACCAAGTGTTATACCCGTACCAGGCGTGGTACCCGTGCCAACCATTTGTTATACCCGTACCAGGCGTGGTACCCGAGCCAACCGAATGTCAACAAACCACAGTCAATATATGAACACACACAACTTGTAAAACCAACAAGTAAACACCGTTCAATCACAGACTGTAAACAGGAACCTAGACATTCCACACAACTTCCCTAAGCAATGTAATGCACACAATCACTTAGACATGAGTACATGAATATACACATTCACAAAAAATCATAAGCCATCACCTACCTCGAAATGTTCCAAGCTCTATTCGACCCGAGCTTTCCCGTGTTCTGGATTCCTCTCTCGTTCTTGGTCTAAAAACAACACACAGTACATACAATTAACACACAAGGCCTGTACATTACCCAGATTATACCAAATCCCTAAACCCCAGGCCATCGATGATTATCCCACCCTTTTCTCAGGCTTTCCCACCGTTAATTCTCCTAGTTCTATCTTTTTTACGGATAAAACAGGGAATTAAACAACCTATGATCATAATAATGTACTTTAATCCATACCCAAGAACACACATGCTTGAAATCCCCTTCCTTCCTCTAATTCCACCATCCCTAGGTTATTCTAACATTTCCCAAATTCTATCCTAGCAATTCTACCGCATAAGAAATGTAATACAAAGATTGGGGGATGAAAACCTTACCTTGGGGAAGAATTTTGACAGAAAAAGGAAGAAAAACGCCTGGAATTGCCTAGCCCTTTTCCCAAAACAAAATTGTGAAAAACTGAATGTTTTGGGAGCTGTTTCTGCATTAAAATCCCGTCAGCCTGCTATAGCGGTTCCCGCTCCGCTATAGCGGTAGGCTGATACTATAGCGGTCTTAAATAGGTTGACCGCCCTTTGACCACCGCTATAGCGGTAATTTCCACCGCTATAGCGATGGATGCTATTGCACGCGATTGCGCCCGTCATGGACATAAGGTCCAAAAATTTCCCAGTTTTATCCATTTTACAACACACTTTCTTTCCCCGACAACTCGAAATAACCCCTTTACGTCAAATGTGATTTCAGGAGTTCTACCTACCCAAATGCTATTCCGAAAAGTTCCCCGGACTCCTTTATATCTTGGCTACGTGGAAATCTAGCTCGGAGCAAGACACAAAGACCAATCTTTACTCGAATTTCTCTAGACTCTACCTCGCTCCAAAATTGGCCTAGGCTAGCCTAGCCCAGAATTTCAAACCCCCAAATCTGGAGTTTTCTAACTCTAAAACTTGGCACGATTGGACTACCCGTAACGATGGACCCGGTCGTTACAACAGATACCAATTTACCCATCGTTCTTCTCTGAATGATCAAACTCGAAATTACGAAAATAAAAGGAAAGAAGTGTAGTACCTGAATCCTCAAACAATCAAGGGTACTTGTCTCGCATGTCCTTCTCGGTTTCCCAAGTGGCTTCCTCAATCGGATGATGCTTCCACTGAACCTTCACCATATCAATCACCTTTGTCCTCAACCTCCGGACATCTCGAGCAAGAATTAAAACTAGTTCCTCTTCATAACGAAGGTCCTTATCGAAAAGTATCCCATCCCACTTGATGATATAATCCCCATCCCTATGGTATCGCTTAAGCATGGATACATGGAATACCGGATGGACGCCCGACAAACAAGGTGGAAGTGCTAACTTGTAAGCCACTGACCCCACAATTTCAAGAACTTCAAACGGACCAATGAACCGAGGGCTAAGCTTGCCCTTCTTACCAAACCACATAACCCCTTTCATTGGTGATACCTTTAACAATACCTGCTCACTAACTTGAAAGTCCATGTCCCGGACCTTGCGATCTGCATACTCCTTCTGCCTTCTTTGAGCAGCCAACAACTTGGTCTGTATGCCCCTTACCTTTTCCTGCGCTTCCTTCACTAAGTCTACGCCCAGAGGCTTCACATCGCCTTCCTCAAACCACCCAACCGGTGATCTGCAGTTCCTCCCATACAGGGCCTCAAACGGTGCCATATCGATACTAGTGGTAGCTATTATTGTACGAGAATTTGCACAATGGTAGAAACTGGTCCTAATGACCCCCGAAGTCCATCACACATGCTCTCAGCATGTACTCCAATACCTGGATCATCCTTTCCGACTAACCATCAGTCTGAGGGTGGAAGGCTATGCTAAAGGTGAGTTGTGTACCCAACTCTTCGTGTAACTTACCCCAGAACTTAGAAGTAAACTGCATACCCCTGTCTGAAATGATGGACAGTGGTACCCCATGCAGTCTCACAATCTCTTTCACATAGATCTTAGCCAATTGCTGCAAATTATAATCTAACGGACTTGGTCAGCCTGTCAACAATGACCCAAATTGAGTCATACTTCCCCATTGTCTTGGGAAGACCCACCACGAAGTCCATGGATATTCTTTCCCACTTCCACTCTGGAATTGGCATTCTCTGAAGTAGACCTACAGGTCTCTGATGTTCATACTTTACCTGCTGGCAGTTCTGACATTTGGACACAAAGTCCACTATGTCCCTTTTCATCCTGGGCCACCAGTAATTCTACCTCAAGTTCCTGTATATTTTGGTCACATCCGGATGAATTGAGTACCGCGAACCATGAGATTCTGCCAAGATTTTCTGTATCATATCATCCACCCGAGGAACATAAATCCTCTCCCTGAAATGCAACACTCTACCAGAGTCTAACATGACGTCTCTGGACTCCCTGGATATTACCTTACCTCGCAACTTACCCAGTTTCGGATCCTGAAACTATTTTGCCTTTATTTTCTCTATGAAGGTGGCCTTGACCTCAATGTTGGCCAACAACTCACCTTGATTTGAAACACCCAAGTGCATGAACTTGTCCTCCAAAGCCCGAATCTCCTTAGCCAATAGTCGTTTGGACGCCCCCCAAACAAGCCAAGCTACCCATGCTAACAGTTTTCCATCTTAATGCGTCTGCCACCACATTAGCCTTACTCGAATGGTACTGAATTATCACATCATAATCCTTTAATAACTCTATCCACCTCTTATGCCTCAGATTCAAATCCTTCTAAGTGAAAACGTGCTGCAAACTATGATGATCTGTGAATACCTCACACTTGACACCATAAAGGTAGTGTCTCTAGATTTTTAATGCAAAAACCACCGCTGCCAACTCTAAATCGTGAGTCGGGTAATTCCTCTCATGCACCTTCAACTGCCTGGATGCATAGGTTATCACATTCCTATCCTGCATCAACATAGCACCCAAACCAGAATGTGAAGCATCACAGAAAACAACAAAGTCTTTACCTTCAACCGACAAGGACAAAATAGGGGTTGTGGTCAAAAGTGTCTTTAGCTTTTGGAAGCTCTCCTCGCACTTGTCGGACCACATGAACGGTACTTCCTTCTGTGTCAGCCTGGTCAGGTGAGTAGCAATAGAAGCAAAATTCTTAACAAACCTCCGGTAGTACCCCGCGAGCCCAACAAAACTCTTCACCTCGGTCACAGAGCTAGGCCAAACCCAACTCTTGACTGCCTCAATTTTCTGGGGATCCACCATCACCCCTTTTTCTGACACTACATGCCCCAAGAATGCCATAGAAGTCAACCAAAACTCGAACTTAGTGAATTTTTCATAAAGCTTTTGGTGCCTCAAGATATCCAGCACAATACGAAGATGATTAGCATACTCCTCCCTACCCTTAGAGTAGATCAAGATGTCATCGATGAACATGATAATGAAAGAATCCAAGTAGGACTTAAACACCCCATTCATCAAACTCATGAATGCTACCGGCGCATTGGTCAAACCAAATGACATTACTAGAAACTCATAATGCCCATACCAAGTCCGAAAAGCAGTCTTCAGAATGTCCTCAGGTCTAATCTTTAGCTGATGGTACCTCGACCTCAAGTCAATTTTTGAGAACACTGATGCACCTTGAAGCTGGTAAACCAAATCATCTATACGGGGTAGAGGGTACTTATTCCGGATGGTCACCTTGTTCAACTGCCTATAGTCTATGCACATCCGCATACTACCATCCTTTTTCTTTACAAATAAGACCGGATCACCCCAAGCCGAAGCACTGGGACGTACAAATCCCTTATCTAGGAGTTCCTGCAGCTGAGTCTTAAGTTCCCTTAACTCTGCCGGAGCCATACGATACGGAGGAATGGAAATGGTACGAGTGCCTGGCTCCAAATCAATACAAAAATCTATGTCTCTGTCCGGAGGCATACCAGGAAAGTTCGCTGGAAACACCTCTAAAAATTCAGAAACCACTGGAACTGACTCAATAGGAAGAGACTCCATACTATCATCCCAGAGATGAGCCAAGAAGGCTAGACACCCCCTCCCCACTAGCTTCCTAGCCCTGACAAACGATATTATCTTAACTGGCTTAGGCCTATACACACCTTCCCACTCTAGTCTATCCTTACCCAAAATTTCTAGAGCCACAGTCTTGGTGTTACAGTTCAACACAGCATGATAAGGAGATAGCCAGGTCATACCCAAGATAATATCAAAATCAGCGATATCCAGAATTACCAAGTCTACCCAAGTACGTAACCCCACAAACACAACAGAACAATCACGATATACATGAGTCACAACCACCGACTCTCCAACTGGGGTAGAAACATAGATGGGGGAATCAAGGATATCACAAGTCAAACCCAGCCCCAAAGCAAAACTCACAGACACATAATAATATGTAGAACCTGGGTCAAATAATACCGAAGCCATTTTATCACAGACAAGAATAGTACCTGTGATCATCACATCAGAGGCTTCCGCCTCAGTCCTCCCTGGAAAAGCATAGCAATGAGTTTGATCATCAATCCGGGAAACTTCCTGAGCCGGCTGCGCCGCACCCCTGCCTGTGCCGCACCCCTGCCTGTGCCACACCCCTGCCTGTGCCGCCATTCCTTCAGTCTCCCCGGCCTCCCTGAAAATTACCTCGCCCACTCTATGGACGACCCCTAACATTACTGCCTCTGCCTGCCGGAACCACTGCTCTAGTCTGCTGCTGGCCCTGGTTACCTGTCTGCCTATGTGGACACTCCCTATTAAAGTGGCCCAACTCACCACAATGGAAGCAACCATGGTCAAGAGTAGGTATGCTAGCTGATGTATAGGGCGCTCCCTGGCCTCTAGGAGCTGAAGACTGAGCTCCCTGACGACCACCTGTAGTAGCTGGCAGAGCTGACTGAATAGGATGGGCCGGATAAGCCTGCTGATGGTGGCCCCTGGAGTATGAACCACCATAGTTTCCCTCATTCCGGGGCTTCTTGGCTAAAGCCTTAGCCTGCTCTGCTTGCCTAACTCCCTCAATCTTCTTCACATAATCCACCACATCATTAAAACCCTTTCCCGAAGAAGTCATATGCACCAACAGTACCTGCAGTTCACTATTAAGACCCTTGACAAACAACCGGATCCGTTCCTCCTCGAAACCCAACATATGTGTAGCAAAATGAGATAACGCATGGAACTTAGCCTCATAAGCTGAGACCGACATACTACCCTGCTCCAAGTTCAGAAACTCATCCTTCTTCCGGTCCCTCAAAGTACGGGGAACATACTTCTTTAGAAACAACGCATGGAACTACTCCCAAGTCAGTGGAGGTAGAATAGAAGACCGACACTCAACATGAGCCCTCTACAACTGCTTGGCATCACCATGCAGATGAAAAGTGACAAACTCCATCCCATGCTAACGTACAATACCCAACTTGTGCAACCTCTCATGGCAATCTAGGATGAACTCATAGGCATCCTCTTTGTCTATACCCTGAAATGTTGGAGGTTTCAGCTTAAGGAACTTAGTCAGCATCTCATGCTCATTACCTGTCATCACTGGGCCTAGCATGGGCCTGAGGAGATCATTTGTGCCTAAAGCTGTGTCCATCCTTGATGTTGTAGCAACCGCTAGCTGAGTATCCAAGGCCTGATTTACATATGCTGCGGGTATGGCTCTAGCACCAACCAACCCACTCAGAATATCCCACGCCTGCTTAAAAGCTTCCGGTGTCATAGTAGGAAGGCCTGCACCCCTAACCGGTGCGGCATCCTCTTGAGCCCCTTCATCCTCTACAACCACTTCTTCTACGTCCTCAGCCATATGATGCTGAGGTGGGGGAGGGGTTACCTCACGTGCAGCAGCAGCTCGAGCTCCACCCCTGGCGGGTGTGGCTCCATCTCGTCCCCTGCCCCTTCCCCTACCTCTGCCATAAACTGCCGGGCCCGCTGGCCTTGCTACATTATTCCTTGTAGTAACCATCTGTAGACAGAAGAGTAAACGAGGTTAGATACCAATTTGTATCACTAGATACCAATTGGAATCGAGTTATAACACAAAGGAAAGAAGGAAAAGATAGTTTTTCCTAAAGCCCCATAGCCTCCCGAAGTAAAGTACAGACGTCTCTGCACTGTTTCGCAAGACTCTACTAGACCTGTTTGGTACGACGAGATCAACGAACCTAGGCTCTGATACCATCTTTGTCATGACCCAACCCATCGTGAGTGGTACCCACCCAACCCCCAAATGAGCAAACCAATAGAGTTCAACCCTTGCCTAGAATAACAGCCTAAACCCAGCAAGCAAAAAGTAAACTAGAAATCAAAACAAATCAAAAACTAATCATAATCATTATCCTGCAGAAAATCCCTCCTAGGAACTGAAAGTCATCGTACCAAACATCAATACCAAATATCTGAATACGGGGATGCAACCCCAAAAGATAAAAATGAAATAGTTTTAGGTCCGAAACAATGGACTGAAACTCTAAGGACAACCCAAGGTAGCTCGAAACAAGCAGCTCACCCTTGAAAGTCATAATCGCCGGTGCTAAATGCGAGGTCGCGCCTCAGTCGCTGGTAGATTTTCTGTACTCACCAAAGACAAGCAAGTGTAGTATAAGTACACCACCACTTTGTACTGATAGGATCATCAGCCAGTTTTCAAGTAAACAACATATATAACAGTACAACATATGCAAGTAAATATATGGAAAACATGCAACAAGTATACATGTCCTAGACTACAAGTCTCTACCTACTTTTTCCCAGCATGAAATCCATCTCTTACAGTTCTATACCACGAACATGAGCCATTAACTATACTTTTCCATCTAGCCCGGACCCACCCTAGAATCCCTTCTAGACACATACCAAAAGTAATGATTCCACCCGGCCTAAACCAAGACCAACACAGCAGTTATACAAAGTTCCCGGCCACTCAAGGACCACCAATAATAGCACCTTTAAAAGATAATCCGGTCCACTCACGGAACCAATATCAAGTATCACATTCAGTAAAACAACCCGGTCCACACACGGAACCAATATCAGCCAATGCAATACAATAATTAATGAACCAATGCAAGATGCAATAAAGTAAACCCGTACCAGGCGTGGTACCCGTGCCAACCAAGTGTTATACCCGTACTAGCTGTGGTACCTGTGCCAACAAATTGTTATACCCATACCAGGCGTGGTACCCGAGCCAACCAAATGTCAACAAACCACAGTCAATATATGAACACACACAAATTGTAAAACCAACAAGTAAACACCGTTCAATCACAGACTGTAAACAGGAACCTAGACATTTCACACAACTTCCCTAAGCAATGTAATGCATACACTCACTTAGACATGAATACATGAATATACACATTCACAGAAAATCATAAGCCATCACCTACCTTGAAATGTTCCAAGCTCTATTTGACCCGAGCTTTCCCGTGTTCTGGATTCCTCTCTCGTACTTGGTCTAAAAACAACACACAGTACATACAATTAATACACAGGGCCTGCACATTACCCGGATTATACTAAATCCTTAAACCCCAGGCCACCCATGATCATCTCACCCTTTTCCGGGCTTGCCCACCGTTAATTTTCCTAGTTCTATCATTTTTACGGATAAAATAGGGAATTAAACAACCTATGATCATAATAATGTACTTTAATCTATACCCAAGAACACACATTCTTGAAATCCCCTTCCTTCCCCAAATTCCACTATCCCTAGGTTATTGTAACCTTTCCCAAATTTTCTCCTAGCAATTCTACCATATAGAAAATGTAATACAAAGATTGGGGGACGAAAACCTTACCTTGAGGAAGAATTTTGATGGATAAAGGAAGAAAAACGCCTGGAATCGCCTAGCCCTTCTCCCAAAATGAAATTGTGAAAAACTGAATATTTTGGGAGCTGTTTCTGCATTAAAATCCTGTCGTCCTGCTATAGCGGTCCCCGCTCCGCTATAGCGATAGGCTACCGCTATAGCGGTATTAAGTAGGTTGACCTCCCTTTGACCACCGCTATAGCGGTAATTTCCACCGCTATAACGGTGGCCTCTATCGCGCGCGGTTGCACCCGTCACGGACAGAAGTGTAAAAATTTCCTAGTTTTGGCCATTTTACAACACACTTTCTTTCTCCGATAACCCGAAACAACCCCTTCACGTCAAACGCGATACGATTTCGGGAGTTCTACCTACCCAAATGTGATTTTGAAAAGTCTTCCGGACTCCTTTATGTCTTTGTTACATGGAAAACTAGCTCGAAGCAAGACACAAAGACCAATACTTACTCAGATTTCCCTAGACTCTACCTCGCTCTAAAATCGGCCGAGGCTAGCCTAGCCCAGAATTTCAAACCCCCAAATCTGGAGTTTTCTAACTCTAAAACTTGGCACGATTGGACTACCCATAATGATGGACCCGGTCGTTACAAGTTTTACCCAAAGTACCAGAACTACGTGCCACTATAGGTTTATTTATCCCCATATCGGGCATCAGTTTAGTGATCATATCAGTCATGCCTTTATACCCAGGTAAGGTTTTTTAGATTCTCCTGATGTGGCGTATACATTAAACTCCACATTTATCTCACTTGGTTTATGTCGGTTAATAGATTCTCCCACAGACTCAAACTCAGTATATGTGTACTTGGCCCTCAGTTCAGTTCCATTCTATTTCATTAGGACATTTTCAGAGTATTTCTGCATTTCAGTTTTATGCATATTATGATTGGATTGTACTACAGTTCAGTTTTTTCGCACTTAGCTTGTATTTCAGTATATCTTATCAGTATTTTCAGCATGCTTCATTATCTTGTAGCTTGTATATCTCACATTCTTAGTATATTCAAAGTACTGATCATATACTCTTTTGTGTTGTATTGTCTTATGATACAGATTCAGGCATTCAGTCTCAGTATCGCGGTTAGTGCGTTTTAGTGCCACATCAGTAATTACTAGTGGTGAATCCTCATCATCAGAGGATGTACTTTCATGATGCTTTCCTTAGTGTTTTCTATTTCAGGATTTTAGAGTTAGCAGTGGGCTTGTCTCAGGAACTCGCCAGTAGTAAAGGTTTCAGACATAGAGTTAGTTATTTTAGTTCAGTAGTAGTTTTCAGACATAGAGTTAGTTATTTCAGTTCAGTAATAGTTTTCAGACTCAAACCATTTTCAGATAAATAATCACCTTATATTTTATTCAGTTTAGCTTTTGTTCAATTTTATTATATAAAATTCTTAGTGATATGACATGTCATGAGTTAGATTGGGGTCATTTGTGATCTCAAGCACCGTGTTAGATTCAGAGTGTAGGCTCAGATTTTGACAGTTACATAATGGCTACTAACGACTAATGAAGTCTTGTTCACTATAAGAGAACATGGAATTAGCTACGGAATTTACCTGTAATCCCTAGCTAATTCATTGCTAAAAAGCTCTTAGCTATTTAAATTTCTAATAATCCATCGTTAATCCGTAACTAAATGGGATTAGCATGGGATTTTTATTATTTAGCTATGAAATTTTATCCATCACTAATTCCTTATTTTCCAGTAATGGTTTACCCTTCTTCTGGGCTGCCTTGCCCTTTAATCTAGTGTGACAACTTGCACAGTGTAAATAACACCCGATGTGTGTTCTTGCCTTAGTCACCTTGGTCAATCAATGTGTGACCAGTCATTTGAATTCTATCAAGCTAGATGAAAAGTTATAATCATCATTCTTCCAAGTGTCATGATGTATTTTGTCTATATGTCAAGGCTATTTTTGAGCTTAGCAAACTATTTTTCAGAAGTTCATTGCGGGCTATCAAAGAAGACTACTCCATTGACTAATTTGCTAAGAAGAACATCAAATTGGTTTGGTCAGAATCAAGTGAAAAAGTTTTCAATTCATTGAAGAAGGTCATTGCTTCTGAACCTATATTGCGGTTGTTTGATTTTGATTTGTTATTTGAATTTCATACTGATGCTTTTGATTATGCACTCAATGATGTGCTGGTCCAAACACATCATTCAGTAGCATTTGAGAGGTAAAATTAAATCCTGTGGAGCAAGGTATTCTGCTCATGAAAAAGAGATGTTGGCAGTCCTCCATTCTCTCCAAATCTAGCGAGTGTATTTGCTAGGGGCAAAGTTTGTTGTGAAGAAAGACAATGTGGCTGATAGTTACTTCACAATCAATAGAAATTAAGTTTGAAGCAGGCCTGGTGCAAGGAAATATTTACGAAATATGTCTTTCTTTGGATACATAAATCAGGAAAGCAAAATCAAATTGCGGATGCATTGAGTTGCAAAGAGGTATTTGTTGCAATTTATGCACTAACTAGACTTGAATCTGATTTCATTAATAAGATTAAGTTTAATGTTGTTTATGATTCATTATATGTGAATTTAATGGATCAAGTGAAAGAGAGGACAATTAGACGGTATTAGATTGAGGATGATTTGTTGTATTTTAAGGAGGGGGGATCTTTGTACCTCAAGCTGATGTGTAGCGTCAAAAATTCCTAAAACAAACACATGATACCGTCTATGCTAGTCATTTGGGTGTTGAAAGGATAATGTCATTAGGTGATTGTGTTGGTTTTCATGTGGTTTACCCTCATATTATCAAGTGTTCAGCACTAGTCCCACCATGCCTTCTCCTAACTCAAAGTTTCCTATGATGGTTGGCTTGACAATAGCCTTGGAGACATTTTCTCTATTCAGCCTTGTGAAGTTAAGCACCGGAACATGTGGTACAGCAGCGGGCTGGACTGCAACCCTATCTACCACATCATTCAGATTGTTTGGAAGGTATGGGTTGTTCACGCGGTCACCCTAGCTCTCAGGCCTCTAAAAGCATGTTCAAACTCGTGATCAATGAAAATCAATGGATTTCCTTGACTTTGGGTGTTTTGCATAAACTAACTTGTACATTGAAAAAAACAGAAACAATAAGCAAATGTGAAATCTAAATAGTTCAACAAAAACTCAAAATAGTATCAATTTCAAATCATATCCTTGACAACAATGCCAAAAACTAGTTGCGTCCTTTCACACATTTAGGTGTATGTGATCGTACAAGTAATACATGATGTGATTCCAGATATAGTACCCAAGGGATTTAGTGAATTGATTTCTAGCTTGAATTCTTATACGAGCTATTCAGTAGGTAACCGATAATAAAGAGTGATTTGTGTGTTTTGAATGTAAGTAAAAACAATTGTAGACAAGTATGGTAATTTGATGATTCAATTGAGTTATCAAATCATACATTTAGTTGATTTTTTGAGTTACTAGTTACGAGTTAATTAAAACCATGTTAAGCATTTTTCTAAACAACTCTAGGTCTACTCGACTATTCCTAACGCCTATATTCCTATGGTCGTTGGTCAATAGTGAAGTGCATATGATTTCTCTTCCGTATCAATTGGGCAAGGCTAACAGATATTTCTTATCCACATTGACGAATTATTCCTCCTTCCTTATAGAGTTCACAATCAAGCTCTACCTTCCCTTATTGTATACATAAATAACCTATTCCTAATCCAATCAATGCAACATAAATAGTGTTTTCTAGGTGATCAAGTGTCACGATCCAAGTTACGTCAGGTTTTGCGGGCACCTACTCTATTCTAACTGGATAAGAGAAACCTTCAGTACTCAAAGATCATTAATTAAAGCAAAATCCTTTTAACTGTTCAACATATTAATGTCCAAGAGAAATTCATAAGTATAATTTCCATTAATTCAAAAAGCGTACAGTCGTTTTTAAAGTAGTAAATATAACCTTTCCCAAGATATGGTCTAGACGTATACAAGAGCTTCGAAGTTAAAGAGTATGACAAGACCATTTTCATCTGTGGAATAGAATGTAGAAGTTCCTGGTGGAGACTCTTCAATCTAAGCATTAAAACTACATTCAATCTGTCACACATCTACATCCAAGAAGGTGTAGTAAGAATAACATCAGTATATCACACGTACTGATAGGTATCATCAGTCGACTAAGATTTATTCACATAATACACATATAAAAGTCAATATATAATAGATAATCTCAATATCATCACTGGCACAGAGAATTCTACTCAAGTATTCGTAAGATATCACACTTCATACTTACCCCATTACATCTCACAAGAATTGAGTTAACCTTCTAATTTCCAATTAACCTTAGCCATTCTCTCTGGGCCCTTCCGTATAATCACAAGGTTCCTGATATTACATACATTCTCTCTCCAAACTCACGAGTATCATAAGTCATTTTTTCACATTCAATCACTTAGCATAAATTATAAATTCTCACCCACTTCCCCAAGTTCACCCAGAATTCATCACAATCAGATAATAACCCTCATATACAGACATGACAAGTGTCAATCGATGAGGATATAATAGTTACTAATAAACATAGCAAGTATAACAGTCAAGGACATAATAGTCACCGGCAAGCATATAAAGTATAACAGTCAAGGACATAATAGTCACCGACAAGCATAACAAGTATAATAGTGAAAGGCATAATAGTCACCAATAGACACATCAAGTCACACAAAATCAACAAGGTATATGCAATTACAACATAGTGTGGGTCTCATGTCCACTTCACTCGCTCAGACCTATAGTCTTTGCATCTCAACTAACTCAAGTATCATCACCATGCTTACTCGTCTATAGCTCAATAACCTCAGTCTCATTCTCAAGTTACCATTCTAACCCATCGTATTAATAATAATAAATATAAGAGACTACACACATGCTAAAGGGACTTATATCTATCCAATTATACATGACCTGCAGGGAACGCACCAAGGTCCATATACCGTACCAACTTGTTGTACCCAATCCATACTAATAAAACTAATATCAATATCTTTACCAGCTTGTGATACCCGATTCATAAATATAAATTAATATCAGTATCTATACTGGCTCTTGTTACCCAATCTATAATATTATAATTAATATCAGTATTTGTACCAGCTCGTGGTACCCAATTCATAATAATATAATTAATATCAACATCCCTACCAGCTCGTGGTATCACTCTAACTAACAATATGAACCTACGATTCTAAGTTTCTACATTTCAGGATATACATAGTGCACTAATCTCATGTGCACTTTATTATTTAAGTTTTTATTTAATATAATATAAGCATAACTTATTCATTCAAGCATACAATATGATCACAATCATTAGCTCAAACATGTCCCAAGACCAATCACAAGTGACTTAATTCAAATACATATAAGCACTAAAATGAGTCCCAACTCCAATGAACAACGTATGCACATAAGACCTTTCTTGTTATTAATTATTAATAAGAACCTCATTATTAGACATCTAACGGGAAACCTAACTATACTATTCAACCCACACAACCTTAGCTCGCTTCCCTTTTATTACTGATAGAATTATGACATAGAATTATGACATTAACCAAGTTTTCTTCTTGAGATGATTCAACGTCATTTACATCACAATATCAGGGATGACAATAAGTGGTTTACCCAATCAAATAGGCACACAACAAATGTACAATGTCAGAACAACATATAAGTCACCGAATGACAACACCACAATCAAGAGTTTACATTTAGAAACTTTGTCACTTCGTAATTCTTTCCCAACCTCTAGCAGTAAAATCTCAACTTTTACAACATGATAATATATTATCTATCTCTCACTTTTTGCATAGACTTAATGTAGTACCCAAGAACTCCCAAGCCCAGACTTAGCTTAGAAAACCAGAAAAAAAGAAAGTTTCCAACTGTCATTAGAACCACGAGTCACTTCCACGAGCCGTGGAACATTCCACGAGTTATGGACTAGACCCGTGGAACTTAGAACAGAGGAATGCTCCTCTGAAGTCTGAACCACGACTCATGTTCACGGTCCGTAGGAGTTTTCATGGACCATAGATGCCATTCGTGGGAACCCTTTACAGTAGCCCAACATTTAGCTCCCAACATTTAGCTCCCAGGGTTCACGAGTGGGATCCATAACCCGTGGAAGTTTTCATGAGTCGTGAACCCCAGTCGTGTAACCCAACTTCAGAGACCCAAGAATTTCCTCCCAGGAACCACGAGTGGGTTCCACGATCTATGGAAAGTTTCACGAGTCATGAACCCAACTCATGGAAGTTATTCCAGTAGCTCATATTTCCTGCTCAGGAACCATGACAGGGTTCCACGAGCCGTGGAAGTTTCCATGAGCCGTAGAACCCATCCGTGGAGCCTGAGACGCGAATTTTCTATTAGCTTTTGAATTAAATTCTCAAGGGTATTTCAGACCTTTCCTTTCTAATTTAGCTTCGACTATAAATAGTATTAAGATTATTTTATTTAGTCTAGTTCCCCAAAACAAAGTCAGACTTTTCAAAAATTGATTCAAGTCAGAACATAGCGTCTTCTCCAAGTTCCAGGCCTAGGGTTCTCTCCTCCAAGCTTCAACTCCAGAGTCTTGCAGGGATTTTCATCCACCAGGTATGTGAGGATTGAGTAAGGGCCTAGTCCGCCCTTATGCCCAAAAACCTCAGATCTTTTCAATGATTCTCATGAATATAGAACTAGGGTTCTTGTTTTTTTTACAGATTGCTTCAAGAATCATACTCATGAGTTATATATGATCTTTGCATTATTTTAAATGTCACATACTGATTATCTTGCATTACTTAGATATTTACAAGGTCTTTAAGAATCATGGACTTAGCCCTAAATTATAGCATTTGCTTAAATGTGTTAGTTTCCTTCAAAATTCAACCTAGTCTATTAGTATGAGTTTCATAAGCAGAAATTGGTCAGTTTTAGTCTACTACAGCACTTCAGAAAAAAACAAAGACTTTAGACTAGTCTAGTCCTGGCCCAGAAACTAAGGACGCCAGTTTTGAATTGAGCTATATTCAGTTTGGGAATAGTATTTAGAACCGAGTTAGACTAGGGTTCAGCGTACCCTCAAGTCCCAGAACTACATGCCATCATAGGTTTGTAAGTCCCCTATGTTGGGCATCAGTTTTAGTGATCACGCCACAGTCATGCATTTACATCCTAGTAAGGTATATTGGGTCCTCTTGATGGGATGTATACATCGGACTCCACATTTAGCTCACGTGGTTTATGTCGGTTAATAATCTCTCCCACAGTATCATATCCAGTAATGTACCTTAGGCCCTCAGTTACATTTATTTTCAGTTTTTAGCATACTTTCATGATACTCCTACATTTTGGATGTTTAATGCATGATTATACATTTTGGCCTATGTACTACAGTTTAGTTCAGATTAAAAGTTTTAGTATTTTTAGCATGTTTACATTCCAGCTAGCTTTGCATATCCTTCATTCTCAGTACATCCGAAGTACTGACACATACTCTATGCTGCATCCTATTATGATATAGGCTCAGGTTCAGCCACGTGATTACCTCTTACCGGTGTCACATCAGATTAGTCAGGGGTGAGTCCTCATCCTCCGAGGGCATTTTTATTATGCTTTTTGGTTTAGTCAGATATTGTTAGTTCCAGTATTTTGGAGCTAGCTGGGGACATGTCCCAGCATCTCATTAGTTTAGAGGCATTCATACATAAAGTAAGTATTCAGTTGATTGGGTTGTGTTGTTTGAACTCAGTCATTTCTCTCAGATTATTATCATATACATTCTTTTAGTTTTATTCATTTCTTAGTTATGCTTCCGATTGTTTTAGAATTATATTCAGTATGCTTGTGATATACTAGATTCAGGGCTAGCTTGGGGTTACTTGTGACCCTAGGTCCTGTGTTACGTCTAGAGGGCTAGCCTCAGGGCATGACACTTAAACCGATAACATTCACATCGTGGTACACATAATATAAGTAGGTTAATCACAAGGATTCCAGTTTTATCAATGATTCCAATATATTCCCTCTAAACTCCATGTCTGAAGGCCAAAACATGCTATCTCCATTAACTTCTTAATTATTATGATCACAAAATTAATGTTTTTACTACAATTTAACCATAACCTATCTCGATGCTGAGCTTCTGCTAAAATGCATGCAACCTTGATCTTGTTCCATGAATTCGGAGGGTGGAGTCGTAAGGAGGAGGGGGAAACCGCATAATTTTGAGAGCTTTTCCTCTCTTTTCTTGCTGTTCTAAGGCTAGAACAGGTATGGGATATTTTTAGGAGAAAGTCTCATTTTAATAAAAGAGCAGGGAGCTCAAAACATTAATCCCGTGATTCTTTCTTGTGAGCTTCTCTACAACAAAACTTTTGTCACTGCGGTGAGCTTGCTGTGATGAGAATCTGGTCCTCTACTATGAACTTCACTAAGCAGCCCCACTCCTTTGATTATTTTAATCCATGTTTTTTTCAAACACCATCATAATTATTTCCACAGATAACTCATAACATAAAATTTTAAATTCTTTCATTTTATCACAAGCTTTTTAATAATGACAGAATGGATCATTATATTAAATATCAATTTACCAACCATTCATCCTCGAATAGACCCAGAAGGCGT
Organism: Jaltomata sinuosa; assembly: GCA_003996215.1. Lineage (NCBI taxonomy): Eukaryota > Viridiplantae > Streptophyta > Magnoliopsida > Solanales > Solanaceae > Jaltomata > Jaltomata sinuosa. The sequence goes on from QJPP01002301.1 coordinate 315,317, forward strand.
AGGGTACGAGCTTAAATTATAATCGTGGTTACCTTATTTTTGTGCTGCACCTAATTCACTTGAACTGTTATGCTATGCAAATAATTTTTGACTCAAATTAATTTCACACGCTGTCTCTTTGATGAGACCTTTGAATGATAGGGGTGGACCAAAATATCAAGCACAAATCAAAATTTTCTTACTCACCATTCCATGACTTGAGAAAAAATTCACCTAGGCAGGTTCTTACAAAGGCTCATGATGTCAAGAAAATAATATTCAACATTAGTATGCAAAATCAATGAGTGTAACCAAGGCTGATGCCGAGCCACTACAGTGAGAAGTTTCTCACTATGGCGAGACCGCTGTTGCAAAAAATATTCTGCCGCAGTGAATAACAAGACAAACTTAAGGGGTAATAGGAATTCATTTCCCATACTTTGCAAAACCTAGCTTCCATATTCTCTTCGAAATCCTCTCAACCAAAATGTTTTCCTTGTCAATTTCTAAGGTAAATCTTCTCTTATTGCTCCTCTTTTATTGCATACTAAGTCTATATTGCTTTATCTTATGCCTATTCGCTTGATTCAAACCGAATTGGGGTGTTTGGGGTCTGGTTTCATTTTTGCCCTTATAGGGAAGAATCTCCGAAGTATGCCCACTAGATTTATGATCTTGTTTACAATGTCCCCTACATAGTTCTCACGAAGTTCTAGACTCAAAAATAGAGTAGAGTAGTAGAAACGTTCTTGAAAGAAATTCCAATTGCTTGGGGCTTGATATTTAGAGCCTTTATCACCATAAAAATAAAGAATAAGTGTTGAACACTAACACATTGTGCCCTGTTTATGAGAAAACTTGATAAAATAGAGCATATTTGCAAAATTACCATTTTTGAAATGATTGAATGGCTGGGGACGACAGCCTTACTACAACAAGAGTCACTTTGTCGTGACGACTTTGCCATAGCAGACTAGTCTCATTATGGCAACCTCACTGCGGTGAGAAAATGTTCGGTGTAGCAAAGATTCCAAGGCAGAATGTCCACTAAGGACTAAAAAATTTTCAAAACCATTTCTTTTTAACTTCCTAGCTTCATTTTTCTAATCCTTGTTATAAATTCCAAAATTTCAATTAACACAATGATTTTTTTTTCCACAGAGATCATTGTCATGGACCCCAATGATGAAAGTGGTTTTATAAGGTTTGCAAACCTACAGAGCCAAAGGAAATACATTAAGTAGATACTCAAAGGGTTCATCCAGGAGAGAAATTTCCTGGGATTCACTTCGGTGGGGGATTCATCGAGGTTGTAGATAGAAGAAGAGGCATCAGAGTTTTACAACAAGTTGAGGGATATCGAGTGGTTACCATATGTACAAGCACCTGAAGAAGTCAATGAGAATTGGGTAAGGAGTTCTAAGCTCATCTCCCTATCATTAAATGGAACATCCCAAACCCTCTCATATATGTTTAGAGTGAGAGCATCAGAATTTTAGTAGTGGACATCAACCAGGCTCGGGGATTGCCAAATCCTCCCCTCCCCTCCGAGACTGAATATGAGGCAAGAAAACTGCTAGGGATGGCCAATGGTTGGTAAATACAATTGTGATAGAGGAGCATAGGGCCTTAATTACTTGGGCCGGTCATTAGAAGGGAATTACTAGCCTCTACTTTATCCCGAATACTCGAAGGTGGCTAAATTTAGTGTCTAGGAGGATCTGTCATTCTGGAAACACTTTGGACTTGACCTACCCCCGAACATTAATAGTGGCTTGCTTGAAAAATAGTTCTAGTAAATACAGGAGCACAAATTATGGATAAGTGGAAACACTTTGCGATGCTACATACCAAGGACATGCCCTTCCCATTGTTGATTACTACCCTGTGTAGGCAGGAAAACTGCCTAGTGAGCCCACAGATTGTATTATTGAACTTGACAAGCCCTTTGACCTATTGAGGGTGAAAGGTGCTCATAGTCGCAGTAAGAAAAAGCGAAAGTTATGGCTGAGGGAATGAGTAGCAGTGGTCAGGGTTGCAATAGGGTTGGGACTGGTTCTACATCGACTATAATTACTTTGGAGCGGCTAGGACTAGATGTGGATGCCCTAAAGATGATGCCGGAGGGCTTGACACAATCTCTATTAGAGATGGTGCCCCTTACGACGTTCAGACCATTGAATGTTGCAGGTCTATCGATACCTCATGATACCTTTGACTCCCTGGCATAGGCCCATGTTGAACTCAGAGAAGAGCTGAATCCAAAGAAGAAGAAGGGATGCTCTTGAGACAAGATGTTGGTTTGTATGTGGAAGGGGATTAAGTCTCTATTCAAGCACCTCACTCCGAGCCAGAAAGTGCCCAAGGTGAGCCGGATAGATGCCCAGGAGTTCTCCTTACTTAGTGGGTTGGACAAGGAGTCTAGTGACTCGATCACCGATAACTGATGGAGTGACTATAGCCTCTCCCTCCCCTTATCCTCCTCCTGGTTAGCTTGATTCACTTGCTCTTGTAGGGCTCTTGTTAGACAATTTCCTTACTTTTATGCATATTAGGATAATCTTTTGTTTCATTACCCGCTGCTTTAGATGTTTACGGGTGCCGTTAGTGGCATTCGAAGGATAATGGCCTCGTCATAGGCCAGTACTTTTTATAGAACTACTTATATATGTTTTTAACTCTCAAAATTTCTTGAACAGATGAAGTCCCGAAACAAGGGACTGAGAAGATGAGCTACTAGTTTGTGCCAGTCTCCTGTAGCGGGCAAGCTCTCGCCATTGAAAACTCGTTGTGGTGAGCAATGGCTCATGGCTGCGGATTAGGATCGATATAACGGTCCCTTTATCACATTGTCAAAAATGCTATGGTGATACAAGCTTCGTTGTTGAGAAGGAGCGACCAGAATTCCTGCTAACACTAATGAATTTTAACAATTTTACCATAACTATGTATTCTTCTCTATTCAGTGCACAACTCACAATACTATACAATTGTACCATGATTTTATACTTTCAACACGTGACAACTTCCTTACCACTTTCAGAAATAAATGGTTTGATAACACCTTAGCACATAACAATCACATCGTTTCCTCCATAATCAATAACCGTGCTTATCATTTCATCACATAAATATTACAGTCAGATACCAATTGGAATCGGTTAGATACCAATTGAACACCAATTATCTTTGTCAAGATACCAATTGAAATCTTACTAGATACCAAATTGGACTCAACTCAAGGAGACAACAATCTAGGATAGCACGATGGGAAGGAAGAAAGGGAAACAAGTCCTAAATGCCTCATAGCTTCCCAAAGATTTGATGTGGATGCCAACAGACTAATCCACAAGGCTCTACTTGACATTGCTCTAGTACTCGTAAGATCAATAACCTAGGATCTGATACCAACTGTCAATACCCAAATTACATTGAGTCGTGCGGGTACCTACTCGATTCTAACTCGATAGAAGAAACCCTCATTACCCAAAAATCATCAATTAAAGCGGAAGTCTTTCAACCATTTAACATATTAATAGCCAAGAGACATTCATAAGTATAATTTTCAATAATTCAAAAAGCACACAATCATTTTTAAAGAAGTAAATACAACCTTTCTCAAGACCTGGTCTAGACGTATACAAGAGCTTCTAAGTTAAAGATGAATGACAAAATATATATAGGATACAACTTCCATCCGCAGAATAGAATGCAGAAGTTGCTGGTGGAGACTCTTCAATTCAAGAACTGAAACTGCAGTCAACCTGTCACACATCTACACCCAAAGAGGTATAGCAAGAGTAACATCAGTACACCACACATACTTGTAGGTATCATCGACCGACTAAGATTTATTCACATAATACATATATAAGAGTCAACATATAACAAATAATCTCAATATCATAACTTGCACAGAGAATTCCACTCAAGCATACATAAAGTATCATACTTTATACTTACCCCATTATATCTCACAAAAATTGAGTTAACCTCCAAACTTCCAATTAACCTTATCTATTCTCTCTGGGACCTTCCTTATAATCACAAGGTTCCTGATATTATATACATCCTCTCTCCAAACTCACACATATCATAAGTCATTCATTCACATTCAATCACTTACCATAAATTAAAAATTCTCACCCACTTTCTCAAGTTCACCCAAAATTCATCACAATCAGACAATAACCCTCATTTACAGACATGACAAGTGTCAACTGACATGGACATAATAGTTACCAACAAACATAGCAAGTATAACTTGCAAGGACATAATAGTCATCGATAAGCATAACAAGTATAACAGTCAAATATATAATAGTCACAGACAAGCACATCAAGTATAATAGTGAAAGGCATAATAGTCACTAATAGACACATCAAGTTACACAAAATCAACAAGGTATATGCAATTACAACACAGTGTGAATCTCATGCCCACTTCACTTGCTCAGACCTATAGTCTCTGCATCTCAACTACCTCAAGTAACGTAACCATGCTCACTCATCTGTAGCTCAATAACCTCATTCTCATTCTCAAGTTACCATTATAACTCATTGTATCAATAATAATAAATATAAGGGTGTAAACACATGCGAAAGGGACTTATTTCTACCCAACTAGCCATTACATGTAGAGGACGCACCAAGGTTCATATATCGTACCGACTTGTGGTACTCAATCCATGATAATAAAATTAATATCAGTATCTATACCGGATCGTGGTACCATATACATAACAATATAATTAATATCAGTATCTATAATGGCTCATGATACCTGATCCATAATAATATAATTAATATCAGTATCTATGCTGGCTCGTGATACTCGATTCATAATAATATAATTAATATCAACATTTGTATTGGCTTGTGATACCCGCTCCAACTAACAATATGAACCTATGGTTTCAAGTTTCTACCTTTCAGGATGCATACAGTGCACTAATATCATGTACACTCTATTATTCAAGTTCTTTTAATCAATATCATCTAAACACAACTTATTCATTCAAGCATACAATATGATCACACTCATTTTCTCAAATATGTCCGAAGACAAATCACAATTCACTTAATTCAAACACATACAAATACTAAAATGAGTCCCAACTTGTCACAATCCATATAAGCCGTGATTGACACTCATACTAACCCTCCGGTGGAAGAACCAACCAACCCAAACCTTAGTCTTACACTTAACCAATTTTAGAAGCAGAAATAAGTAAACCAACCTGAATTATTAATAAATGGTAATCCTTTAATATAATATAAGAAACAGTGTGGAATTCAACAACTAAAACATCCCCAAGAACTGAAAGTCATCATCCAAAACTCTAAACCAACATCATCTAAGATATCTAATAAATACTAAAAGTAGTAAAATAAGAGAGTCCCATTGTCTGGAAGAAGGACAACAACTCATGGAGAATCTATGACAGCCTAAGGAGTAGTGCTCACCCTTAGATCTACAATCAATCTCTCTACTCTAGTCGAGGTTGTGTCTCAGCCTCTGAAACTCGGTCTGCTCTCAACAAAAGAAGAGCACAAGGTAGTAGCAGTACACCACACTATGTACTGGTAGGTAATATAGGTCGACCCAATAATATAACATGAAAATAACAAGACATATAACAAGTAGAACAACTTCAACACTTAGCATATAATCAGTAATTAGATAGTCTTTTCAATCCAATTCAACAGCAACAATCTAAAGTTCACAATTCATAGAATATCATCCTAAGAGGGAAAGGAATAATCACTTTCAATGATTATCTCACATAATACTATGTCCATTAATATTTGCTTATATTGCTTGTTGTTCTAGTATCACCTCAGTTCTCAGCCAATTCAGTATAGAAACAATACAACAAGACAAAACAAGGCAAACGAATGTACACATATGCTATGAGTCTTATTACTGCCCACTAGCCATGATCTGCAAGCCCTAGGGGTTTATATATCATACCAATATGGTATCCAATCCATAGTAATTACATCAATATCGATATCTATATATCTAGGCTCTCAAACCTATTTCCCTTGAATATATTCAGTGCCCAAGACACTATCACACTTAGCCATTTCAATTTACTTATCACATTCTGTTTATCTAGTCCATTCATACAAGCATAATAGGAAAACATATATAATTAAAACTCTTCCAAAGACTAACCACAAGTTACACAGCTCCACCACATAATATGAAATAAAGTGAGTCTTAACTCTAATTCAAATCATAACCTATCTCGAGTAAAGAATCAACTCTCGCAAGCTAATTCACAATGGTATTGCCTCTCCTTAACACCTCAGAGTGATCAAAGTCTATAAAAAATAATAATATAGGAGTAGTTGATCATCTATCCTTCATTTTAGGCCTTGGGAATCAAACTCAATAATTTGACCCGTTAAACGAGGTTTCTAATCAAGTTCATGCCTTTTTGGCAATTTTTATGCCTAAAGGTTTCACCTTTATGGAACCCAAGGTTCCCTATTAACTTTAATCAAGTTAAATACAATTAATTTCATGCTAAGAGATCAAAACATACATCCTAGGATTAATTCTAGGTGATTTCATACCTACCCATAGGGTTCTCCTCCAAGTTCATACTTCTAGGACTTAAGTGCAAGAATTCCACCATTAATCCTTCCCCTCAAGGTCTAAGGAAGATTAATAATCAATAAACAAAGAGTTCTACGGACTACTTACCTCAAACGATGAAGATTGCGCTAGTTTTCCTGGAAAACCCACTTCTTGGAGCTCTAGTATAAAATAGAATAATAAGGGAAATAACCCAGAAAATTGCAGGCTGCCCAGGTATACTATATAGTTTTCTCATCACGATGGACGACTCTTCATCACGATGAAAATTAACTCATCATAATGGACCATCGCGATGAGGTGTCCTCTCTTTGCTGCGAGCACTATTTTCTAGAACACTGCTATCTCACTCCCATACCCTTATTTCACAACATACATTATTTTATAGACACCACAAATTATTCCCGATGTGGCAATTATCATATCCAGAGTTTTATGACTCCGATTCTTGTCCTGAAACTTTCTATGAAACCCTACAATAGTTGGCTACCCAAAAATAGATACCACACTACCACATGATACTACACAAAGTACGAATCCCCTCTAAGGCACAATATACTATATTTTCATCCTAGCTCACCCTAGCCTGAGATTTTCAATTCTCACCCTAGCGACTTTTCTAGTAGGGTACTTATACCTTATTTCAGCGTAACGATGGGACAAGTCATTACACAACTTCAATTAACAACGTATGTATATATGATATTTCTTATTATTAATTATTCATAAGCATCTCATTATTATCCATCTAACGGGCAACCTAACTACACTATGCAACCCACACAACCTTAGCTCACTTCTCCTTTATTACCGATCGAGTTATAACCTTAACTAATTTTTCTTCTTGAAATGATTCTCACTAAGGCGCTATTTATAGCACAATCTTAGGGATGAAAACAAGTGGTTTACCCAATCAAACAGGTACACAACAAAGGTACAATGTCAGGACAACATATAAGTCACCATATGACAAAACGAAAATCAAGAGTTCACGTTTAGAAAATTTGTCACTTTGCAATTTATTTCCAACCTCTAGCAGTTAAATATCGGCTTTTAAAACATGATAATTATATTATCTATCTCTCACTATTCACATAGGCTTAACCCAATAACTTTCACATCGTGGTACATATAATATCAGTAGGTTAATTCACAAGGATTCCAGTTCTATCAACTATTCCAGTGTATTCCTTTTAGACTCCGTGCCCGAAGGCCTAAACATGATGTCTCAACTTCTATATATTATTATAATCACAAATTTAAAGTCTTTGCTACAATTTAACCATAACCTACCTCGATGATGATTTACTGCTAAAATGCGTATAATCTTGCTCCTTGCTCTTGTTCCATGAATTGGGAGGGTGGAGCCCCAAGGAGGAGAAGGAAATTGCATTATTTTGAGAACTTTTCCTCTTTTTTCTGTCTATTCTACGGTTAGAACAGGTCTGAGCCATTTTTAGGAGAAAGTATCCTTTTTGGAAAAGAGCTGGGAGCTCAAAATATTAATTATGATTTTGCCTCGTGAGCTTTGCTATAGCAAAAATTTATCTCTGCTGCAGGCTCGCTGTGATGAGAATCCAGTCCACTATGGCTAACTTTGCTCGGCAGTCCCACTCCTGCGACTTTATTTTGATCCGTGTTTATTTTTAATACCACGATAATTATTTATACATATAACTTATAACACAAGAATGAGCATCTGAACTTCGCCAGATCGATGAACCTCCATGAAAATGGATTACAAGGAACAAGAAGGAACGAAGGCAGTGTTGCTAGACATGAGGGTGAAGGATTTATAGAGAAATGTACACTTTCCTAATTGACCTAGGTGCCTTTCTGTTATCTGATTTGTTATTCGGTTTTGGGCCAAGTCACTTTTGGGCCTGTCCTTATTGTAAATATTATTGCCTTTTTATTAATAAATGGGTCTCTAACCCAATTTTGATTAAAAAAATATTAAATTTTAAATTCATTTATTTTATCACGAGCTTTTTAATAATGACAAAATGGGTCGTTATATCAAATCTACAAACTATTAAGAGCAAGAGAAGATAAATAACTCAATAATGAAAATCTAAATTAAATAATATGATAATCAAATATAAATTTTCATGTCTTAACCATAACCCTAGAAAATAAAGGTTTAGCTCTTTGTGAATCTCTTTGGGGTAGAGATTTCATGAGTTTACAAGACAGAAATCAAAAATAAATAATGAAAATAAAACTAGGCCTCATTCTTGAGCTTTGCCCTAGAATTTGGCTCCTCCAAATTTGATATGTGATAAAATAATGTGGGAGGAGGGGGGCTTATATATAGTTTAGGAACCCTTGGTACTTCAAAAACCAATCCAAATGGGTTAGTATTGACCCTCTATAATAATCTGTTCCATCATTATTAAAAAAATACCTCGTTATGGGTATGGGTTCAGGAACTTCCAAATATGCGATCTCAAATTAGCACGAGATGACATGACACAAAATTTCAGAATTTGAAATTTTAGGTCAGGCTGATGTCATCCCCCTATAACGAGAATTTTCCCTGCTATAGCACCATCACTGTAGCAGCCGGTAGGTCGCTATAGTGGGACAACGGGACCAATAACCCAGAAGCGGATTTTATAAATTCATTATCTCCTGTTCTATTGCAAAATGGATGAGGCTTGCTTTAAAAATGTCATGACCCAACCTACCAAGCCGTGCATGCACCTAATCTATGCTCTAGATAGACGAACTCTTACCACTCGTTCCAACAGGTAAATGCGGAAAAACCAAGTATAACCATAAAAATCCTCTTTTTAATACATGGAAACTATTACAACCTTTTATTTCAGGAAAACCTTTTTGCAAACGAATACAATAAACCAGTTTTACAACTTGAATACCCCTCCCTAGGATCTAGTCTAAGCCGATACAAGAGCTACTATGAGAGTGATACAATTCAAATGAAAAGGACACAACTCCACCGTAGAAACAAGAAGTAGGAGCTGCTGGAGATTGCCATCATCGTGTACCTATGAAATATCACCAACCCTACAACCAGACTATACCCAAAAGGTATAGCAAGAGTAGAATCAGTACAAACACACGTACTGGTAGGCATCATCGGTCGACCCGAATCCACTCATACCATCATGTAAGAATTCAAGGGAAAGCATATAAATAACTTCAATAGTCCCATCCTCCAACATCCACCTTTATCCAAACCCAATATCAAACAATCGTCTACTTATATATATATATATATATCCTACCTCAACCTTTCCTATCCATTCCGCTGCCAACTCCCCCACTCGGGACTCTACACCCGAACTCCTAGGACTTCTCAAGTCACGCTAACCTTAGATTCTCCAAATCACCTTAACCTTGGAATATTCCCAAGTTGCACTAACCCTTAACTTCTCAAGTCACCTTGCACTAGCCCAACCACTAAGTCCAGACCCAAACTACCACTCCATTTACTCAACCAACCTCTATGATTAAGAACCCAGTAACTGGCAACCCAGACCAACCACACTCATGGTGCTACTAACAAGTATTTCGGACCTCTCAGGATTCCCTGAGACAAATCCTCAACATGATAATACTAACTAGCAATACAACTCTATACTCCCGGTCTTCCTTCTAGCTTATCAACCACATGTAACAGTCAACACCCATTGACAATATCCAATGACCATAACACATCAATATATCCTTATACATAGTTTGGACCCACCCCAAGATCCCTCTAACAACACCTAAGTGTTACACGTGTAACTCGGTCTACACCAAGACCAAACACAGATCAATATAATAACCCAGCCTTTCATGGACCATATGAAAATGTCACAATTCAAGAAACACAACTCGGTCCACTCATGGAACCATCGTCAAAATACAATAATTTAATAAATTAAACCCATACCAGTTGTTGTACCCGAGCCAACCATTTTAGTATTCCGTACCAGGCGTGGTACCCGAGCCAACCATTTGTTATTCCGTACCAGGCATGGTACCCGAGCAAACCATTTAGAATCCCATACCAGGCGTGGTACCCGAGCCAACCGAATGTCACACAGAAATCCAACAGTCACAAACAATGAACAAAAACACACTTGTAAACCAACAAGCAATAACACCCAGTTCATTTTACAAGACTGCTATTAGGACATTTAGACATTCATAACTGTTCCCTAAGCATGCAAATCATACAATACTTAAGCAAAAACACACGAACATACATTTAGTAGATACATTATTTCCCGAACTTCTCCTTAGATAACTACAATATGGGGAAGACACCTCTTAGCCTCGGTAATTCAGCCACTCTTATTATTCTATTCATTATCCAAAACCCTTATCGAAGATTCCCTTTTTTACCTATCTAATTAGTTACCCAAGCATTTTTGATTCTTCGAACCTTTTCGACATCCCAGTCCATGAATTCTATCATTATTCGATACCCAAATAACATGTACATCCCAAAGTATGACAACACGATAATTTGATTCAACCAAAATCCTAGTTCATACATAACCAACACCACAATCCACCAGACTCTGTGCCCGAAGGCCTAAGCATGGATTCTCCTTTTTCCTCTATACAATAAGTATGAAATGTAAACAGGTCTATCTACTCAATAAGAAAACCTAGCCTACCTGGATGCTGAGTAGCTGCACAACATATTTTATGGCTCCGTAAAGGCATTTCTAGCTGGATGACAATCTTGAAACCCATTATCCCACGTCCTTTCAGCCATAATCCCTCCTCCTAATGGCTCCTAAGCCTTGGAGAAGCCTAGGAGGGTTTTTGAAGAAACCCTCATATGTCTTTCAACTGAGGAGGAGAAATCTTTTATTAAAATCGCGTTCTGAGGCTACTGCCTCCTGTCATCCCGCTATAGTGGATGGCCTTCCGCTATAGCGATAGCGCTATAGCAGAATAAATACTGCTACAGCGGAGTGATGTCAGCCCGATTCAATTTCAAAAATCCAAAATTTTCCGCCATGTCACCCTACTTAATACAAAACATTTTTAATTTGTTCCCAAATTTTGTGATATCTTGATTTCTAAAATAATAACGGATCCGGTCATTACAACAGATACCAATTTACCCATCATTCATCCCTAAATGATCCCAAAAATAACAAGACAAGGAGGACTAGCCCGAGACCCTCACGGTCCTAAGTGATCGTGTATTTACAAACCTACGCAAAATACCAAACCTTTCCCTAATTAGTCGCACCAACTCAAAAGGAAAATAATTTATCCCGCTCCTTCGAGGAATTATTAAGCCATCCCAAGGAAAATTATACGTGACCTTCCCAAGCACCCAAGAAATCTGGGGCCTCGTGTCATGTCAGAACCGTCGAATTTGAAAAGACCCAGGAGAACTTTTTCTTTCCCAAAATGGACTGGTGTCCACTATAGCAGACATTATTCCGCTGTAGTGGTGCCGCTATAGGGATGTGCCAACCGCTATAGCAGTTGGTAATAGTCGATATAGGGGAGAAAATGGATTTTTCACCTCATTCTCCTCTATTTCCTTTACAAATACTCTCTTTTCTCCCGATCATCCTACTCCCGACATTGAAATTCTCAGGTAACAATCGCTCCTACTCACTCCTTTACTTTCCTGCACGAATTGAGGTAGGATTTGTGGTAGAAAAAGTGAACTGGGTAGACATTATAGTTGCCTTTTTGAACTTGAAAATAGGTTGGATTTTTGTTAAATTCTCGAAGCATGGTTGCTTCCCTTATGTTTACAATGCCTCCCAGACGTTCTGGGCATATTGATTATGTAATTTTTAGCCAAAAATGGGCCAGGAATGGTGGATGAGGTGAAGGTTTGTTCTTGAATAAACTTGTGATTTGGATGAAATTTAGGGGTTATAATGCCCAAATTTTTGTAGAAAACTGTAGTAAAACACTTTAGGAGAACTGATCTAAACTTGGATTGTTAAAAAAGGAATTTTGGGTCAAGGGGCGCCATTGAAGCACCCCTTGGAATTTCTGGGACGATGAAGATCCCCAAAGCGGTCTGGTTCCGCTATAGCGGAGAAATTACCGCTATGACGGTCCTGTTGTGGTGGACACCCATCTTCTATAGTGGAGGTCTGCAAGGAAGTGGCCTCACTAGGACATACTTAAACCCCCCCCCCCCCTTTTTTTTAACTCACCCCTTTATGCTGAAACAAGCTCTAATTCTACCCTTGGCTACATTGCAAGTTTACAAACTCAATGGCTAAAGGACAATACCCCGAGTATGATTATGCTAGGTTCCTTGACGATGCTATTGATAACGCCCAAACTACACCTCCAATTAGGAAGCGTAAGCGGTCGTAGTCAAATATAGAACCCAACAAAGGTTGGGGTTGATCCCACAGGGAATAAGGTGCAAATTCAAGTCGTTAGTGAAGTATGTGACTAATAGTCAATAGTTTCCGGTAAAATAAAGGGGGGTTTGTGTAATCAAATTGTAAACAAAACAAATAATGTATGCGAAATAATCAGTAGGAGAATGAACTAGGGAAGTGTTTACCATGGCATTGGTAACAATGTCGATTCTAGGTTTAACTGGGTTCCTTCTATATACGTGTCACGATGTGATTGAATTAATGGTATCATCTAAACGTTTCTCAACCAAATAGACGAATTTCCTTTTCTATTCTCTCGACCTCGAAAAGGTGTGCTTTTAGATTTCAATCCTCAACATCAAGTAGATTAATCTAGTTACAGCATTAATCATAAGACGAGAGTTGGTAGTCTCGAATCCTCGTTGTTAATCAAGTTTCCCGGTTTTAATCTCTTTACTCAAGCAAATTAAACCTAGGCATGTTCTAATGTTTGCAACCACTATAAAACGTTAAATAATGAATGATTAACAATGTGACACTCATAAATATTAAACCCGTAGCTACCAGGAATCTACATCGCTACTTTAGCCATGGCTCCCACAACCCTAGTTGTGGGAGGTTTAGTTAATCATGCTATAAAGAAAAGAGAAGAGAATTGTATTCATAATAAAGAGAAGGGATTCTTACAATATAATGAAAACAATCTTCAATTATCCAAGAACAAGAAAACAAGATCCCAAGAACGAATCAAGAACAAGATTGAGGAGAAGGAAACCGTGTGTAGCGCGTTTCCTCTCTCAAAACTCGCTCAAAACTCTCCTAAAATTATTGAGTAATGTGTGTAAAAACTATTGGAAAAGCCATTTGTAAAATAAACCTAACATAGGGTATTTGTAGGAGTCTAGGAAACAAATCCCAAAAACGTCCGGATTCCGCTTAACCGACTGTCTCAACTTGACGGCCAGGCTGACGGACCGTCACTGGCTTGACGGACCGTCGCCTGGACCGTCACTCTTAACCAGTGATGCTGCCTCAGTTGCTGCCTCAGGATGACGGTTTGGGTGACGGACCGTCACCCACTTGACGGACCGTCGCCTGAACCGTCACTCTTATCCAGAATGCTCTTTTTGCTCGTATTTCCTTCCGTTTCCATGTTTGTCCCTATTTCCTGAAAATACACCATAAACACATCAAAAACGACAACGGTTGCTTGAAAACGTACGATTGTTCTTAGTTTAAAGGAGTCGAAAGTGCCGTAAAGTGGCGGCACATCAACACCCTCAACTTAAAACGTTCGCTTGTCCTCAAGCAACATAACATAAAAATAATAAATCGACTCAACTAAGAACACAAACTCATGTCTCTAGCAACTCATGGTCATTCAATACTTATTCACTTTTAAATCAAGCTCCCTCGTAGCACACAAATGTATGAAACACTAACTTGCAAGGATCCAAACATGTCATTCCGATATGATAGAACATTCTACATACATACACGCAGCTATCCTAACAATCAATAGACAATACAGAAATCTTGGTGCCCTCACCACAAAGAAATCCCACACACAAGATTTGGGACTAGGTAAGCGCTCACACTCACAAACGATTTCAAACAATGCACATGCGATACCATAGGCTTGCCCTTACTATTCTATTTCAGTTCTTCAGAAAGTCGCTCAGGATCACTACAGGACTTGTTTTGGCTTGTAATGAGGTTTCAGGTGCAGGTATGATACATTTAGGGGTTAGTGACTAAGCCCTCCTTGGAACCACCGACGTCTTATTACCACATAACTTTACTTTGTCCATCCTTATTCACTTTTTATTTCCTTCTTTCTAGCTACAGGTGCGGCCTCTTTATCTTGACAATTCTTTTTATTACTTTTTCGCTCTTTTTTTCATCTTTTTTTTTCTTTTCTTAGGCACACACCCGAATTTTCATTCCATTCACAACCAATCTTCACTATCCTCTTTTTCTTATCATTCACCTCTATAGTAGCCACCCTCAACTTAGGCTGATTACCTGAAGTGAGGTGCACGATGTCCTAGGCAGGACCAGGGCTAAAACAGGGTTTACCTCTATAGTAGCCACCCTCAACTTAGGCTGTTTGCCTGGGTTGAGGTGCACGATGTCCAAGGAAGGACCAGGGCCAAAATAGGGAGTCAAAGTTAAACAGGAACGGTGACAGGTTATTGAAAGAACAAGGTCAATTATGGCTCAAACAGGGATCAAAGGGAGTATTTACATTTGGACGGTCTTATCGGTTAAGTGGACTGCACACAAAAAGGGCCTGTGATCCTTTCCTAAGCAACCAGACTTCAAACTTAACAAAATAGACCGGGCAAGTTCTAGATGCATGCACAGAGTAAGAATTTACAACAATAATCTCACACACTCTTGGCACCAAGAAACTATATCACTACCAACTATCAAACAACCGCTCGGCTTAAGCATACTCATTCTAATCATAATCACATAATGACATTCAAGGATCCAGACAGTCAGTCGTTTCAACATAAGTACAAAACCAGAATTTTTTTAAAGGGGCCTCTTTTTAGTCAAGAAAAATGCCATGCTCATCACTATAGACACTAAAAAAATTTAAAATAACAACCTAAACATAAATAACAACCTAAACATGCCGGTTCTACTAGATAGCACACCGGAGGGAAAAGAAATCGGCAACAAAAACCCTCGGTGGTGACTCACAGGTTTCCCAACACCCTCAACTTAGACTCATGCATTGTCCCAAATGCATACATATGAAAACTAAAATCTGTGAGAGAATAAGGAATACCTGTGACGTCCATAGGACTCAGATTCTGGAATGATGTTGGAGACCGCCAGGGTCTCCAAAATAGGAGAACTCGATGGAGTGTGTGCACGCGACAACCTCATGTTGCATTCCAGCTTCTTCTTTCATTGGCTCTACAGCTAGTCGTGCCCGCTTCTTCACTCTTTCTTTGCAGGTTTTCTTGCGGTGTTTTCATTTTCTTGCTCTATTCTCACCGCCTTCTTCTACATGTTTCCCTTCTCGCAGCATCCTTCTCACAACAGCTAGCGTCTCGACCAAACCCTTCTCCTCAAGATGCACAGCCGCAGGAGCTTTCTCAATAGCATTGATGACCGCGACCACTCTCATGTCACTTGGTTGCTTCATCAATTTGGACACATCGAACTTGACAACTTCATTGTTTAGTCTGAAGGTCAGTTCGTTTCTTTCCATGTCAACCAATACTCTTGCCGTGGCTAACAATGGTCGTCCCAAGATTATGGGAACTTCAAAATTCACTTCGCAATCCAAGATCACAAAGTCAGCTGGGAAGGTAAGCTTACCGATCTTTACTAGCACATCAGACAATATTCCCACGGGTCGTTTTACCAAACGGTCAGCCATCATCACTCTCATGGACGTTGGTTTAGGAGCTCCCAAACCCAATTGTTTATAGACTGCTAGCGGCATCAGGTTGATGCTAGCACCAAGATCACACAATGCTCTTCCGAAGTTGAGCTTCCCGATAGTGCAGGGGACAGTAAACGCACCTGGGTCTTCCTTCTTTTCCACTAATGATCTTGAAGAAATAGCGCTGTAGTGGTGAAGGTTATCTTCTGGTTCAAAGCTTACTGACCTCTTCTTGGTGATCAAGTCCTTCATGAACTTGGCATATCCGGGCATTTGTTCAAGCGCTTCCACCAATGGGATGTTTATTGATATTTGCTTGAGCATGGTCAGGAAGTTCAGGAACTTACCATCTTTCGCTTTCTTTTTGAGGCGTTGTGGGAATGGAGGTGGTGGTCGAGGCATCATAGTTGGAAGTTTTTCGGCTTCCTTACTTTTCTCCACGAGCTTTTGAGTGGCCTCCTCAACCCCCTTGTTGTTGGCGCTATCACCCTCAACTTGAGTCTGAGTTACCGGATGTGATTCCGGTAATATTTTTCCGCTCCTTGTGGTGATCGCCATACAGCTCGCGTCATTCCTCGGATGAATAGTGTCGCTCGGCAACGTACCTGTCTTCCGTTGGTTCAGAGATGCCGAGATTTGGCCCACTTGCTGCTCCAATTGCTTAATTGCAGTGGAATGCGCTTCCACTATTTGACTCAAGGCCGATAACTCAGTCCTTATCTCCTTCACCCCAGAGTCAGTCGATTCCACCTTCAACAACATCTTCGCCATCATGTTCTCTAGCTTGGACATCCCTGTCTCGGTGCTAGCTCTGTCCCGATTACCAGGTGGCACATACAACCCACCTCTATTGGTGTTGTTCCTCCAGTTTACTTGGTCGCGATCTCTGTAACCAGCTTTCTCATAGTGGTTGTCTCTCTGATAGTTCCGACCTTGGTTTCCCTGGCCATTGGCCTGGAAACCCCCCAAATAGTTGGCCTCCTCATCAGATTCCACCTCTGCTGCTCTACCTTGCGAACCCACGGCTTTCACCTTCTCAATACTTCCTGACATCAAGTTCTTGGTCAAGAGGTCCATTTGCATTTTTAGATGCGCCATGTCTTGGTCGCGCTCCTCCTCTTTTCTGTGCTGCTCAGCTGACACACCAACTGCATAAGTACTAGCTGGTACCTCTGAATCCCGTGTGTGCCAGGCTCTGTTGGTTTTGGTGAGCCTGTCCAAAATAGCTGTGGCATCGGCAAAAGTGCGACCCATAAACGCTCCACCTGCTGCGTTGTCCAACGTCGGCTTGGTAGCCGAATTCAGTGCCCTATAGAATGTCTGCATCAAAAATTCGTCGTTCAACTGATGATTAGGGCATTGTGTTAGCTTCTTCTTGAATCGCAGCCAGGTCTCGTGCAATGCTTCGTGAGGTTGCTGCCTGAAATTGCTAATCTCGTCCCTCAACTGTATCATCCTAGAGGGAGGAAAGAACCTTTCTAGGAAAGCTCCTTTCAACTCTCCCCAAGTTGCGATAGAGTCGGGGGTCAGCTCTGTCAACCATAGCGCTGCCTCATCAGACAGAGACAACGGAAACAACCTGAGCCTGATCGCTGTCTGACTCACTCCCGGCAGTTCGAACGACTTGCAGATGCCCACAAAGTTCATCAGGTGTTGGTTTGGATCATCGCCAGCAACTCCACGGAACACTCCTCTCAAGTTCAACAGCTGGATCATCGTGCTAGTAATGTTGAACTTGGCCCCGGGCGCTAGCGGAGGAAGAACAATGGCGCCCGTAGCGCCAACTCCATCCAAGTCGATATCCTCATAATTCAGCATAACATCGTCCTGCAGACCTCCAGCATTCAGATTTTGTTGGGCCTGCAGTTCTGCAGCGAGCCTTGCTGCCTCTTGTTGTGCGGCCATATTCTGCCTTAACGTTCTAGCTAGCTCGGGATCGTAAGGTAATATTGATTCCCCTGAGCGCCGGGTACTTGGCATGCACAACTATGTACCCTGTCAAAAACAAAAACAACAAATAAAAATAAAAGCAGGAAAGTATGACTAAGAGTCAAATAAACACACCGGACTTAATAAACAACCGTATTCCCCGGCAACGGCGCCACTTTTTGATAACGCCCAAACTACACCTCCAATTAGGAAGCGTAAGCGGTCGTAGTCAAATATAGAACCCAACAAAGGTTGGGGTCGATCCCACAGGGAATAAGGTGCAAATTCAAGTCGTTAGTGAAGTATGTGACTAATAGTCAATAGTTTCCGGTAAAATAAAGGGGGGTTTGTGTAATCAAATTGTAAACAAAACAAATAATGTATGCGAAATAATCAGTAGGAGAATGAACTAGGGAAGTGTTTACCATGGCATTGGTAACAATGTCGATTCTAGGTTTAACTGGGTTCTTTCTATATGCGTGTCACGATGTGATTGAATTAATGGTATCATCTAAACGTTTCTCAACCAAATAGACGAATTTCCTTTTCTATTCTCTCGACCTCGAAAAGGTGTGCTTTTAGATTTCAATCCTAAACATCAAGTAGATTAATCTAGTTACAGCATTAATCATAAGACGAGAGTTGGTAGTCTCGAATCCTCGTTGTTAATTAAGTTTCCTGGTTTTAATCTCTTTACTCAAGCAAATTAAACCTAGGAATGTTCTAATGTTTGCAACCACTAGAAAACGTTAAATAATGAATGATTAACAATGTGACACTCATAAATATTGAACCCGTAGCTACCCGGAATCTACATCGCTACTTTAGCCATGGCTCCCACAACCCTAGTTGTGGGAGGTTTAGTTAATCATGCTATAAAGAAAAGAGAAGAGAATTGTATTCATAATAAAGAGAAGGGATTCTTACAATATAATGAAAACAATCTTCAATTATCCAAGAACAAGAAAACAAGATCCCAAGAACGAATCAAGAACAAGATTGAGGAGAAGGAAACCGTGTGTAGTGCGTTTCCTCTCTCAAAACTCGCTCAAAACTCTCCTAAAATTATTGAGTAATGTGTGTAAAAACTATTGGAAAAGCCATTTGTAAAATAAACCTAACATAGGGTATTTATAGGAGTCTAGGAAACAAATCCCAAAAATGTCCGGATTCCGCGTAACCGACTGTCTCAACTTGACGGCCAGGCTGACGGACCGTCACTGGCTTGACGGACCGTCGCCTGGACCGTCACTCTTAACCAGTGATGCTGCCTCAGTTGCTGCCTCAGGATCCGTCACCCACTTGACGGACCGTTGCCTGAACCGTCACTCTTATCCAGAATGCTCTTTTTGCTCGTATTTCCTTCCGTTTCCATGTTTGTCCCTATTTCCTGAAAATACACCATAAACACATCAAAAACGACAACGGTTGCTTGAAAACGTACGATTGTTCTTAGTTTAAAGGAGTCGAAAGTGCCGTAAAGTGGCGGCACATCAGCTATTCAGGAGAGGTTTTGAGACTATCGTCGGTATGGATTTTGCTATGAAAGGGCATTCAAAATAGAAGGGGTGGCTAAGAGGGCAGGTGCCTTCCATCGGAGGCTCCTAGAGTTCGAGTAGACCTCACTGGTGGTGGCTCCTCTGCTTTCACTTACCGATTGGGTGCGGGAGTTCTATGCCATACTCCACACTGTCCATTGGGATGATCTAAACCCTACCGTCAGCTTTTGAGGGGTGGATGTTCAGGTGGATTCTTGGATAATGAACGAGGTGCTAGGAGTGCCTCACATATCCAATGACGCGTATGAGGCCAAGTCTTGACTTTGGGACATAAATTGGTTGAGAGATACCTTAGTAGATACAGAGCTTCGAGATCAGGTCTACTGTCCCAGTGCTGAGGGTATCACTAGTGCCTACTTCTCCACAGATGCTAGGAGATGGCTGAATCTGGTGTCCCAGAGGATTTGTCCATTGGGTAACACCACCAATGTGGCCTATGCTCTGGCTTTGGTGGCTATTTGTGCTATTTAGGGGATCATCCTGAACATTAGGGAGCAGATTATTTCCGAGTGGAGGGACTTCTACTGGGTTCCTAAAAGAGGCCCCTTTCTTTTGGGTCTAGTTTTCGAGTTGTGCTGATGGTACCATATTCGTGAGGATCACACTGATCATGAGGTAGTCATGGATGACCCCTTCAACCCTCTCCGAGTGAAAACTGTTACCTCTAAGAAGAAGAGGAAGGTAGATGAATCAGGGAGTAGTATGGCTGCCAAGGATGAAGATGATGATGATGAGGATGATACTCCCGCTCCTTCCCAGCCTCAACCCCCGATTACTAGACGCCAGCTTGAGGAGACTCTATCCGCAGTCTGGAGGTTCACGGAGGGAACTGCTGCTGGAGGTACAACCCATCCCCCTTCTGCTCAAGATTATGCAGCACTCTGAAGGGAGTTAGATGAGGAGAAGAAGAAGAGACACTCTGGGGATCGCCTGTTTGCTCGGATGTGGAAGACCGTCAAGGTCATGTTCTCTTGCGTCACCTCAGGTCAGGAGCTTCCTAAACTTGAGCCCAAGGATATGGAGGAGTTCTCCTTCCTGAGTGATGATAAGGCTTAAGACCTCCCCCTCCCCCTTTATTGAGACTATTTACTGCTTTTTGGTTTTCTCCCCCATTTGGGGCTTATTCTAGACAATATTTCCCCTCCTTTTACCCTTTGATTATCGCACATAGATGCTAGTTTCTGACATTTCCCCTTTTTAGCATGCTACACTAGTTTTATGAATGGTTTCCTAGTTTTACATAGTAGCTCGTGGCTTGCTTATCTCTTTTAGATGCCTCAGGAATGAAATGAAAAATAGGGCAGGCATTCTGCCTCGAGTCCTTTCGCTATAACGGTGTCATTTCGCTACAACGGTTCTGCCGTAGTGGTAGAAATTTCTGCTATAGCAGGATCACCATAGCCGTATAGTCCCGCTATAGCGGTCCCGATGGTAATAGTCCAGAAATTCAAAATTTCCAGCAAGTGTACTCATCCCCCTTCCTGGTTATCATTGTCTAACCCCGTCAATCCCGCCATGGTCTTAAACACCCCCCAAGACTATTCCTGGCAATGCACAAATCAAAACTCATCATCCGAATATCACCAATCATAAAAGATTCACAGAAGAAAATTATTCTCGACAATACATTCCCGCTATTACGCACGAATAACCCCTTGTTCCCATGGTTCCCAACCAAGTCCCGACTGTACAAAAACTGGAGTTTCCCTACAGTCATAAATCCTTTTCCCTCACCATCTTAACCAAATGATGAGCCCCATTTTTGAAATTAATACAAAGTTTTAACTCCACACATAGCATTCTATTACAAACCAAAGCATACCAATTCAGATTATGATGACCTTTAGACCCATAATTTGCACAGCAAGGTAACCAATTACATACAATTAAGTAAATCATACAAGCACTGTAACACACAAACATTTCAGCTTCAGGCTACAACAAAATCAAGTCACCTAAATTTACTCTCTATTCGTCCCATGGATGACCCTTAGTCGATCATCCATGTCTTACCACAACCTCTCAGGCCAGATACCAATTGGAACCTTCCCGATTCCAACTTCTCTTGCTTGTTTCATTGCATTTGTAGTCCAATGACATCCTTCACTTTGTTGAGATACCAATTGAAATCGAGAGATACCAATTGAAATCGAGAGATACCAATTGGACCCAACCCATACAAGCAAGTACACTAACTGCACCAAAGGAATAGAAGAAGAGAGATATTTCCTAGAATATTTCATAGCTTCCCAAGGATTAGATGTGGACATCAACACACCAATCCGCAGGACTCTATTCGACATTTTGCTCTTATACTGGGAGATCGGTAACATAGGATCTGATACCATCTGTCATAACCCAAGCAACCAAGCCATGTGGGTGCCTACTCTATGACCTAGATAGATGAACCCTTACCACCCATTCCAATAGGTAAATGCGGAAAAACCAAGTATAACCATAAAAATCCTCTTTTTAATACATGTAAACTATTACAACCTTTTATTTCAGGAAAACTTTTTTGCAAGCGAATACAATAAATGAGTTTTACAACTTGAATACCCCTTCCTAGGATATAGTCTAATCCGGTACAAGAGCTACTACGAGAGTAATACAATTCAAATGAAAAGGACACAACTCCACCGTAGAAACAAAAAGCAGGAGATGCTGGAGATTTCCATCATCGTGTACCTATGAAACATCACCAACCCTACAACCAGACTATACCCAAAAGGTATAGCAAGAGTAGAATCAGTACAAACACACGTATTGGTAGGCATCATCGGTCGACCCGAATCCACTCGTACAATCATATAAGAATTCAAGGGAAAGCATATAAATAGCTTTAATAGTACCATCCTCCAACATCCACCTTTATCCAAACCCAATATCAAACAATTGTCTACTTATATATATATATCCTGCCTCAACCCTTCCTATCCATTCCGCTACCAACTCCCTCACTCAGGACTCTACACCCGGACTTTTAGAACTTCTCAAGTCACGCTAACCTTAGATTTGTCAAGTCACCTTAACCTTGGAATATTCCCAAGTCGCACTAACCCTTAACTTCTCAAGTCACCTTGCACTAGACCAACCACTAAGTCCAGACCTGGACTACCACTCCATTTACTCAACCAACCACTATGACTAAGCACCCAGAAACAACCTAGTAACTTCCAACCTAGACCAACCACACTCATGGTGCTACTAACAAGTATTCCGGACCTCTCAAGGGTCCCTAAGAAAAATCGCTAACATGATAATACTGACTAGCAATACAACTCCTGACTCTCGGTCTTCCTCCTATCTTATCAACTTCTATAACAGTCAACACCCATTGACGATACCCAATCACTGTAACACATCGATATATCTTTTTACATAGTCCAAACCCACCCTGGGATCCCCCTAACAATACCTAAGTGTTACATATGCAACCCGGTCTACACCAAGACTAAACAGATATCAATATAATAACCTGACCTCTCATGGACCATATGTAAATGTCACAATTCAAGAAACACAACCCAGTTCACTCATGGAACCATCGTCAGAATACAATGATTCAATAAATTAAAACCATACCAGGCATGATACCTGAGCCAACCATTTTAGTATACCGTACCAAGCGTGGTACCCAAGCTAACCATTTGTTATTCCGTACCAAGCATAGTTCCCGAGTCAACCATTTAGAATTCCATACCAAGCGTGGTACCCAAGAAAACTGAATGTCACACAGAAATCCAAAAGTCAAAAATATTAAACAAAAACACACTTGTAAACCAACAAGCAATAACACCCAGTTCATTTTACAAGACTGCTATCAGGATATTTAGACATTCATAATTATTCCCTAAGCATGCAACTCATATAATACTTAAGCAAAAGTACACGAACATACAATGCATAATGGGAATCAATAACCATCACCTAGCCTTACCCCGGGTACGTAGCTCAACCTTGGATCTCGTCCGAAGACCAACCCCCATTCACCCCTTTTCAACACACATTTAGTAGATACATTGATTCCTGAACTTCTTCTTAGATAACTACAATGTGGGGAAGACACCTCTTAGCCTTGGTAATTCAGCCACTCTTATTCTATTCATTATCCCGAACCTTTATCAAAGATTCCCCTTTTTACCTAGCCATTTAGTTACCCAAGCATTTTCAGTTCCCTGAACCTTCCCAATATCCCAATCCCTGAATTCTATCATTATGCCATACCTAAATAACATGTACAACCCAAAATATAACAACACGATAATCTGATTCAACCAAAATCCTAGTTCATACATAAAGAACACCACAATCCACCAGACTTTGTGGCCGAAGCCTAAACATGGATTCTCCTTTTTCCTCTATACAATAAGTATAAAATGTAAACAGGTCTATCTACTCAATAAGAAAACCTAGCCTACCTGGATGTCGAGTAGCTGCACAACATATTTTCTAGCTTCGTGAAGGCGTTCCTAGCTGGATGACGATCCTGAAACCCATTGTCCCGCATCCTTTTAGCCATAATCTCTCCTCTTCATGGCTCACAGACCTTGGATCAGCCTAAGAGGGTTTTTGGATAAACCCTCGTATGTCTTTCAACTGAGAAGGAGAAATCTTTTATTAAAATTGCATTCTGAGGCTATTGCCTCCCGTCATCCCCCTATACTGGATGACCTTTTGATACAATAGTAGCGCTATAAAGGAATAAATACTGCTATAGCAGAGTGACATCAGCCCGGTTCAATTTCAAAAATTTGAAATTTTTTTCCATGTCACCCTACTTAATACAAAACATTTTTTCATTCATTCCCAATATTTATGATATCATGATATCTAAAATAATGATAGATACGATCATTATGAAAACCCTCCTAGGGTACCTCATGGCTTGGGAGCAATAGAGAGGAGGGATTTGCCTTCTCAGAGCCAAAGTTCACATTCAAACCTTTGTAGCAACTGCTTGGCATCCGGGCAGGCTAGGTTTTACTGAGTAGTTTACAACTGGCTTAAAAATCATGTACATAATGTAAATTGACAGGAGATTCTAGGCTTAGGCCTTCGAGCATGGTGTTTGGATGGATAAAATCTATGAAAACCCTGCTGTTGGGGTGGGAAATATCTGTAATATAGTGTTATTGGAATGATACTTGGCTTATTATGTTTTCTCCATCGTTGTTAATCCTTGGTTGATTGAATAATAGGTGGGGTCTTAAACCTAGTATGAACTTGAATGTAAGGGTAAATAGAAAAATCCCCGGTCTTGGTATAATAGAGGGGGATGGGATTAGTAAAAAGGGAACCATGTATATTGGAGTAAGGTTTAGTCTCCATGTGATTGAATGTGAATTCTTAAATATATGTTAAGGAAAAAGAGAATGATTGTTAAATGATATCCTAAGTGTTAATCACATGTAATGAGTTTGTTTGAAAGCTTGTTCATTTTTATAAATGTTGTTTGTTATCTTTGTGATTGTTATACCTATTATTATTGTGGGATGTACTGGTATTTGGACATCTTCAGGGGATTGGTTGATGTTATTCATTGGTTGGCTTGGGTCAAGTGAACAGAGTGACTTAATTTCATGTTGTCCATTACTGGTATAGTTGGTAGGAGGTATAAGTTATTGTGTTGAGTCATGGTTGTTGACTTGGTTAAGGATTGATAGTCTGGGCTGTTGACTTAGATTCTGGTGTAGTGGTATGTCTACTTGAGATGATGCTTGGGTCATTTTGGTAGTAGGACCAACGAGGGTGAGGTATCCCATTTTGTAAATATCATGGTAGATAGACTTGGGTGAATCTAAAGATAGTATGATGTCAAGGTATGGCTGGTTTAATGGAACAAGGCTTGTTTCTGTACTTCTAGAATCGACAGGAGGTCAAGGATGGGGAAGTTTGGGGGTTGATCACCTAGAACGCACATGTAGTTTAGTGAAAGAGGTTGGGCATAATAAGGAGGAAGGTTTGCTTTTTAATGATAAGACTTGTATTAGGTCATGTTATTAAGTAATTGTTAAATAAAAGACCTCTGGCTAAATAACCCCCTAGTTGAATGTTTTACTCTAGATATTTATGTGATGATATGTGATTTATTTTGGGTCGATTTTATAATGCTTATCAGTAAGTGTTTCTTGTACTGATACTACTCTTGCTATACCCTTTTTAGGTATTGTCTGGTTGCCTGATTCAATAGATGTTTCAGAATTGACACGATAAAGATCTCTAGCAGCTTCTATTCATCGTATTCCTATGTGGGAGCTGTGTCTTTGTTTTGTACTTCTCTTAGTATCTCATGTACCTGTAGACTAGTTCCTTGGGAAGGGTTTTAGTGTATTTAAAGTTGTAAACTAGTTTTAATTTCCAAAAAGCATTTATTGTTTCTTATTGATTTTTCGCATACCTGTTTTAGATGGGTGGTAAGGGTTCTCCTATCTAGGTTGATTAGAGTAGGTTTCCAGCACAATTCGAGTAGTTGGGTCATGATAATTTGGTATCAGAGCCTAGGTTACCGGTCTCCCAGTACAAGAGCAAATGTCGAATAGAGTCTTGCGGATTGGTGGGTTGACGTCCACATCTAATCTTTGGGAAGCTATGAGGCATTCTAAGAAATTCTTCTACTTTTTTCCTCCCTTTGTGCAGTCTGTACTTGCTTGTATGGGTTGAGTCCAATCGATATCTCTAGATTCCAATTGGTATCTCGACGAGGTAAATAGATGCTATTGACTCTAGCTAAAATGACACAAGCAAAGAAAGTTTGAACTGGGAAGGTTCCAATTGGTATATGGCCATAGAGGCTATGGAAATGCATGGATAATCGGCTAACAGACATCCATGAGATGAATAAAAGATAATAAACAGGGCTTGTTCAGTGATTAAACTTGAGATTGGTGCTTATGGGTAATTGTATTACTTGAATGACTGCAAATATGTGAAATGTGATTTCTTGAATTACTGTAGCAAAAGGTCATAACTTGATTATGTGTTGGTGATTAAGGGAATTATTTGCTATATGGCTTAACTAGAACTATGTGATAATTGTTGTACATGTACTTATCAAGGGTAAAGATGATATGGGGATAAAACCTAGCTTACGACTGTGGGGAAACTCCTGTTTCAGGACAGTCAACATTTGGTTGAAAACCATGGAAAAAAAAGGATATTATTACATAATAGCGAAAATCATTACTATGAAGAGTTTCTTGTTGTGATTCATAACTGGTTTGAGTAAATTAATGCTAAGTTCTTGTTTATGCATTGCTAGGTTTGGTCTTGGGATTATGTTAAAGAACATAATGCAATTTCATGTGTTAATGTTGAAAATAGGGAAGGGGAATGAGGGAAATTTTGTAGAAATTAGGAAATTCTGGGCTGCTGCCGTTGGGGCTACCATAGCAATACTAACTTGCTACAACAATCCCGCTATAGCAGAAATTTTTCCATTATAGCAACATCGCGATAGCAACGTGCAAGCCGCTATAGCGGGATGGACGGGGCAAAATCCCTACCCTATTTTCCCCTGTTCTATTTTTCATTCTTGGGCTATTAAAATTTTTCCATTGAGCTATAGTCTATTATATGGATTATATAAATCGCTTATAGATAAGTAAAGAATGCGTTCATATAAAGATTGTTAAAAGCTAGCATCCACGTGCCTTAAAATAAAAGAGAAAGGAAAGGGAGAAACATTATCTAGTACATGCCCCAAACGGGGGCAACCATAAATATCAGTAATGTAAAAGTGGGGGGGGGGGGAGGGGATCATGGCTGATATGCACCAAAGGCCCTAGCTGGATGTCCTATCACCATCGTGGGCTACCGAGACGGGGGTCCTCTACCTTTGTGTCACTCAGAAAGGGAAACTCTTGCATATCCTCTAGCTCCAACTGGGGAAGCTCCTGATCAGGGACTGCACAACTGAACATGACCTTCATGGTCTTCCACATCCGTGCATGCAGGTGGTCCTGGGAGTGCCTCTTCCTCTTCTCCTCACCAAGCTCTGTGTGGAGTGCTGCATAGTCTTGGTAGGAGAATGTGGGGATGCAGTATCGAGATGGGCGTTCTCCATGTATCTCCTAACTGTAGCAAAGTCTGCCTCCAGGCGGCTGCCAGAAATCGAGGGCTGGGAGTTGGAGGGAGGGGAAGCATCATTATCATCATCATTATCAGTCCCCTCTGCATCTCGGCTAGTCTTAGCCTCACCCACTTTCCTCTTCTTCTTATTTCCTTTGGAGGCGATCACCTTTACCCGAAAGGGGTGAAAGGGGTGGTCTATCTCCAACTCTATATTGGTCTCCTCCTCGAGCACCCTAGTACGCATGCATAGCATAGACACCAGACCAGGAAGGTAGGGGCCCTTCTTGCTACCTCGGTAGAAGTCCTTCCACCTTGACATGATCTGTTCCCCCACATTTAGCTGTATACCCTACATGGCATAGCCTATTACCAGAGCCTAAGGGTAGGTCACGTCGGTAAGATTTCCCGATGGATGAATCCTCCGGGACACCAGGTTCAGCCACCTCCCAACATCGGCAGAGAAATAAGTGCTTGTGATGCCTTCAGTGGTGGGCTAATAGATATGGTCTCTGAATTTCTCCTCAACCAGAGTATCCCACAGCTATTTCATGTCCATATCCTAGGTCTTGGCTTCATACTCAGCATTTGAAACATGAGTCTCCCCCAAAACCTCATTTATGGTCTGAACGTCCACTAAGACATCCACTCCTCTGATGCGGATAGTAGGGAGGGGGTCATCCTAAAGCATAGTCGAGAGTATGGCATAAAACTACCTAACCCATCCCGAGACCTTGGAAGGGGGAGCCTCCACTAGTGGACCCTAGGCAAACTCCAGAGCTGATTGTAGAATTCACATGCCTTTTTTGTCACCCCTCTCATAAAGAAGGCCTTTTATAGCATAATCCAATCCTCCAATAATCTAAAAATCTCTCCCGACTTGCATCATCGGTGAACCTCTCGTAAGTGGGGATATTCTCTTGGTTGGCATCCATTAGGATGTTAAATCTGCAAAATCATTGGAAAGGTACTAAGTTAGACCTCATAATGTGCTAAGGAAATCGAATTCCAGAAAAGGCCAATGCCTTGACCTGAATGGGAGGCTACTACTTGCAGCATCACACTATAGCAGGCTACACCCACTATGGTGATGTCACTATAGAGGGAATTTATCCACTATAGTAGAGCAAGGTAGCTATAGCGGCCTTCATCATTCTACAAATTCAAGAGGTGCATTAATAGCGCCTCATGGTAAAAATTCCCATTGTTAATATTCCAACTTCAGATCAGTGTTTCCAAAGTACCCTAACACTAAATTATGCTAAAATTTGGGCATTATAACTCCAAAAACCCGCCCAAATCATCATTTCCAAAACAAGAATAACCCTTCACATTTTCTATAGTTTTGAGCCCATGTTGGCCATGAACTCCGCGCCCAGAATGCTATAGAAGCATTGTAAATGTAAGGGAAGCATCCCAGCTTCAAAGATTCAGTCGAATCAACCCCAAATTCAAAATTTCAAAAACAAACCCAAAACCTATTCTATTTTACAATTTCAAGCATAAAACAAGCAGAACTTCATGTAATGAAGTAAGAGAGTGAAGTTTATCGATAATTACCTTGTTTTCAATGACGGGAGCAAAGTGATCGGAGAGGGGGAGGGAGTTTTTTTGGGTGGAAGTAAAGAAATGATTGAGAAACTCATTTCTCTCCCCTTTAAATTATTGGCCTCCGCTGTAGCGACCACCTCCCCTATAGAGATGCCGCTATAGCCGAGATATTCTCGCTGTAGCGAGATCCAGACCCTTGTGGCATGAAAAATTATATCCCCACTTGGTCTAAAGTCTTCCGATTTAGTGTACTGACGAGACCCCATATTTCTTAGGCACTCGGGGAGAGGTTGGTCTAATTACTCTCATGCGTCTCAAAGGGAGGAAAATTTCTTGACGTGGCAGAGTAGTAATAAATTTTGGTTGATCTTTTGGTATACCAAGAAAAAATAAAATCTCGATGGTTTGCATAAGTTTGTAATTACATTGTCATTGTAAGGGAGTTAAGGTTCAATTTAAGCTAGTACCGCTCCTTTCTTAATCGTGATCGTTCGAAGATGAACAATGAGTAAATTGGTACTTATTGTAATGACATGTTCCATAGTTATTTGTCACGACCCAACCTACCGGGCCATGCGGGCACCTACTCTAACCACCTAGATAGACAAACCCTCACCACCCGTCCAACAGGTAACTCGCGGAAATTAAAGTAAACCATTAATCAGTACATTTTTATACATGAGAAATTCTTTTACAGAAAATGTTCATAAAATAGATGACTTAAAGAATTTGCGGAAAACCTTTACAACCTTTAAAAACACCCTAACTAGGACCTATTCTAAGCAGGTACAAGAGCTACTACAAGATTTATACAGAACATGTAAAAGAGACACAACTTCCGTCTTGGAATCGAAGGACAGAAGCTGCTGGAGATCACCATCGTCATGTCCCTATGAAACATCACCAACCCTGCAACCCGTCCTATACCAAGAGCAAACTCACAATATACCATTACAACCCGGCCTACACCAAGACCAACTCAATAGATATAACAGGACTCCCGGTCATTCAAGGACTACCAACAAATATCACATTTCAATAAAAAGCCCGGTCCACTCACGGAACCAATAACAGTCAATGCAATACAATAATATGAATGTAATAATGCAGTAAAATAAACCCATACCAGGCGTGGTACCCGAGCCAAATATTAGTATTATCCCATACCAGGTGTGGTACCCGAGCCAACCATTTGTTATATCCGTACCAAGCGTGGTACTCGAGCCAACCGTTAGTAATTTCCCGTACCAAGCGTGGTACCCGACCCAACCATTTGTTATACCTGTACCAGGCATGGTACCCGAGCCAACCGAATGTCAATAATCCACAGTCAAGTAATGAACAAACAACTTGTAAACCAACAAGAAACACACCATTTAATTCACAGACTGTAAAACAAGACCCTTAAACATTCTACACAATTCCTCTAAGCCATCCAATTCATACAAACACTTAGATAAGAGTACAAAATATACAACATTCACAGGAATCGTAAGCCATCACCTACCCTTTTTCCCGAGTATATAACTTAGCCTTGATCTCCGTCTGAAGACTAAACACACTCACCCTTTATTTACGAAAAAATGAACGGTTTCCCTTTTTAGCATAATTTAACAACCACATTGATTTCAGAACTTGCACAAATAATAATAGTGTGAATTACCACCCCTTATCCCTTAGCAAAACCAACGCTACTTATCATGCCCTTCGTATTCCCGAAACCTCACTTAGTAGTTTCCCATTTTCATATCCATTTAGTTATCATTGCAATTCCCGGTTCCCCGAACCTTCCCGACATCCCAGTCCCTGAGCCCTATCATTTTATCATACTAGGACAACATAAATAGCCCCAAATAATTATCAATATCCCACAATTTAATCCAACCAATTCCTAATACACACATAACCAACACCGAATCCACCAGACTCCGTGCCTGGAGGCCTAATCATGGATTCTCCTTTTCCACTATACAATAAGTACAGAATGTAAGCAAGTATATCTACTCAATGAAAAACTAGCCTACCTGGATGCCGAGCATTTGTTCCATGCCCTTTCTGGCTCTGTAAAGGCATTCCCTGATGGTTCTGCAGGCCCGAATCCATGGTTTCATGTCCTTTTTACCGGAATTCCTCCTCCCCATAGCTCCCAAGCCTTAGAGCAGCATAGGAGGGTTTTTGGAATAGCTCTCATCTATTTTTGGGGCTGAAGGGAAGAGATTGAAAGTAAAAACCCATTTTCTGGATTTTTTGGTCCCGTCGCTCCGCTATAGCGATCCATGCTCTACGATAGCATATCGCCATAGCGGAGTCAATCGCTATGGCGGAAGTTGATCGTCTTGACTTCTGCTATAGAGGTAATTATTCTGCTATAGCGGAGGTCGCCGTGGCAGAGCGGTACTGCTCGTCACGGACAAAAACTCGGAAAATTCCTGAAAAGAGCCCTTTTTACAACACACCTTGAATCCTCGACATTCCAGAATAACCCCTTCACGTTAACCTTGATTTCGGAGTTCTACCTACTGAATTCACTTCCGAAGAGTTCCCCGGACTCCTCTAGCCTTAGCTAATGGAAAAACTAGCTCGCAACAAGATATATTGCCCAATCTTCACCCTGATTGTCCTAGACCATACCTCGCTCCAAAACCGACCGAGACTAGCCTAGCCTAGAATTTTCAACTCCCAAACTCAGAAGTTTTTTTGACTCAAAACTTGGCACGAAAGATTTACCCATAACGATGAACCCGGTCATTACAATATTAACAAGGCACCTCATTATAGGTACGAGTTAGGGAACTTCTAAATATGCGATCTCAAATTACAAAAGGATGACATAATAAAAAAATTTAGAATTCAAAATTTTAGGTCGGGCTGATGTCATCCCATTATAGAAGAAATTTTCCCTGCTATAGCACCATCGCCATAGCGGTCGGCAGGTTGCTATAGCAGGATGACGAGACCAGTAACCTAGAAATGGGTTTTATAATTTCATTATCTCCACTTCAGTTCCAAAAAGGATGAGGCTTGCTCTAAAAGCCATCCTAGGGTGCCTCATGTCTTGGGAGAAATAGTAAGGAGGGATTCCATGTTAATGGGGTAAGACCCATGGGGTTTGTGCTGATTTCACTCCAGGATTTGCCTTCCTGGAGCCAAAGTTTGCATCCAAACCTCTATAGTAGCTGCTTGGCATCCAGGTAGGCTAGGTTTTATTGAGTAGTTTAGACCTAGGTTAAAAAGCATATACATAATGTAGATTGATAGGAGATTCCATACTTAGGCCTTCGGGCACGGTGTTTGGATGGATAAAACGTATGAAAACACCGCTATTGGGGTGGGAAATATCTATTATGTAGTGTTATTAGAATGATACTTGGCTTATTATGATTATTCCATTGCTGTTAATCCCCGATTGATTTAATAATAGGTGGGGTCTTAAACCTAGTACATGCTCGAATGTAAGGGTAAATAGCAGAATCCCTGATCTTGGGATAATGAAGGGGGATGGGATTAGTAAAAAGGAAACCATGTATGTTGGGTAAGGTTTAGTCTCCATGTGATTGAATGTGTGTTCTTAAATACATGTTCAGGAAAAAAAGAATGATTTTTAAATGATATCCTAAGTGTTAATCACATGCAATGAGTCTGTTTGAAAGCTTGTTCATTTTTACAAGTGTTATTTGTTATCTTTCTGATTGTGATTGTTGTGATACCTATTATTATTGTGGAATTTACCGGTATTTGTATATCTTCATGGGATTAGTTGATGTTATTCATTGGTTGGCTCGGGTACCACACTTGTGTAGTTTATTATTCATTGGTTAGCTCGGGTACCACACCGGTATAGTACATGGACAAGAGCTCGTGCCCTGTAGGTCATGACTAGTGGGAGATTATAAGACCCTTAGCATGTGTGTACAAGTTATCTTGTCATTCATATATGTTCGTTCCTTAAGTGAATCTTGTTCTTTGTCTACTTGATGTTCATATATATTGGTTCTTTGAGTGAACCGGGCTTATCTGTTTACTTGTCATTTATGTATGTTGGTTCATTGAGTGAACCAGGTTCATTTGTCTACTTGATGTTCATATATATTAGTTCCTTGAGTGAACCGAGCTTATTTGTTACTTGATATCCATATATGTTGGTTCCTTGTGTGAACCGGGCTTATCTATTTACATGAGGTTCATATATGTTGCTTCCTTGTGTGACCCGCAGGTTGATCTATTATGCCTGAATATGGATTTATTTCTAAAGGTGGGATTATCAAGTACACCAAGATGCCAGTAAGGTACCAGGGATGTTGTCTTAGGGATCCTTGGGAGGTCCAGGTCAAGTGCACAGAGTGACTTAATTTCATTTGTCCATTACTAGTATAGTTGTAGGAGGTGTAAGTTGTTGTATTGAGTCATGGTTGTTGACTTGGTTACGGATTGATAGTCTGGGCTATTTACTTAGAGTCTATTATAGTGCCACATCCACTAGAGATTATGTCTGGGCCGTTTTGGTAGTAGGATCGACGAGGGTGAGGTGTCCCTTTTTTGAAATATCATGGTAGATAGACTTGGGTGAATCTAATGATGGTAGGTTGTCAAGGTATGACTAGGTTAGGGGAGCAGGGCTTGTTTTTCTACTGCCAAAATTGGCGGGAGGTCGAGGGTAGAGAAGTTTGGGGGTCGAGAACCTAGAACACACAAGTAGTTTAGTGGAAGAGGTCGGGCATGATAAGACTGGTATTAGGTTAAGGTATTAAGTAATTGTTAAGTAAAAAACCTCTGGCTAAATAACCCCCTATTTGTATGTTTTCCTCTGGATATTTATATGATGTTATGTGATTTGATTCGGGTCGGCCGATGATGTTTACCAATACGTGGTGCTTGTACTGATACTACTCTTGATATATCCTTTTTGGGTATAGTCTGATTGCAGGATTCAGTAGATGTTTATGAATTGATGCGGTAAAGATCTCCAGCAGCTTCTATTTATCGCATTCCTATGTGGGAGCTGTGTCTTGGTTTTGTACTTCTCTTAGTAGCTCTTGTACCTCGACTAGTTCATTTGGAAGAGTTTTAGTGTATATAAAGTTGTAAACTGGTTTAATTTCCAAAAAGAATTTATGGTTTCTTATTGATTTTCCGCATACCTGTTTTAAATGGGTGGTAAGGGTTCTCCTATCTATGTTGATTAGAGTAGGTGCCCCACGGTTCGAGTAGTTGGGTCGTGACACCCTCCCTCGCGCCATTGCTAAAAAGGAGAGCAATGATGCAGAGAACAAACCAACTTCAGAATGGTGGCAGCTTTTTCACCACTTACCCAAAGCAGGGAGTGGCACAAGACAACAAAAAAACCAAGTCTTGGCTGCGCCACTAGCCAAAGCAAGGCAATGGGGCAAGTGCTCAATGTTCTTTGCCTTTCTTGTTTCCCCTTTTCTTCTTGTCTAAAGCTTCAAATACGTCAATACACTCCTACACAAGCAAAACATAAAACATAAATGTAATTCACATCATTTAAGCTCAAGATGATACTAAAAAGAGATCAAATAAGAGGCCAATAATTGTATAAAAGCATAACTTTTAGACTCTCTATGGCAAAGGGTTAGAAGTGGTCAAGATTCTTACAACCAACTCCCACCACAGCAGGCCAAGGCACCAGAACTTGCATCCAGGAAAAAAAACACTTCAAGAAAATGTGAGTCATTACTGAAGGAAAGAAGTGGGTTGTAGAATTCAAAATAGACATTTGCTTTGATGAGATTCAGATTAATAAAATAAGGTTACATGTTGAGTTCCCATAGATATGGGAGAGAGTGTATTCTATAGGGTTTGAATTTATATTTACTGATCCAGAATAGTGCCACCTGACTCTAGTTTGAGAAGCTTATGCGAATTGGTAACCTGCACTAGATCATGAGGAAACTACTCTGAGGGGTATGGTTGTGAAGTGGAATGCGTAGAAATTCTATGAGTTATTCAGGACCCCATGGATTTACCCTAGTATGATTTCTATGATGATTGCTCATCTACCTTACCAAGCTAGCCTCTACACTTTATGTGAGTCGGATCTACAAACAGGTGACTCATACGTAATAATAACAACACACACATGACCATGAAGATGAGCTACTTTACTAGGGA
Organism: Jaltomata sinuosa; assembly: GCA_003996215.1. NCBI lineage: Eukaryota > Viridiplantae > Streptophyta > Magnoliopsida > Solanales > Solanaceae > Jaltomata > Jaltomata sinuosa. Next base: position 350,882 of record QJPP01002301.1, read on the forward strand.
GGCCGGATGCTAGTTGAGAATAGTTTTCAGCAGGTTGATGCCCTATGACTACTACACATATGTTACTAGAGAGCTAGTCTATTTGGTCTATATGTTGATTACAAGGTAGCTGATAAATGTGAAGTAAATTATGAATTCCATGATGAAATATGCTAGAAAGGGCACTGATAGGAGTTTCTACTTTTTTTGGCGCACTCACTTGATTTCTTTGTAACGAGGGTGTGATGGTAGAGGATGGAGACATGTGTATTCTAGTTCGGTCACCATACGATGTCACAATGGGAACGAGCCCAAGGGTGTGTCATGTTAGTTATATGAGTGCATCTAAGTGCCATGTTAGAGATGACAACCTCTTTGGTTGTATTCATGAGATGATTACCTTAGGGCTGAGGATTAGTGGATGACCTACCACTTATGAGGAGCTTGCAGATATAGATAAATGATTTTTGCTTAGCAGACATTCTCAGCTGGCTTGTAAAGTTGGCCCATTTTATATAGAGCTGCTGGACGATGACATTCCTACTCTGCCTACCCCTACCCTTGGTGCTAATGATGATGATGGATCCTCTAAGAAGGATGATGATGACGAAGATAGTGCATTTGCACCAAGTGATGAGGAGGCTTTTGCTGATCCTTGACCAGGGAGTCTTTTGTTTTCTCTCTACTCGTTTATTACTTTAATTTAGCACTAAGGACAATGATTTATTTTGAGTGTCTGGTGGAAAAAAGAACTCCAATTACCTTCTTATTTTGTTTTGTATAACATTTAAATTCAGTACTTTTGTTTTGTTACTTGACTTGATTTTTATTTATTTCTTGCATTTCTTGGTAAATTTGGATTTTTTTTATTTGTAGCAGTAAGTTAGGATGTAATATATATTAGTTAATATTTTTTGTGCCATTCTAGCAGTTTGAGTTATTAGTGCAAGCTTTGAGTGTTGTTGTCGGTTCTTTTATCAAGGGAGTCCCTTTGAACTATCACTTTTATGTTTTGTCATAGAAGAAATACTTTTCTCGATGATGGATGGATGATGACCATTTTGAGAGAAAATTAGTGTTTAGAAAAGTTAGAAGAAACCAAACGCGCTACGAATTCTAGGTGCTTAATCTAGAATCTCTAAGACTATCTTCAGGTAAATCTCTAAAATATTGTGCATAAAAAGTAGATAAGTTCTTTTTGAAATACGTAAGACTCTAGAATTGACTCTAAACAAATAAAAGTGAGATTAAAATGATTAAAATTAGATTGTTAGGTAGAGAATTGAGAGAAAATCAATTGAATTATTTATGTGCCATTTTGTGGTGCATTATTGCTTATGCCTTGCATATGTTGGTATCTAGATCTTGCCCAGTGTGTGTACAAAGTGAGGAGTCCATATGAGATGATTTAGGTATTTCCTTGTTAGTCATTTCTTGACTACTATTTGTGCCTACCATTTTATTATCCATAGTTATCTCATTTGAGCCTATTTTTCTTGATTACCCGCATAATCAACCTTTCCCCTTTTATTGAATTTCTTTGGAGTTAATTTGATCCAAAAGAAGTCCTTAGTGCACTTTGAAGTTGAAAGACTTAGAAGTAACGAGAATAAATAAAGAAGTGAAAATAAAGAGAATTGGGTGGTTGAAAAAGAGAATATAATTTATGAGTGCAAAGTATGAAAACAATATTGGTATAATGATTAGTAGGGATGAGAAAAACAAAAATATGAAAAGAATGAAGGTTCTAGAAAAAGAAGTATCCTTGCTAATAAGGTGCAGAAGAATAAGACAAAGGGAGATATAAAGGGAGGTATGAAAAGAGATGAATTTGAGGAGACATAAGGAGAAGAGTGAAATAGAAGAAAGTAATTGTCTTAAAAGTGCATAGGGAATTAGTCACTATTTTTTCAAATAATTTTTACTCGTCTCTTAGCAGACATTACAATCCTTTTAAGACCTTTGGATCCCATATTTTCCAATACTTATGTCAACAGAGTATACTATTAAGGACAAGCTTATGGTATATTTTGTATGCATGCGAATTCATTTGTCAGAGTAATCATATTTCTCTAATTATATTACCAGAAAAGTTGTGATTTGATTGTGTGAAAGGGCATCTCTCTAGAGATGCAAGGGCATGAAAATAGTTTATATGACTCAAATTACAGCAAGTCATGCGGGCATCTACTCGATTCTAACTCTATAGGAGAAACTTTTATTACCTTAAATCATTATTTAAGCAAAAGTCTTTTAAACAGTTCAATATACGAATAACCAGGAGAAAACTCATAAACATAAATTTCATTTAACTTGAAAATCATATAATTGTTTTGAAAACAATAAATACAATCTTTCCTAAGACCTAGTCTAGATATATATAAGAGCCTCTAATGAGGAACATGACAAGAGAAAACATGACACAACTTTCGCCTGTGGAATAGAACACAAAAGTTGCTGATGGAGACTCTTCACTTCAAGCAAGGAACTTAGTCAACCAGTCACATATCTACACCCAAAGAGAATGTAGCAAGAGTAGTATTAGTATACCACATGTACTGGTAGGCATAATTGACCGACTAAGATTAGATTACACAATACACATATAAAACCAATGAAACAACAAATAATTCCAAGCAATGTTCCGTGTCATAACATCAACCACTTATTACATAATCCCAATGGTTTTATGATTCATTACTAAATTCCTTAATCCCTTTATATTCTAGCCATCATTGCTACACCTTCGACTCTCTTTCCAATAGTTTCAACAACCGGACACAATCCCTAACACTTAGTATCAATAAGGCTATGACCTCTTATCATTATCATTTACATGTTGTCATCATTCATTCATTAGTCTTAATCAATTATCATTATTTATAGATTCTCACCCAAATTCCAAATTCACCCAAAAATCATTACATATAGACAAATAACCTCATCTACAAACATATCAAGTATTAACAACCAAGGGAATAAAAGTCACCAAGAAGACATATTAGGCATTAATTGTCAAGGACATAACAGTCATAATCAAATATATCAAGTCACACAAAATCTTCAATTATATGCAATCACAACACAATATGAATTTCATGCCCATACAATCCCTCAGGCCTATTGTCTCTATACCATATCTATCTCAATATAATCATATCAGGACTCACCCAACCCACTCATCTGTAACTCTATATCCTCAGCCTCATCTCAAATTCTGTTCTCACATCACAATATAGACCCAAAAATGTAATTGTGTATACACATGCTAAGAAGTTTATTTCTACCCAACTAGTCATGACTCACAAAAGACACACCAGGGTCCATGTACTGTATCGACGTGGTATCTGATCCGCAATAATAATACCAATATTAGTATTTGTACTGGTGTGATATTCGCTCTAAGATAATAAAGTCAGTATCGACATGCCTATTAGCGTGGTACCCGATCTAACATAGTAACATCAAATCAATATCCATACCGGCGTGGTACCCGATCTCTTAACCATTATCAAACTATGGTTCTAAAGTCTATATCTCTTATGATATAACATAGTGCATAAAATCACAGGTACACTTTATGGTTGCAACATGCTTTAGCCAATTGTAATATTTAATAGCTTATTCATTCAAGCATTAACAAGATCACAATCATTAATCATAAGTGTGTCCGAAGGCCAATCAACAAGTTATTCAATTCAAGTATACAAATACTCAACTAAGTCTCAACACCAATTAAATTCATAATTCGTTCATCTTTAGTTTCATTAACAACATTATTCACACTAGGACTCTTAAACTCTATTTTTATGGGTGAAGACCCATCCTGTTTATTAGTAATATATTTGTAAATAACATATCATTAGCCATCTATCAGGTATCATACCCACCTTACACATAGCACACAAACCCTAGGTTTGCTTTCTCTTTATTACCAATCATACTATAACGTTAACCATATGTCATGCCCCGAGGTTACCCCCTTGACGTAACACGGGACTTGGGACCATAAGTGCCCCAAGCTAACCCTTGGTCATAGCATTCTCAAGCATAACAAAGATAAGCGGACGCATAATAGATAAATTCAGAATAGTATAAATGGATAGTCAAGCCAAATAGACATACAAGATCCAAAAGACCCGAATACTGTCTATATTTGAAAAGCTTCTACGTGACATAAAGAGTTGCTAGGACAAGACCCTAGCTAACTCGAAGTACGAAAATAAAAGCTAGCACAAACTGATAACATAAGTAGTCCTCGACCTAAGAGGACTCACCCACAGCTGACAGAAAAGTGGCGTGGAAGGTCTAGCCACGTTTCTAGAAAAGAACACCTGAATCTGCATCATCAAAGGATGCAGCACAAGATATGCGTCAGTACTATAGGATGTACCGAGTATGTGAGCGATGCATGAACATGACAAAAACTGTTTAAAATATTCTAAAAAATGAACTTGTTACGTAGAGAAGGAACATGAATAGATATCAAAGTAGAAAACATGAATCATGAAATAAAGCTTAGGTTTCATAGTATAGAATCATATAACTTCTTAGCTTAAGAAGAACATGTGGGAGTTTCTCTTAACCGATATTAAGCCATGCTGAGCTACATGGAGTTCAGTATCATGTACCCCCATTGAAAAGAGTTGTCCTAACCGGCCAAGGTTAGAACCATGTCGTACCAGGATCCTGTCATGATAAGCCACAGAGGGCAACCTACGGTGGCAACGTAGTTTTGGACTTGGTTTATCTTTACCCTCATCTCTCGGTGCTAAATACTACTCCCAAAACATATAACATGAGCTCATATACATGTGACATATCTGATGCCAAACTTGTTCATAACTTGTTCATACCCAGATTGTCATACTACTCATGAATTTGGTTTAAAAATCAATTCATGAGCATTGATAGAACATTGGGTGTCTTGTCTTCCATAATACTTCATAACATAAAAACCTTGCATACTTCATGACTTGTAAAACTTTGCATGACTCTAGTTCAATTTTATAATACATAGATTTTTATAGAATATAGGAACTAGGCATGCACATGCTTGAAAACCCATAAGGAACATGCTATCAAAATCCAATTTGCTTAAATCAATCTTCATGCATATAGAAATTTCCATGGTTCAACTTCAATCCATGAAATAAGAGTTAACATGTAAAAACCCATGTGAAATCATGCAATTTAATAGTAATTTTATAATTAAATTATGAGAAGACCATATTTAGCAAAACCCATAAGAATTGGATAAGAACCCTAATTTGAAGATCATGAAATCAAAATTTGAATTAGGGGTTTTGAGCACAAGGGTGAAAGGAACCCATTGTTGATTACCCACATACCTTGTTTTCACTTTTTTGTGTTCCTCGGTTGTATGGGCGGCCGGGGGACTGTAGGTAGACTCTTGCTATTTACTTACAGAATTGTTCCCTGTTACGGTTAAGTATGAAATTGGTTACTGCTAAACTGTTAGTTTCTGGGTTTAAGATTGATATGATTAGTTGAGTTTGATTCATGTCTCTGAGCATGCCTATCATTACTCTTTCCCTCTTCTTACACTTGAGGTTACTGGTATACCGTCCATTTCGTAAACTTATTATGTATACACTGTTATTGCAAGGACCCCAGGTGCGTTATTTCTTACTTTCACCTGTGCCTATGGTGTGTATATTCTGCTTACTGGCCTCACATGTGGTGCTGTTGACTTCCCTCTGGGCTAGTTCCTGTGTACCTTTCGTTGATTTCTGTGACTGCTTGCTTCTATTTCTGTTACTACGCTTTTATCTTATATGTGCCCAGTCGGCCTATGATACCTACTGGGTACCTTATGCTTCGCATTTGGTGCTCACCCTACCCCTTGCATCTTTGGGTGCAGATCCTAGCGTGGGCCATCACCGTTAGATCGCTGTGATTCGTGCTTGGAGATCTGTTGGGGACTACTTCAGACTGAGGGTGAGCTCTTGGCGATCGGAGCTTAGCTTTAGTTTATCTTTTGCTTTATGTACTCTATTACCATTCAGAGACATCTGTATATATTGTTCTGGATCGTTTGCACTCCATGTATGTAGTTTTGGCTCTATACTATGATACCAGGTCTTGGGGTTTTGGTTTAGTTTCCGCATATGTATATATATATTCCTGTTATCTATTCTCTTCATCTTGTTCCCTTACTTTTGCTTATTAAACTACTCTCCCGCTTATTTGTTAGATAGTAGCCATTACTAACTGTCCTGGCTACGGGGATTGGTTGCCTACTGGGAGGTTGTAGGTGCCATCATGACCGAGAAATTGGGTCGTGACAACTTGGTATCAGAGCTTTAGGTTCACCGGTGTCATCGGTATAGGAGCCAATGTCTAGCAGAGTCTGCGGATCGGGCGGAGACGTCCGTACTCAATCTTTGGGAGGCTACAGTGACATTTTAGGAAATTTGACTCTTTCATTGCTTCTGTGTCGTGCTTGGAACCCTTGAAATTTCTGGAAATCTCATTTGTTCTACTTCATTCTTCTTCAGATGGTTCATACGAGATCATCAGCATCACGCGGAGATGAGCCTCCCATTCCAGCTAAGGGTCGAGGACGCCCTCGAGCAGTGGCACCTGCTAGAGCTGCTAGGGTGGAGATAGAGCCCGAGCAGCATGTAGATCAGGGGGCAGCCCAGGTACCACCAGCTCCAGTACCAGCTCCAGTGCCCACTTCTGTGCCAGCTCCAGCCGAAGCTCAGTCTCCAGATATTCGGGGATTACTATTACAACTTTTGGGTATGATTGGAGAGCGGCCTTCTGAGGTAGCGCAGACATCCGCTCAGGGGGCAGCCCTGGGTGTACAGAGCTCAGGAGCGCAACCTGCTACTATGGCTCCCCGTACGGAGGTCATTTCAGTTCCATCTGTTGCACATCCTCTTACTCTTCGCCGAGCTATGACATAGTCAGAGCAGAAGGCGTTGGGTAGGTTTTTGAGGTTAGCACCTCCAAGGTTTGCTGGTACTTCTGGACAGGATTCACATGACTTTATTACTACCTGTGAGGAGATGTTACATCATTTGGGTTTGTTGGAGACTCACGGGGTTGGTTATACTACCTATCAGTTAGAGGGCCCAGCGAAGTTATGGTGGAGGGATCATGTTGCTTGTAGACCACCATCGTCACCTCCTTTGACCTGGTCTGAGTTTTATGAGGCCTTTATGGCCAAGTTCCTACCTCAGAGTGATCGTGAGCGTCGCAGGGAGCAATTTACTCACCTTATGCAGGGGTCTACGACTGTCTCGGAGTATGATACCCATTTTCATCAGCTAGCACCATTTGGAGCTATGATCATTCCTACCGAGGCAGATAGGATTCGCAGGTTTGTATGGGGTTTGAGGCCAGAGATCAGGCAGCCAGCTGAGATATTGATTGCCGGTGGTCGGTCATTTCAGGCTATCGTAGACTATGCCCGCACTGTGGAGGACTTACAGCGACATGATCAGGGGTCCAGAGATAAGAGGCCTCGACATCAGGGTGTCTATAGTGGTTCCAGATATGGTGGTAGAGGTCCTGGCCAGTGGAGCAGGAGTTATCAGCCACAGCAGCACCAAGGTCAGTCCAGCCGACCGGTTCAGGCTTCCCTTCAGACTTTCGGTAGTACCCAGTTCGAGCAGGGTCAGAGCAGCCATCAGGGCTATGGCGGCCAGTCTTCGAGTGGTACAGTTTCTGGGGCATCAGGCCGTGGTGGTTATACGGGATCTGCTGGTTCATCTCGACCGAGTAGGCCGCCAGGGGCTTATTTTACTTGTGGTGTGATTGGTCATTTTGCTAGAGATTGCCCTCAGCAGGGTACAGTTCAGTTGGCCGAGCCTTTACAAGCAGTTCAGCCCCCGGCTAGAGGGGGTGGTCGTCAGGGTAGAGGTGGTGCTCTGCGCGGCAGAGCAGGTGGTAGGGATGGCGGTCGGGCAGGTGGAGGTCGTCGTTATTTTTACGCGGTCCCTAGGAGACCAGAGGCAGAGGCCTCAGATGCTGTGATTACAGGTACGATTTCTGTGTGCCATCAGTCTGCTATGGCTTTATTTGATCCTGGATCCACTTGTTCATATGTATCTGCCTACTTTGTGCCTTGTTTGGGGTTGGCTAGTGAGCCATTATCTGTTCCTGTTTCTGTTTCGACCCCAGTAGGAGATTCTTTAGTAGTGGATCGATTGTGAGATCTGTATGTTATCTATTGGTGATTCAGAGACTTGGGGTGATTTGATGATTCTTGATATGCTAGATTTTGATGTGATACTGGGCATGGACTGGTTATCCCCTCACCGTGTGGTTTTGGATTGTTATGCCAAGACCATTACCATAGCTGTGCCCGGTGTATCCCCGGTTGTATGGCAGGGTTCTGTTAGCCATGCACCATCTGGGATCATCTCTTGTCTTCGAGCTAGGAAGTTGATTTCCCGTGGGTGTTTAGCTTATCTAGCATATGTCCAAGATGTTAGTGCTGACCCCACTTCTCCTGAGTCTGTTCCTGTGGTTAGAGACTTCCTCGATGTGTTTCCTACCGACCTGCCAGGCCTTCCACCTGAGAGAGATATTGATTTCGCTATTGAGCTAGAGCCGGGCACCAGCCCCATTTCTATTTCTCCTTACCGTATGGCTCCTGCTGAGTTGAGGGAGCTTAAGGAGCAGCTCCAGGATCTGTTAGCTAAGGGGTTTATTAGACCTAGTGTGTCACCTTGGGGTGCTCCTGTTCTCTTCGTGAAGAAGAAGAATGGGTCGATGCGCATGTGTATTGATTATCGGCAGCTGAATAGGGTGACAGTGAAGAATAGGTATCCGATGCCGAGGATTGATGATTTGTTTGACCAGCTTCAGGGTTCAGTCGTGTTTTCGAAGATTGATTTGAGGTCTGGCTACCATCAGTTGAGGATTAGGGCGGAGGACATCCCTAAGACAGCATTCAGGACACGTTATGGCCATTATGAGTTCCTGGTGATGTCTTTTGGGTTGACTAATGCCCCCGCAACCTTTATGAACTTGATGCACAGGGTTCTTGGCCCGTATTTGGACTCATTTGTGATAGTTTTATAGACGACATCTTGGTATACTGGCGTAGTAGAGGTGAGCATGAGCAGCACTTGAGGGTTATACTCCAGACTTTGAGAGATCATCGGCTTTATGCCAAGTTCTCAAAGTTCGAGTTTTGGCTTGAGTCAGTTGCATTCCTAGGGCACGTGGTGTCTAAGGATGGGATTAGGGTTGACCCGGGAAAGATTTCTGCGATTTGTGATTGGCCTAGACTTACTACTGCTACTGAGGTCCGCAGCTTTATTGGGTTAACAGGTTACTACAGACGGTTCGTTGAGGGATTTTCCTATATAGCAGCACCCTTGACTATGCTGACTAGGAAGGATGTCCCATTTCAGTGGTCGGATCAGTGTGAGGATAGCTTCCAGAGGCTTAAGGCCTTATTGACTTCAGCTCCAGTTTTGACTTTGCCGGTTGAAGGTCAGAGCTTCTCCGTGTACTGTGATGCTTCTGGGGTTGGTCTTGGTTGTGTGTTGATGCAGTAGGGTCGAGTAATAGCATATGCGTTGAGGCAGTTGAAGGTTCACGAGCGCAACTACCCCACTCATGACTTAGAGTTGGCAGCGGTAGTTTTCGCGCTCAAGATCTGGAGGCATTACCTATATGGAGTTCACTGTGAGATCTTCACTGATCACCGTAGTCTTCAGTATATCACTAGTCAGCGAGAGTTGAACTCGAGACAGAGGAGATGGGTCAAGTTACTGAAGGACTATGACTTCACTATTCTATATCATCCGGGCAAGGCAAACGTGGTAGCGGATGCCTTGAGTCGGAAGGCAGTGAGTATGGGTAGCCTAGCTTCTCTTTCAGTTTCAGAGTGACTGTTGGCCTTGGACATCCAGTCCTTGGCTAACCGTTTGGTTAGTCTTGACTTGTCGGATCCTAGCAGGGTTCTCGCCAGTGTTGAGGTTCGTTCTACTTTGATTGATCAGATTTAGAGCCGTCAGTTTGAGGATCAGCAGTTGTGTGACCTTCGTGATCAGGTTGTTCAGGGTGAGACCAGTCAGGCTACTCTAGATTCAGATGGGGTTTTGAGGTTTGATAGTCGCCTTTGTGTTCCGAGAATTAGTGATTTGATTCAGTTGATACTTTATGAGGCACATTGTACTAGATACTCCATTCACCCTGGCACAACAAAGATGTATAGAGACTTGAGACAGCTATACTGGTGGAGTGGTATGAAGCGGGATATAGCGGATTTTGTATCTCGATGCTTGAACTGTCAGCAGGTTAAGTTCGAGCACATGAGACCTGGTGGTTTGATGCAGCGACTTCCCATTCCTGAGTGGAAGTGGGAAGGGATTACTATGGACTTTGTTGTTGGTTTGCCTCGTACTTCTCATGGATTTGATTCCATATGGGTGATTGTTGATAGGCTGACTAAGTCAGCACATTTCTTGCCGGTTCAGACTTCTTATGGTGCAGAGAGGTTAGCTCAGATCTACCTTCGTGAGATTGTTCGGTTGCACGGGGTCCCAGCTTCTATCATTTCAGATCGCGGCACTCAGTTCACATCTCAGTTCTGGAGGGCTATTCAGCGAGATTTAGGTACAGAGGTTCATCTTAGTACCGCTTTCCACCCTCAGACAGATGGCCAGTCCGAGAGGACCATTCAGATTCTGGAGGACATGCTTCGGGCCTGTGTTCTTGACTTTGGAGGTTCTTGGGATCAGTTTGTTCCCTTGACAGAGTTTGCTTATAGTAACAGCTTCCATTCGAGTATCGGCATGGCACCTTTTGAGGCTTTGTATGGCAGGCATTGCAGATCACCGGTAGGTTGGTTTGATGGTTTTGATTCTAGGCCACAGAGTACAGATTTGCTTCGAGATTCCTTGGATCAGGTTCGAGTAATTCAGGACAGACTTCAGGAAGCTCAGAGCAGGCAGAAGAGTTATGCTGATCGTAGGCTTCGTGCCTTGGAGTTTAGTGTCGGTGACTTGGTGTTTCTCCGTGTATCGCCCATGAAGGGCATGATGAGATTTGGTAGGCGGGGCAAGCTTAGCCCCAGGTACATTGGGCCGTTTGAGATTCTTCAGAGGGTTGGTAGCATTGCCTATCAGCTAGCCTTGCCTCCGATGTTTTCGGCTATACATCCTGTATTTCATGTTTCGATGTTGCGTGGGTATGTCCCAGATAAGTCTCATGTGTTGCGGTGGGATTCAGTTCAGTTGGGTGAGGGTTTAGCCTTTGTTGAGGAGCCGGTAGCTATTTTGGCCAGAGATGTCAGGAGATTGAGGTCTCGAGAGATCCCGGTTGTTAAGATTCAGTGGAGGCACCGTCCAGTCGAGGAGTCTACCTGGGAGACCGAGAGAGATATGCGGGCTCAGTATCCGCAGCTGTTTGAGCCTTCAGGTACCCCCTTGACCTTGATTTTCGAGGACGAAAGTCCTTTTTAGTAGTGGATGATGTAATGACTCTTCCGGTCATTTCCACGTATGCGTTTTGCTTGTACCGTTAGAGCTTGTTGTAGCGGCCCCAAGTCATTTAAGGCTTGTTGGGACCGGTATTTCGGTGCCGGGTCCATTTGTTTGGTCGTATGATAAGTTTTGAAGTCAAGCAAGTCGGCAAAAGTTATCGTAAGTTTCTTTAATAAATTTTCTGAACTTTGGGTAAAATGTCTCAGAGGTTTTCTCTCAATATATAAAGAGTTAGAAGTCCCCCGAAATATCAAATCGAAGGTCTATGAGTCTAGTTTCGAACGCACAAAACCTCACGTCCAACTGATCTCGGAGTAAAAAGTTATGACTGTTTTACCGCGGACTATCTGGCAGAAATTGGGTCGCGAACCGGGTCGCGAACCGGGTCGGGTCAAAATCGATTTAAAGCCTCAACTTCACATTTTAAAATGCCATTTCAGTTTTGGAACAGTGAGAAATCATAAGGGAGGGTTCCAAGAGAGTTCTTGAGTATCAAAATCGTGCAATGGTGAATTGCGAACCTAGATTTAAGAATTTTATTAGCATCGCGCGTATATTTGAAAATATTTTATTTTAAAGTTATATTTTTTATTACTTTTTTAAAAGTATTTTAAAGGTCTATGAAAAATATTTTTGTTACGATATAATTGTATATGTATTTATTTTATAAGGTTTTTATACATTGTAATATTTTAACGGAGATAGTAAATTTAGTTATGTTGAAATTTATTATTATAATATAGTAGGTTTTATTCAAAATAATTTTCTAATGATTATGGTATATTGAAAAAGTTATATTTATTTTACCATGAATTTATGCAATACCCGAGTATATACTTAACGGGATGAAATTGGTTGCCACCTCCACTTCCACGTGGAAGTGGAGGCATTGTACAACAAGGTTAGGCAGTATAAAGTGGCATGTGTATTTATTTTAGGTATCTTATTAATTGACCAAAGTGAGTCATTCACCATATATAGATATATATATAATATAGAGGTACAGGGGATATTTTGACCATTTATTCTCTACAGTTGAGGCAAGATATATGTCTATAGTGCTGGATATGTTCTTAACAAATTCGTAGAGTAATTCTGTAGGCAAATATTTTTGACGCTTTATTTTGATCCTCAAAAGAAAATCAATTATCTACGTCAAGTTATTCAAGCCCGAGTTCGAGTTTGATTTCGTTTTGGAGATTTTTCGGAGAGGTTCAAGCTTGTCATCGGACGACAGGTAGGTTACGGTTTATTTTCTCTAGACTCCGCATATATAGGATAAAATTATATTAATGGGCATCCTTGGGTTGGATTTATTAGGTCGGTACCACAGACCTTGACCACTTTATTCATGCCCGCCTACTTTTGTTCCTCCGTTGCTTGTAGTATTTGCCGATATATTTTATTTACCCTTGTGGTCCTGTGTGGCCTTGTTGACTCTGGAACATAGAAGGTGGGATTTTGTGAAGTCCCGGGCATAGAATTATCCTTCTAGGCTGGTTATGCTTGCTGAGTAGCTGTGGGCATGTGCAGGGTCGATAGGTTGATTGTGAGCTGCTAGGCAGCTATTTTGTTTGTCATACCATTTCCATGCATTAAAAGAGGTTTTATCCATATTTTACTACGGCTTGGGCTTCGGGGCCTACTGACACTATTTCCTAAAACCTTGCATGGCCCCGAGGCCCGTTTTTATGGAAATAATTAGGAAATGGTATTGATTTAACTTGTGAATATTTCATGGGGTTAAAAGAAAGTAAAAATTATTTTTAAAATCACAGTTTACGATTACTGCTAGTACACTCGTGCCCCCTGCCCCCCTCCGGTTGTCTCGAATACCGCCTGGATAGTATTATTTGGTTGGCCGGGTACCCGCTGTTATTGGGTACTATGTAATTGCCTTATTATTAAAGAATTGTCCGAGTTGACAATGTGTATGAAGTGATGGCAGAGGTCCTGAGGCCGGGTGCTCATCAATCCCGCTATGACGGGCAGGTTGGACCAGGTGCATGTAACACTAGGGGAGAGGACGAGGGCGCCGGCTAGAAAAAAAGAAATGAATACTAGGACAGCACTCAGGATGGGCTGGACTGGATTGCTCTATGGAGTTTTCCTTGGCTACTTTGTGAGGTCGCATGGGTTAAGGCCAGCCGGATCCGTCGAACTCAGAAAGCAGCCTGATAGATTTTGCATACATTAGTGTACTGTCGTGGTTAACAGGCCGGGTTCTTGCCCGGGACACCCTATTGGAGGCGGTTTGAGATATTTCACTGACTTTAGTCCGCATGTAACGGTCGTGCATGGATGAATTATAGAGTACTGAAAGTCAAATCCTGTGATACTCTCACTTCGCAACCGTGAACTTAAGCTTTACTCGTGTATGCCCTAAATGATTATTGCGATACTGAGTTTCTCAGTATTAGGAGGGATGATCCGGCGCGCACTCAATATGAGAACTGCCTTGAACCAATGCAGGGACCTGGCGGTCTCGCGTGAGCATGTGCGTGTGCCGGAGGAAGGGTATACAGCGGAGTAGAGGTATACGGGCAGTGTCCTTCCATGGAACCTACCTGCTGGGCCAGATCGGCACCGGAGGAGGTACATACAGAGATACCATTTCACTTGAGATCTTCATGCATTATATCATTCATTGTTTGAGGCTCCACCCTTGTTTGTTGTTTGTTGATTGTACGCTCCGGTAGTATGGGATGCCGGAGGGTTTGTTTTCACTTTTTTGTGTTCCTCGGCTGTATGGGCGGCCGGAGGACTGTAGGTAGACTCTTGCTATTTACTTACAGAATTGTTCCCTGTTACGGTTAAGTATGAAATTGGTTACTGCTAAACTGTTAGTTTCTGCGTTTAAGATTGATATGATTAGTTGAGTTTGATTCATGTCTCTGAGCATGCCTATCATTACTCTTTCCCTCTTCTTACACTTGAGGTTACCGGTATACCGTCCATTTCGTAAACTTATTATGTATACACTGTTATTGCAAGGACCTCAGGTGCGTTATTTCTTACTTTCACCTGTGCCTATGGTGTGTATATTCTGCTTACTGGCCTCACATGTGGTTCTGTTGATTTCCCTCTGGGCTAGTTCCTGTGTACCTTTCGTTGATTTTCTGTGACTGCTTGCTTCTATTCTGTCTGTTACTACGCTTTTATCTTATATGTGCCCAGTCGGCCTATGATACCTACTGGGTACCTTATGCTTCGCATTTGGTGCTCACCCATACCCCCTGCATCTTTGGGTGCAGATCCTAGCGTGGGCCATCGCCGTTAGATCGTTGTGATTCGTGCTTGGAGATCTGTCGGGGACTACTTCAGGCTGAGGGTGAGCTCTTGGCGATCGGAACTTAGCTTTAGTTTATCTTTTGCTTTATGTACTCTATTACCATTCAGAGACATCTGTATATATTCTTTTGGATAGTTTGCACTCCATGTATG